>JANAVB010044817.1:4847599-5289597 GCA_029216955.1 Iris pallida | reverse complement strand
CTTTTGTTATGTATTTCTTTTCATAGTTGGTAGTGGATTTATCTTCGCCCAACTACATGTAATGACAATTCATAATTGATTATATGATATCTTTATTCTTTCATTTTGTGTGGATGAGATTAGATTACTCTTGGTTCACTGCATTTTACAGCTTATGTATTCATACGAGGTTTCCATATATTAGAGTATACTTCGTATGTATACAGCTGGCATGGATACATACCTAGTCCTAAGTATTCTGGGACTGGGGTGTTACATAAACGAGCCCGAGCTCAATCAAGTCGAGTACTTCTAAGCTTGAGCTTGGCTCGTTTATTAAACGAGCTCAAAAATAAAGCTTGAGCTCAGCTTATTTACTAAATGAACCAAGCTCAAACGAGCTTTTATCGAGCCGAGCTTCAAGCAGCTCACGAACGGCTTGGCTCATTTGCAGCCATACATGCCCCTCCCCTCCATATGAAGTCAGCACAATAATTCTTAAGTTTGTTTATTGTATTAGTTGGGACCGGTATAAATCAACAACAATGACTACTCGGACGAGATGTAGATGTAGTGCCCCGATTTTATCCACGGGGGCGCGAGAAAGGAACACTGTCGCTACCGATTTAGTCGAAATCGATAGATCCTGATCGATTGAAGCGGTCGAACGGGAACGATTGAATTAAAATCATTTTTCGTTATGGAAAGGCTTCTTTGGAATCAAGTCCCATATTCAGCGGGTTGCGCCTCGAGGATAGACTATGGGCTGAGTTGGGAGAGCCCTTCCGTTGCTCTGCTTTTCATGCCACACTTGTTCTTTGGCTTTGGTTTTTGTTAATGCATTTTCAATGGTTTTCATGGCTTGCATTTTGAACTTCGCATTTGTATCAAACTCCTTGAATGGCACAATGTTCTAATCAGTTGCTTATACGATTTTAGGTGATCGCGTAGCGACGTCTAAGTGTGGCCAACCAGTTCCTTGCCTCAAGAAAGACTAAGATGAGTGGCTGACCTCCTTTCCCTCGACCCACTGGTTTCAAATCAAACATGAAACACAAAATGCATGCTTGTATTCATAGTGTAGAATCAATAAATTGTGGCACAATTCTACACGAACACTTGCTATAAATTTGTACAAAAATGAAGATTGAATCAATTAACGAATGTTGCTACGATCAGGCGACACATATTGAAAATTGGCTCTCTCAAAGATTTCGTAGACCATGCTTGAATGATTAATTTTTGTCTAGCACGGTCATGGATAACTTATGCACAAGGTTTTTCTTCCTCGAATGGCAACCCGAGGCCACGGGATCGTTTAAGCGGAGGAATGCAAGGTAGCTGTGCTGAATGCTAGCACAGGTCATTCGGAACTTTCAGTAGGGCTAGCTACTCGCATTGAAAGGCTTGCCGACTCGACCAAGCCATACGTCCAGGATGGCTCGAATTGACAGGGACCCCTACTTTCACACTGTTTACAAGCTTTTTTTATAAATTTGACATGGAAGGAACATGGTAAGTTATGCTACAAAGGCATACTCTTCCATGGGCAAGATTTATCGTAGTTATGTTATGTTGGCGATCAAATGCTTGTCTTTTAACATGTTAACATGCTAATTGATCAGGATGGTTAGAAAGATCACCAAGTAGCTAACATATTTTATAAAATTGCTTGAAAAAATGAGAGCCTAGGTTTTAAATTAGCCACTCACCAGTACATGTGATCGTACTGACCCTCGCTCTCCGCAGGTGCTACTAATAAGGAGGAACGTGCCAACTAGCCCAGGGCGACGTTCGTGTTTTGAAGCTTCGACCGCGCTTTGAAGACACCCGTCGTACAACTTTTGAAGACTCTTTGCAAACAGTCCAAGAATGTCTCGACTAATAAGGAGGAACGTGCCAACTAGCCCAGGGCGACGTTCATTTTATAATCGAGTCATGTCGTAAGCCCGTGCGGCATAATTATAATAGAGTCTTGTAAAATGATGTCTAGTATCAATAAGATGCAAATTTTCTCTGTCTCAATGTGTTGTTTCAATTTCTTTGCATATTCTCCTAGATATTGTGTTTCGGATAACCTTATGACTATGCCTTGTGCGATCGCAACCTAGGTTCGCATGACATCATGATCGGGGGACGACTATCGATTCTTCAAAATCGGGGCATGACATAATGGTTTTAGAGCACGGCTTTACGTCATTGGCCTCGAGTCTCGAGTCTTGAATTGTTGACCTCGTGTCGATGAGATGAGTTGTTCCATATGATGAACCTATGATATTTTCTGAAACTAATAAGAGTTGCCTTTTATCCTAAAAGCTAGAGAGGCTACGGTCGTGAACAAGAAGAGTACCACGAGCGGCTCGAGTGGCTCAAGGGCTGAACCCTCAAATGCCCCCATGGAATGGATGTTGCATCTGCTAGAGACACAACAACGTCAGGCCGAGGCCAACCAGTGCCATAATGACCTCCATCGACAGCAGACTGAGACACACCAGACTCAGTTCGAGAATCGATTTGAGGCCCAATTCAAGTTACAGCAGAAGCAGCTTGATACTCTTCAGCAGATAGCCCAGACAGTTATGGCTAGTAACAATTCTATGATGATACATGCCGCGACCGAGCCTGCGGTCCGACCAATTGAAATCGAGCTAGAGGTGCCCGAGCGTCTACCTGCAAAACCAAGAAGTTCCAACTTTGAGGTGTCAAAATTCACGAAGAATTGTCAAACTTCCTTCAACGGTACTAAAGATCCCTCTCTGGCGATCGACTGGTTGGACGAGCTAGAAGACCATTTTAAACTTCTAGGACTCGATGAGTCAAAGAAAGTCACTTGTGCTCAACTCCTGCTCCGATTGAATGCGCACGACGGTTGGGCCGTACAAAAGCGAGCAATCCGACGGGACGACGAGACAACGGAGATCCCTTGGGCTATATTCAGAAAGGCGTTTGAAATCGAATACCTTCCTGCAGTCGTTCGACATGAGAAAAAGAATGAATTTATGCAGTTGAAGCAAGGAAACTTGACGGTGCGGCAGTACGCATCAGAGTTCAATAAATTATCCAAATTTGCTGGAGCATTCTTGTCTACAACGGAGAGTCGCGTTCGATGGTTCAAAGTGGGTCTGCGTCCATCCATCTCTGCCCATGTATCGGTGTCTAATACAAGACCATAGGCGAGTCTCTGAATCACGCTCTCCGTCTTGAGCGCTAATATCCTCCAGTCGCTGCTGGTGCTGTGCATACCTACAATCACAAGCGCCCTAGCCATATAAGAGAAAACAATACGAACAAGCGTCCAAATAACGACATTCCGGGTGGATACCAAGGGCGAAACCCAGGAGCTCGCTGCCACAAATACAATAACTTTGGACACCATGCAAACAAATGTCATGTCACTAAAGGCGAGTGCTGGTACTGTGGCAAGATAGGCCATCTGCATGCAAATTGTCTGACTAGAAGGCTGAACCCAATGGTGCCTCAACAGCAGCGACATCGTCCAGGGAACCGGGGTCCAGCACCTCGAGCCCAAAAACCCGTACCGTAAAATGACTAAGACCGTCGCCCCAATGCCCAGGGCCGCATCTATGTCATGACTTAAGATGATGCATTCTCCTCTAATACAGTTGTGACATGTACACTGCTTTTTAATGATAAACTTGCCGTGTACTGTTTGATTCAGGTACTACCTATAGTTTTATAGTGGCATATTTTATTGACGAACACAAATTCTCCATGGCACCGCTAGGCCTTAACCTTAGTGTTAGCACCCCGTCGGGCACATAAATACATGTAAACACTTTTTAGAGACGGTTGTATATGTATTGGTGGGAGAAAATTGACTCTAGATGCTATAGTTCTAGACCTTAAGGACTACGACATCATTCTGGGGATGGACTGGCTTAGCGCTTTCTCAACCACAATTGACTGCGTAGGAAAGAAGGTCACCTTTCGTCTACCTGGGGAGCCTAAATTCTGCTACTCGTATGGCAAAGCGTCGATAGCCTACATGGTGATCTCGGCTGAAGATGAGAAACATACTTTATTTCGTACTCCTCGGGGTGTGTACTATTATACGGTCATGCCGTTTGGTCTTAAGAATGCAGGTGCAACTTACCAGCGGGCTATGAGTACTATTTTTTGCGATCATCTGTGAAAGACTGTCGAATGCTATATTGACGATATTGCTGTCAAAAGTCATCTCAAAGAAGATCACATTCAAGATTTAAGAACTATCTTCAATCTAATGTGTCAGCATCAACTCAAAATGAACCCCACTACGTCTTTCTTGGGTGTCTCTAGTGGTAAGTTTCTTGGCTTCGTCATTACCTCTAAGGTTATACACGTTGATCCCGAGAAGATCAAAGCCATTCAAGAGATGCGTCCTCCACGCAACCTAAAAGAGCTACGAGGATTCCAAGGTCGACTTGCGTACATCAGGCGGTTCATTTCGAATTTATCTGGACGTTGCAGACCATTTACTCAATTAATGAAGAAAGGTGTATCTTTCATTTGGACGAAAGAATGTCAACGAGCATTTGACGACATAAAGCGGTATTTAATGATTCCATCGGTTCTTGTACCACCGATCTCGGAAATACCCTTCTTAATGTATGTCCGGGCAATGGATCATTCATTGGGAGCTTTACTGGCTCAAAAGAACAAGGAAGGTCATAAACAAGCCATCTACTATCTTAGCCGAACGATAATTTGAGCTGAACATCGTTATAGCCTGGTAGAGAAGGAATGTTTAGCCTTAATGTTTGTTGTTCAGAAGACAAGACATTACATTATAGGCCAAACTATTCATGTCATATCCCGAGTCAATCCTCTTCGAGTCTTAATGAAGAAGCCAAGTACACTCAATTCTAGGCTTGCCACATGGGTCATATTATTAGCACAATTATATGGTTTATGTTCCTCAAAAGTCTGTGAAAGGCCAAGCACTTGCTGACTTTTTAGCAGCTCATCCTGTCCCTGAGACATCTAAACTCTATGATGAGATTCGGACGAAACATTAGAATCAAATATGATTTCAGAAGAATTTCCTACCTGGAGGTTGTTCTTTGATGGAGTTTCTAGAATTGGACCTGGAGGTACCCTTGCTGGAGTGGAAATTGTTCTCGTTTCAACCGTTGGATTAGCTATTCAAAGGGCCTATTCTTTAGATGAATCATGCTCTAACAATGTGGCAGAAAACAATGCCTTGCTCATTGGACTCCAATTAGCCAAACAATTGGATATCGAATATCTCAAAGTATATGGCGACTCTAAGCTGATTGTTAATCAGGTTAGAGACATATATGAAGTCCAACATCGAGATTTAGTACCATACCATGAAGCAGCAACCAGGATAGCTTCTTCGTTCAAAGGATTCTTATCGAACACGTACGTCGGGTATGCAATACAGAAGCTGATGCCTTAGCTAACCTAGCCGCGTATTGGCAGTACCAGTCAAAAGACAACAGATGGTTGTTATCTCTAATAGAGAACTATTTTGTGTCAAAAACAACCACAACATTGAATTCAGCAACCTAACTGAGGTCAATGATATTAGCAAGGATTGGAGAGCACATTTTATTAATTTTGTAGTGCATGATATCTTGCCAGAAGATCCTAAAGAAGCTACAAGTATCCGTCGTCAATCGCTTCGATTCTATTATAATCATACTACTAAAACACTCTATTGAATAACTTTTGATGGATTGCTTTTAAGATGTCTCACTGGTGATGAAGCAAAACAGATATTACGTGAAGCTCATGATGGTGTTTTGGAGCACATCAGCCTGGTCCTAAACTACAAGATCGTATTCGACGTATGGGCTACTACAGGCCCTCTATGGTATCAGATGCTATTGACTATGGAAGGAAATGTCGTGCATGTCAGATTCATGCAGATTTTATTCACCAACCATCGGAATTTCTTCATCCGACTGCTGCCTCATGGCCTTTCGAAGCTTGGGGCATGGATATAATTGGCCCTATCAATCCTCCTTCATCTAAAGGGCATCGGTTTACTTTAGCTATAACTGATTATTTCTCCAAGTGGGCAGAAGCTATACCGTTGGCTGAAGTTAAAACTAGTAGTGTCATCAACTTCATCAAACATCATGTGATATATAGGTTTGGTGTCCCTCGTCGAATCATCCATGATAATGGACCGCAATTTATCAGCCAAAAGTTTAATAGGTTCTGTGATGACAACAGAATCAATAATGTTGCCTCGACAGCCTATAATCCTGCGGCTAATGGGTTGGCTGAAGTATTCAACAAGACCATTATCAAACTCCTCAAAAAGTTTGTCTCTATCAACAAACGTAATTGGAGTGATAAACTTGGAGAATGTCTATGGGCATATCGCACTACTGTCTGTAATCCTACAGGTTGCACACCTTCTTCTCTAGTATATGGGTGTGAAGCTGTTCTGCCTTTGAAAATTCAAATTCCATCATTGAGGATCGCTATTGCTAACAAACTTACTACAGAAAACAATAATCGTCTTCAGCTTCAAAAGTTGAAGGCGCTCGACGAGAAAAGGTTACTGGCTCAACAGCATACTGAACTTTATCAAGCCCAGATCTCAAAAGCTTTCAATCGCAAAGTCAGAGTACGGACATTTCAAGAAGGCGAGTTGGTTCTTACAGTCAGACATCCTATAACTATGACACATATGAGCAAAGGCAAGTTCAAGGCAAAGTGGGAAGGGCTGTATGTGGTAAATAAAGTCTTCTCCAATGGAGCCTATCAATTAACAGATATGGATGGCAGAGTTGCTATGATGCCTATCAATGGCAAGTTTCTTAAGAAATATTATGTATAAAGACAAAATGTACTTTATCTCAGAAATATGATGTAAATAAAAGTTTATTTTTGGAATTACATAAATATTAAGGACGGGGAGGAGGCCCTGATCCTTCATGATTAAATACATAGTTTGCCAACAGTTCAAACATCTCATTGTCTGAACTCATGAGAAACTTGCGGGCAGCCATCCTAATGCTTCTTCTTCGACAGTCTTCCCAGGTTCCACTAACTTGGAGATCAAATCCTGTCCTGGTGCGGGAGGAACAGTTGAGCCTTCGCCCCTTTCTTTTCGAGAAGGCACGGGAGGCTCAGTAGGGGGCGTCTCGGTTTCTTCTTTGATCGTCGGAGCAAGTAAATTTTTGGAAGACATTTTTTTACAGAAGGGAAAGAGATTGTCAATATCTACAAAAGTTTTGCTCTATTTATAGGCAAACAAATAGATAATCAGCCTTGAGAACTGATGCAACTTTTGGAAAGAAGCGCAACTGTTCGTTCATTTATAACTGTTCATTCATTTATAACTGACCATTCATTGTCCTTTCTCTGAAACTGACATGACTATTCACTCTTTATTCTTTTCTTCGAGAATTTGAACGACCATTCATTCATTCAATATCTCTCCCTTAAAAAAATCGAAGTGACTGATTACTCATTCATTTATCATAATGAGAACCCATGTCTCTGGATTCCAAAATAGCCATGTCAAACAACTTGCCACATTCGTATTCTATCCGCATTCTGTTATCTATGTCAGCATATCAAAATTGAATTATAAAAAGGAGAATAATGAGACAATCATTTCTTTATTCCTTCTTTAAAAAGCATAGATACATCTTGAAAATCTATTACATCTCTGATTTTTATTCTAATGAAGGTCTATTACATCTTTGGATCTTTCTATTTGATAATGAAGGTCTATTACATCTTTGGATCTTCCCATTTGATAATGAAGGTTTATTACATCTTTGGATCTTCTTATTTGTTGGTGGCAATTCCTTGTCGTCTCGACCTGAAGCAACGAGTCAGACAATAGAATCAACTCTTGTCTTCTCTCCAAAAAAACGAGAGGAGAACCCCAGAGTGCAGCAGCCCAAAGATGAGCTGCTGTCAATTCAACTGGTGGAGAAAAGACGACCCGTCAGGAGAACTAGGAATGAAATCACCATTGTGATACAATTTCTAGTTCTGCGTCTCCACCATCCAACTCTCATGTATAAAGGCTCTTCCTACCATCTGAGAAGACCCTTCTTGAATATGAAGAGTCCTGAGCTATCTGATGTGAGTATCAGAAGAATGCCCTCTGCACATCCAAGTCACCAATGCCAGTCCTGAAGAAGCTTGCAACCGAACTTCTACAAATATGAACAAAGAAAGAAAAGTCAGACCTATCAAAATTGTGCACGCATCAACAGTGTGCGCCGACTAACAGAAGCGCATATCAGCAATGTGCACCTATTCTCAGAAGCTCAGAAGCACATCAGCAATGTACGCCTATTCTCAGAAGCTCAGACGTATCAACAAGTGTGTGCCTATTCTCAGAAACACAGGCGCATCTCAACAATATGCGCTGATAAACCGGCACGTGTCAAAACAGCATACTGATCAACAGGCACATATCAGTAGTGCGCGCTCTGATTAAAGCTAAGCACTGGACCATAGTTCGCATCTATTATCAAAAATAGTTAGTGCATATTAACGAAGTCTACAATATACAGATCAGTATTTATCTTCAAAAGTGGCACAAAAGAGAAAAATATATACTATTGATCCTTTGTTGAGACTTACCAATTTCTGAAGGCACAGTAGCATCAGGACAAAGTGGCGCAAGTGAACTTACAAATAGTAAAACCTTGTGTGAAATTATTTATTTTGAGAAAGTATGAATGGCTCTTTCGTTTCTGATGTCCTTTTAAAGGGGTTAAAGATGAAACAGGCGCGTCATTCTAGGAGCTATTTTTGGAAAAGAACTAAACAATAGGTGATGGAAACCATGATGACTGCCATGTGTCCCTCAATGAAACATTAAGCATTTGAATCAGCTGAAGGAACGCATCTACGTGCACTATTTGAAATCACAGCCATACAATGTATCAGAAATTTTAGATTTCATAAAAGTTGGGTGGACCCCTACAGACAAGGACACAAAAAAGAGAATAAAAGTTGTTATACAAAAAATATTATTCCTTTTTCTTGTCTTCATCGGCCTGACGAAGAGCAGCGTCCAGTTCTTGCATGTTGCGGATTCCCGAACGACGTATTAGATTGAGGAATCCCTCCGAATCACCGCACTCTTCAGAGGATGGCCACCACTCGAGCGATTAAAGACAGTTGGGGTTAACCCTAGCAGTCTAGAAAGTTCGTCGTCCTCAGTGTCGGGTCAGCCTCTAGCAAATAAGTCGAAGGCATGACGTCGGGTTTCGCTCAAGAGACTTGATGTTGGTGACAGCATTGTCCTCTGTCTCCTCTTGGAGGCCATTGAAGAACAGGAGTGAAAAATAAAGCATAAAGATCAACTACTACATATAATCACTAAATTGACTCTTCATATTCCTCATGGGAAACCAAAAATCATCAATGAAACTCGAAAGACGAAGAGGAAGTTTTGTGTTTTCGAGAAAGAGATTTAAATATGATGACCGGTTGTTGACTGGCGCAACTTGACTCAGTCAAATTTTCTAAAATTCAAAGTATTTCAAAACTTTGAAACTTTTTTAAGTTTTAAAAACATTGAAGGGGTCTTGTAGGGCCTAAAAATCAAGTTGCGCCCTGAACATACTAATCAGTGATCAAGTTGCGCCCCAAAGATCATGTTGCACCACTGATATGAAGCTTAGAGAACAAGCTGCACCACTGATCAGGTTGCACCTGATATCAGACTGCGCCCATCTTATTGTGCCAAAATCTACGTGGCATCTGACAGTTAATGGCCATGATTACCTGACAACACTGACAACTGACACCACAGTGAACGAGGAAAATCTTTTCGAATCCCGTGAATTGCCGCTCAAGGAGAGTTAGTAGACAGCTGTCATGTACACTTCGTAAGTTGCAGCCTAGGCACAATCCAGACAAAATCTTTAGTTGCGTCTAGGCGCAATCTGAATGACTTCTGCTCAAAAGTTGCCACATATCTAGGCGCGGCTCAATCAGGCACAGTTGACCAAAGATCGTGTAACCTAATGAAGTTGAGACAACTTACATTCTAAAGCAGGATGACGTGGCGCATATGCCACTAATCTCTCAAGACGTGTCTACTATCTGTACACTACCATGCGTATCTCAATCACATGATACCACGCGTCTAAATACAGTTAGTACAGACTTAACAACTGAATGAAAGTTGGCACAACAGGAGGTTGGCGCAACCTAATTTGGCACAATCCAGCCTCGCGCACATCAGAATAACTGCTAAAATAGTTATTTCTTGAACTCTATAAATAGAGTTTCTAATCATTATGAAATCATCAGATACATACGCACAGAGATCAAGAACTCTTGTAAAATTGCCGCTGCATTCTCTAGAGGCTACAGTCTTCAAGTTCACATAGTCCAAGGGATAAAGTGATCGTCTTCTGATCAGATTTCTATAGTTGTACTTTTCTAAAATTTATTGTACTTTGTACTATTCTTTCACAAGTTTGGAATAAACTTTTTGTTTTTGCAAACAAGCCATGCGGTAGATTTTGGTCAGTTGAATCTGAAGGCAGACTTATCGTATGTAGAAGAGCCTGTACAAAACTTAGAACGCAAGGATAAACTGCTTCAAAATCGTGCTATCCCTCTCGTTCGCGTGCTCTGGAAGAACCATGCGGTCGAGGAGTCGACCTGGCAACTTCAGTACGAGATGAGGGAAAAGTTTCCTTCTCTATTTTCCTAGAGGTAGGTTCCCTTCTTAAGTTTCAAGGACAAAATTTTTTCTTCATTTATTATGATGTAATGCCCCGTCCCTATATCGTATCCCATTTTTGTCCATGTGGTGCACGAGAAAAGAGCACTATCGCTATCGATTCAGTCATAACCGATAGATCAGGATCGATTGAAGCGGTCGAACGGGAATGATTGAATTAAGATCCTTTTCTCATCATGGAAAGGCTTCTTCGGAATCAAGTCCATATTCAGCGGGTTGCATCTCGAGGTAGACTTTCCAGCTGAGTCAGGAGAGACCTCCCGTTGCTCTGCTTTTCATGCCCACATGTTCTTTGGCTTTGGTTTTCGTGAATGCATTTTTGATGGTTTTATGGCTTACGTTTTTGAACTTCACGTTCGTATCGAACTCCTTGAATGGCACAGTATTCTAATCAGTTGATTATACGATTTCAGGAGATCGCATAGGCGACGTATAAGCGTGGCCAACCAGTTTCTTGCCTCAAGAAAGACTAATGTGAGTGGCTGACCTCTTTTTCTTTGACCCTATGGTTTCAAATCAAACATAAAACGTAAAATGCATGCATGTATTCATAGTGTAGAATCAATAAACTGTGGCACGATTCTTCATGAACATTTGCTATAAATCTGTGCAAAACAAATATTGAATCAATTAACAAATGTTGCAAAGATAAAGCGGCACACATTAAAAACTGGCTAACTATCAAACATTTCGTAGACCATGCTTGAATGATTAATTTTATTCTAGCACGGTCATGGACAACTTGTGCATAAGGTTTCGCTTCCTCGAACGGCAACCCGATGCTAGGGACTGTTTTAGCCTAGGAGGAATGCAAGGTAGTTGTGCTGGATGCTAGCACGGGTCATTCGGAACTTTCAGCGGGGATAGCTACCCGCACTGAAAGGCTCCCCGACTTGACCAAGCTATACGTCCAAGATGGCTCGAATTTCCAGTGACCCCCACTTGTACACTGTTAATAAGCTTTTGTTATAAATCTAATAGGGAAGAACATGGTAAGTTACGCTACAACGGTATGCTCTGCCGTGGGTAAGATTTATCGTAGTTATGTTATGTTGCCTATCGAATGCTTGCCTCTTAACATGTTAACAAGCTAATTAGTCAGGATGGTTAAAAGATCACCAATTAGCTAACATATTTTATAAAACTGCTTGAACAAATGAGAGCTTAGGTTTTAAATTAGCCATTCACCAGTACATGTGATTGTACTGACCCTCGCTCTCTGCAAGTGCTACTAATCAGGAGGAACGTGCTAACTAGCCTAGGGCGACGTTCGTGTTTTGAAGCTTCGACCGCGCGTCGAAGACTCTCGCCGTACAACTTTTGAAGACTCTCTGCAAATATTCCAAGAATATGTCTGACTTTCTCCCATCCTATGTGGCTAGAATACGTT
Organism: Iris pallida; assembly: GCA_029216955.1. NCBI lineage: Eukaryota > Viridiplantae > Streptophyta > Magnoliopsida > Asparagales > Iridaceae > Iris > Iris pallida. The sequence goes on along the minus strand of JANAVB010044817.1, from coordinate 5,277,520 downwards.
TGCTATAAATAGAGGGGTGTAATGTATGAAACGACTATCTCATCGGCGTTCATTTTGTGATCGAGTTATGTTGTAAGCCACGCGGCTTGATTGTAATAGTCTTGTAAAATGATGTCTATTGTCAATAAAATACAAAATTTCTCTGTCTCAATGTGTTGCTTTAATTTCTCTGTATACTCTCCTAGATATTGTGTTTCGGATAACCTTATGACTATGCCTTGTGCGATCGCAACCTAGGTTCGCACGACATCACGCTCGGGGACGACTATCGATTCTTCGGAATCGGGGTGTGACAGTAGACGTCCCCAAATAAAAAAGTTGGGCTTGCCATCCCTCTAAAATATTGTGCACATAATCAACCATCCCTTTATAATCAGATCTCTTTTATAGTTTACCGATAGAGGTATACCAAGATATCAAACATGTAGTTCTCCTATGTCAATTTGGAAAAAAGGTTGTCGGAGAGCTTGTTTTGGAAGTCCTATCGAAATAAACTTTGCTCTTGTCCTTATTAGGTTAGAGTTCGGACCATCTACCAAATTCAGTCATGATTTTCATTAGAGCATTGATGCTCCTACTCCTGTGAAATGGTTAATATGAGTAGATCATCAGCATAAATAAGGTGAGACACATGAGTAATGCATAGGAATAAAGGGATTAACTGCCTTCGATGAGTTGCCAGGTCCATAAGACAAGTAAATAACTATCTATCATTATGGTGAATAGATATGGGGACAAAGGATTGCGTTATCTCAGCCCATGATTACTGTCAAAGAATCCATATAGTTGACCTTTTCACAAGAATAGAGAATGATGGGGATGCGATGCATTCCTTAACTCTGTCCACCTACCAATTGTTGAAACCCATGCTTAACAAGACTTGGCAAACAAATTCTCTAACTTCGTAAACCTTTCCGTACGTCGAGCTTAATGCAGGATTTTTTCCCTCCACTTTTGTTGAATTCTCTCACCATTTCATGAGCTAGTAGACAATTCTCTACAACCGACCTACCCTTTATGAATGTCATCTGGTTAACCAAGATGAGGCCCTGCATGAAAGTATGCATCTTGCAACACATAAGGTAGGTGATAATTGTTTAGAAGAAGTTACAACAAGAGATTGGCTGGAAGTCATCTAGTGAGGAGGTTCCTTCCTTCTTCGGTATTAATGTAAGGAATATACGATTAAGCTCCTTCAGAAAACGAAATTAAAAATAATGGATCATATTAAGCACTTGAAATTTGATATTGTCCTAGTGTTTTTGTTAGAATCCAATAAAGCCATCAGGGCCATGGGCCTTGTTAGGATACACTCCTTTAATAATTGATTAATCTACTCCATGGTGATAGGATTATGAAGGAGAAGCCTTCCCTCATTTGTCACTACTCTTTTGCATATAAGGTTAGGGAAGGAAACCTCATAGCACGTTTGATTGTGTAGGTTCTTGTAGAAACTAACTACATCATTATGAATGTTATAATCTTTTGTTAGCACCTTGCCCTCTACATCGATGAGTCTAGTAATGGTTTTTCTATGCTGACGAGTACGAATAGTAGCTCTAGAAGAACTTAGAGCTGCGATCACCATCCTTCAGCCATGAGCATTTGGATCTCTGTAGTAGTTACAATTCCTCTTGGAATCCGAGTTTCTGAATTGTTTCATGGGTCATTAGTTCCCTAGCAGCCAACCTGGTGTGTTGTGATTGATCTTGAAGTTCTCACAGAAGTCTTTCCCTTTACTAGAGTTGAGGAGAAGGGCAAGTCTTGTTCCAAGTTTGAGTTTCTTCTTCACAATTTTAAGTCTGCACTAAACAGAATTGCATATTATCTTCCTTCAATGGGGACTGTATTTTTCGGTTTTGGACAGAAAATCGAACCAAATAAGAGATTCGATTTGGTTTAGAAAAATTCGTACGATTTCAGTTTTGAAAATATTAAAAAAATTACTCAGTTTCGGTTTTGGGTTTCGATTTCTGTCAAAAACCGAAAATCGAATAAGACTATACAATTATATAGATATCCACGATTATATGCATATTCTAAAATTGAAACGTGATATTTTGAAAACAACAATTCTATGTATGTGTTTTGAAGCTCAATATTGATAATTTGATAACTAGTCCAATTTTCGGCATAACTTTGAAATACAACAAATATGTGTATAAAAATTATATTTTTAATATAATTTAACAACGATCCCAACTTTATATGCAGTTCATTAAACAATAGAAATATCCCAATTAAACAAACCGAATAAATCGAATAAACCAAATAGTTTATTCGATTCGGTTTCTATTTTGGATAATTTCAGTTCGGTTTCAGTTTTAGATTTTAGATTTTGGTTTATTCGGTTTTGACTATTTCGATTGAAACCGAATAAACCAAACGCTCACCCCTAACTCCAAGACCATAAATGCCTAGTGTGTGCAAGAAAACTTAGTCCAGAACGAAGAAGAACACAACTTTGGAAGTCATGCAGGATAAGGTAAGTAACTTATTTCCCACCAATTTTCTCATATGCATAGAAGATGACATTAAAATCACCAACGACAACGTAGGCATCAAATCACCTATTCACCATAATTATATCCCATCATAACTAAAATCTTTTCATGCGGTTGTTGTGCCTATACACACAGGGTCAACCCAAGGGATTGCGTTGTCCTATCTGGAGCTAGTTTTAGTTGCCCCTTGATCTTTATTGTGGGTCGATCATGGAGGGTCACCAACGACCGTGCCTCTATTGGGGTCATGTTGAGCCTGGGGGTTGCCCTATCTAGAGGGTGTTGCCCAAGTCCGAAGTCTGTATGGCTTACCCATGGGTCGTTCCTGCATACACAGCACCTACAAAAGTTGCAAACCCCCTATGTTAGTGAAATCAATTACCACCAATTGTTTGGAATAAATCTTACATGACCTGCCCACACACACGTTGTTATTCCCGAAATAGATCGTTAGATAGAAATCTCGATCTTTTAGAGAGAGAGGTGAATACTCATTCTCTTTGTGAGAAACGGAGTTGATGAAGACAACTTTGCTGGGATGATTAAGATCACCGTTGCTCAATGTAAGATTTGTCTTATTGCGATCTGCTCAGGAACCAGCGAGTTCGAAAGAACTTCTGGAACGCTCGCTGTCACCTCCTTTCTCGAACACGAAGAACCCCAATGGACTCCAATGGCAGCGACGATGCAGATCTTTTCGTCTCTTAATTTTAGTGTAAGTCCTCAATGAAGGCACGAAGAGAGTATTTATATTCCTAATCCTAATCCAGGCCGTAACTGATTACGGAAAGATAGGAGCGAATAATGGAAAGATTTGAATGAATTAAATTAAAATCCCAAAAGATGGATCTGATTAATTGAACCAATCTTCCTTAACAACTCAAATCTTCCAATTAGCCACATCATGAGCCACTTGTGCCCCTTAGCCCACTCAGCCCGTCAGCTTGCGTGCCTACGTGTAGCTGTGTAACAGTACAGACACGCAGTCCTGCAAGCGCAGCAGCGTCATAGCCCTCGTGCCTGCGTAGCTGAACAGCAGCAAAATGTGCAGCCTCATAAGCACGTAGCTGCGCAGCCCCGTAGCTTTTGTGCAGCCGCTACGTGCACCTACGCAGCCCCTGCAGAAGCACCTACACATGCGACTCGCACAGAAGACGAGCGTACGAGCGCATCAACTGCACACAAGGCGCCATGCGCTGATGCTGACGTGCTAAGTGCAAAGTGTGCCAACAAAGAGCCACTTTGCCCTTGAGCCCAAGTCTGAGCCTGAGCCGAGTCCGAGTCGCTAAGCCCCTTTGGGGCTTAGCTCTATTAGGAATTAAATCCATGAGCATGACAAAAAGCATTATTGCTTCTTTGTTGGGTTAGCCTTCTTTCCACTAGAAAAATACCTCCATATGGCACCCATGTGCCTTTCCACACCTCATGTGATCCCTCAACACAAGCAAAACTTTATATAGAGATACAATCCATTTGGCCTAGGCAATGTGGGACTATTTTTCTTATTTCTAAAGCAAAAACACCAACAATAGGCAAAAACACCAATAGTCCCTATATATCTCTATATATGGGTTGAGCGTTCATTCCCCACATTGACTATCTATCATGCATTAGGATAGATGTCGCTATGACTTGAATCTTTCCTCATGGGTTAAATAATAGCATGATAAAGGTCTTGTGCCAGCCTGGTTTCAGTATATGTATCTTGGGTGTCTACAAGATTTCCCTCAAGAGACAGCCTACATCTCTATTCATACACTATAGGTGAGTTCCTTTAAAGAGACTTTGGCATGAAGCCTTTTGCTTCCTTGTGGTGCTACGTCGCTATGACATAGCCCAAAGCTGAGGTATTGCCTCATGTGGTGTCATACCACCTGTAGGATAAGGCCCAACCTCTTTTAGTACCAAACTATCATGCATGAAGCCTTTTGCTTCCTTGCTGTATTACGTCATCGTGATATGGCTTGCAAAGCTGAGGTACTCTCTATGTGGTGTCACCCGCTATAACATGAGGCCCAGCCTCTTCGTAGTGCTGCCTACCACTCTTCATTCATTATACAGCATTAGGCCATCTTGCCTATGTGCGATGCTATGCCGCTGTGACTTGGTCCGAAGCTGAGACTTTACCCTCACTACGTACCTCATATGGTGTCACCCCACTGTAGCATGGAGTACTACGCTCTTTAGTAGTGCTGTGTTATTTTGCTTCCTGTAAAGCACGCCAGACATCCCAGATTCCGAAAACTCTTTAAGTCTTCCAAGCCATCCTCCCATAGGATTTTGTTCTTTGTAAAGAACAATCAGTAGACAATAGTGGTTCTGGGTTAATCACCCCGCAACATCCCAAAGGATTGTCCACTACTCCTGATTCTTCTAGTCAATGGTCCTTCTTTGAACTAAAAGCTAGATGCCTAGTAGATTTCTATTGAACTAATAGCATAAAACTTTATAGTAGAATTACAAAGACATAATATCAGAGGGTCTTCAAGCTCATCTTACTTGCTGTATCATCAACCAGCTGGCGCTTGAAACCTTTGGTGAACGGATCTGCCAGATTCTCCTGACTCGAACATCAACTATGGAAATGACTCCTCTTTTAATAAGATTATTTACCGCTCTATGCCTAAACGGACAATCATCTTCTTTCTATTGAAGAGGTCATTCGATGACACCGCTGCAGTCACTTAGTTGTCGCAGTATGTACCGTCGTATCTGTGTACCAACCATTAGAAGATCATACATGAGCTCCCGAAACTACTCTATTTCTTCTGCTATAGCCGCCATTACATAGAACTCAGATTCTATAGAAGAGTGAGACAATATAGTTTACTTTTTCGACTTCACGATATAACAGCTCCACCCATGGAGAAGACGTATCCTCCTGTGGACCTTTCACTCTCTACTTCTGAGTAACAGCTTGCATCGCTGAAGCCTTCTATTTTTTTGGACCTCCACAGTAGTGCGGTGCATACTTCTGAGTCCTTTTGAGGTATCTCATAACCTACTTCACAACTTTTTAGTGCTCTACACCTGGATTGCTCGTGAACCGACTCAGCATTCCTATGACAAAATCTATGTCAGGCCTTGTGGCAGAAGTCGCATACATCAAACTCCCGATAACGCTTGAATACTACAACTGTCTGACGCTTTTTCTTAGATTTGGCTTCAGCTTTTTGTCACACCTATACGACGTATCGATCCTGGAAGATCCTGATACCCATAGCGTGTAAGCGTCTTCTCAATGTAATGAGATTGTGATAATGCCACTCCAGTTTTCGTCCGGATGATCTTTATCTCCAGGATAACATCTGCTTCTCCTAAGTCCTTATGCTGAACTTAGACGAGAGAAACTTTTTTGTCTCAGAGACACTTGCTAGATCTGTACCCAAGATCAGCATGTCGTCCACGTATAGACAAATGACAACTCCTCTCCTATCATCGAACTTTGTGTATACACACTTATCCGTCTCGTTGATCCTGTAGCCGTTTGATCTTATGACTTTATCAAATTTTGTGCCATATCTTGGGAGCTTGCTTCAGACCATACGAAGATTTTACCAACTTACACTTTGTCTTCGAGGCCCTTGACGACGAATCCTTCTAGCTGTTGCATGTAAATCTCTTCGATCAATTCACCATTCAGAAAGCGATTTTAACATCCATCTGATGAATTGCCATCTTGTGAATTGTCCTTAGAGCAATCTACATGTTGATGGTCGTCATCCGTGCTACTGGAGTATATGTATCAAAGTAATCGATCCCTTGCTTTTGAAAAACCCTTTGGCAACTAATCTTGCCTTAAACTTGTCAACAGTTCCATCAGCCTTCATCTTCTCTTGAACATCCATTTACATCTGATTGATTTTGATCCTTCAGGCAGATCGACCAACACCCGTCTTGTTTAAGGTTATTGAGTCATACTCATCATTAATAGCCCTTCCAAAAGACAGCATCTCTGGTCTTCGTCGCATCATAGATAAGGATCTGCTTCCACATGATAGGTGACGAAGTCCTCTACGAAGTCCTTATGTCTTTTCACACACTTAGACACTGGTTCTGCGAGTTCTGGTTCAACAGTTGTTTATGCAGCAACAATTTCTTCTTAGACTACCTCTTTATAAGGAATTTGAGCTTCCTGTGCACTCATATTGTTCTCCGGAATGTCCGTGAGAACAATGTTCTTGTGCCTTACAAATTTATTTTTAAAGAATTCTGCATCGCAGGATTCAATGATATGATTTGACTCAACATCAAGAACCTCCGAGCATCACTCTTATCAACATAACCCAGGAATATAGTTTTTGTAGTTCTTGTTTCCAGTTTATGAACTTCAAATTCGGAAGCTTCATATACGCCAGATACCCCACACTCGAATGACATTCAAGTGGATCTGACCGTAAACTAGAGTTCATAAGGAGTGACTTATGAAGTAGCATGCAGCACTCTGTTCAATATGAACGTAACCGTAAGCACTGCTTCACTCCAGAAGCAATTTGGAAGACCTTCGGCCAACAGCATAGAGTTCATAATTTCTGTTAACGTTCTGTTCTTCCTTTCTATAACACCATTTGATTGAAGAAAGTATGGAGCAGTTGTCTCGTTAATAATTCCATGTTCTCTGCAGAATGATACGAATTCATGAGACCTATACTCGCCTCTCGATCACTTCTGAGTCTCTTGAGTTGTTATCCGGTTTGACGTTCGGCTTCAGCCTTGAAGTCCTTAAACTTCTCAAATGCTTCATCTTTAGACTTGAGCAGATAAACGAATGCGTACTTTGAAAAGTCGTCGATGAAAGTAATGAAATACTTCATCATGGCCTTTGTGGAGAACTTTTTAAAGTCACAGATATCTGAGTGCACCAACTCCAGAAGATTTGTACATCGGTTTACCCGCTTGAATGGTTTTCTAGTGATCTTCGTCTGTGCACAGACCTCACACTTCTCTAACTCCTTACCCCTACATTTGGAGATAAGCCCTAGACTAGACATCTTGCTTATTTTTTTACAAGGAACATGTCCTAGTTATTATGCCACAACTTAAGAGGATGACTAGAAGAAGAAACTGTATAACTATCTCCATAGGAGTTACAATTGAAGTTTGAACATCCCTTTGGTACAGAAAGCCTTTGAAGTATGTTTCTTTATAACACATAACGACTTGATCAGCGTTGATGTCCATCCTCAAGCCTGTGTTGCAGAACAGACCTTCCATGATCAGGTTCTTGGCTATGGCTGGTATATGCTTCATATTTTGCAACGTCGGTGACTTTCCCAAAGTCAGTTGCAGTACCAACGTCCCGATCCCAAGTACTTCAGCTTGTGTATGGTTCGCTTCCATAACCTTCTCAGAAATAGATTGGTACGTGGTGAACTACTCCTTCTTTGAGCAAACATGACACGAAGCCCCAGTGTTTATCCACCAGTCTGTGTCAACTCCAGCTGAGTCAACATGTGCAATCATAACAACAAAGCTAGCCTCACCTTGCTCCTTTATTTTGGTTTTTTCTTTGTAGTTCCTCTTCCAGTGGCCTTTCTTGTCGCAGTTGAAACAAGTTCCAGGTTCTTTGAACTTGGGCTTGAACTAAGCCGACTTCACCTCAGATGGTGAACATCTTCTTCTTTGGTAGGGAGCCTTCTGCTTTCCTTTAGAATTTTCTTCTTGTACCATGTTGGCCTTGGCCATCTGTTTGGACAATGTGTCCACTTTGAGTTGAGCCCTAAACTCGTCTTCAACATGTATCCAGTGTAAGAGGCATTCCAGATCCACCCTCTTCTTGCGGTACATGTCCGTGATGAAATTGCTCCACCAGTGGAAGCTTGGCGAAAAACCCCGACGACAAAAGCATCGACCAAGGGCATGCCGTCATCAGCCAACTTATGACGTAACTTGAGGAACTCCTTAACTTGAGTCAACATAGTTTGTCGTCCTCAAACTGCATCCTCCAGACCTTTTCGGTCATGTGGATCTTGTTTTTGTTCTCATCTGCCTTATAGAGATTCTCTACAGACTCCGAGACGTCTATTGCATTGACCGTCTTGCTGTATGACTCCGCCAGAGATCCTCCATAGAGTTCAAGATCAACAACTGTCATGCCCAGAACTAGAATACTGGAGAGCGGGGGGACAGACACAGCCAACTACTACTACTTGAAGTGTAACCCACCTCGCAATACGGTCACGACTGTCTAGGTGCATGAGGGTTTATCTACAAGCCAACAGTCTCTTATGGTCAAGAACAAGTCTAGTATCTCAATCTCAACCAATAAATAATTGTACAAGATTCAGATCATCAGACAAAATAAGGCGTCCCAAACATTACATATTAAGATGATGAAGCTAGTCATACAAATGCGAAGACTAGCAAGAGTTTAAGTCGTACATGATAACCTAGGATTTTTCCAATCATGTTACAGTCCTTAGGCAGACAGAAATAAGTTTCAATATGAGCTAACACTTGCTCGGCGCTAAATGCCTCAAAAGAATACTTTACAATAGAGTGGAAGAACAAAATAAGAAACCCACTTGTTGCCAGGATTCGTTTGGTGTTCACCTTCTGGCTGAAAGACAGGTAGGTTCTCGGGTGCTACTCCGAAATCTGGCTATACAAAACCAGATGGGTCAGAACCCAGATGAGCAAGTGCCACAAGGGAGGCTTCACTTAGGAAACAAAATCAATAGGTAATAAACAGAAGATACAAATAAATGACCATGATTAAGTAACAAGAAACACGTTAGAAAGATAGGATGACAAATGATAAGACAACTAAGAAACTATTTCGGAAACCAAGTTACAACCCGTAAACCAAACAAGGACAGGGTTGTAACCATTCACCTAAACGGAACTTAGTCCTTAACCATTTATCGACAAAGTAAAGCATAAACATAATGCACTGAAGTAACTATATACTGGCATTATCTAGACAAGACTAGACTCCATCCAACAATCACGGCTATGCAAGAGTACGGCTTGATACTTTAACTAACTAGGTTGTCACAGGCCTAGTTACTAGCAAGACGAAATAAGATGTTCTCACAGTCACAAGCCCGACAGCTATCCAGGTTATCCAAGCGAGGTGATTTATTAGAGTTACAAGATTATTAGGTGACTTAGAGTGTAACACATGATAGTGTGCTTTAGTATTCAAGAAGTGCCCCACATGACCGTGGGCTAGAAATGTGCCCTACTTGTCGGCAGGCTACAAGTCCCCAGGTATGGCCAGGATAACGGGATCGCCTATAACTGGAAAATCTCTCTATATGAACTACTTGATCAATCTATTTATTTAACCTAGTCAGATTTGTTATGAATCCATGATCGTGGTAACCAGGAATCCATATCCTAGACATGATGCAAGACGAGACATGTAGCTTGTACAGGCACAATTAAGAAAATCGACCACGGTATAAAGACAAGAGTTACTTAGCAAGTCAGGGTAGCTGTCGTAACAGCATTTAAATTATCAGTTATCAGGTACTTGTTACTTGTCAAGATTACTTGTCAGGAGTGCGCCTCGATGGGCCACTTTCAAGCTTATACATGTCATATCAAGTTTACTTATTACTTGTCAAAAATGTGCTGCGACGAGCCACTATCAAGATTATCAAGAAGGGTTCATGCCATCCTGTTGTGTTCATGTCAAGAGTTATCAAGTTATCACATGCATATAACAAAACACATAAATAGTTGCAAGAACAAGAAGGTGCAGGAGGTAGGCGCATCACAAGGGACACATGTAGTGCCCCGTCCTGCTCAGTCAATCGGAGGAATCGAAACGCCGACGGCGTTCGGACTTAGCCTTACAACGGCTGCTTGAACTCGCTCGTCGTGGCGACTCCTCGCTCAGGTGGGTAGTTTCGGCGAACTCGTCTCATCTTAGTCTTCACATAATAAATTGCATATTTTTAACTTGCACAAGTAGGCTTGATAATAAAAGACGAATCCACATAGCTAAGGAAATAATTCCGACGGGTCGAAATATGTTAGAACATGGAAAAAGGTCCCACAGTCTGCTTAGAAGTTTGTTCAGCGTGCTTTTAGAATGACACTCGATCCTTCATCCTGTGGCTTGGAGAAGGAAGTTGGCCTAAGTTGCCACAACGCTTGAAATAGCCTAGTCATAGGCATCGCCCGCGTGAATGCTTGATAAAGCATGCACTGTCCCGTCTCCAAGGCTTGGCATAGCCTTCGCATGTCCCGTAGGTTAAGTCGTATTGCACGGCTTGTGGCTTAAGTCTAGATACTAAGAACTTGGTTGTTCAAGTCGAACGCGTGCATAGCACGTTCTCTCGATGCGAAGCATGGCGTAGCCTTTTCTCGTCAAGTCTTGCCTGAATAAGTTAGACAAGGTAGTTTTGCTGGGCTATCGAAGCCATTTCTAGCATGTCCTTGTTGGCTGCGGTTGTCAAGTCACATAGTCCTACGAAAACATGGATCGTCATATAAAGTTTATGACTTGAGCGATAGTGTTGCCTAGCAAGTGTAGCTCCCCTTCCCGAAAAATTTTGGAATATTTTTTTTTATTTTATTTAAATGGGATTTTAGATTATTATAAATAATTATTTAGTTTATTATTACGGTAGATAATTTTAGTCATTATTAGGAATTGAGTACAAGGTGATTAGAAATCATGGCACGGATAGTGCAGTGACGTGCTTTGACTAGTGTATTAGCCATGCAAGGAAGGCCGAGCCATAGTGATGCCCTAACTAGGAAACCAGGCTAAGTTGTGACATGACCATTATTAATAGTTTAATTATTTATTATTAATATTATTTGACGTTAGGAGACCCGGTTGTACCAAACCAACCCGGACTAGACCTGTACACCCAAGCCCATGTAGTCATGCGGGACGTCCAAACATTCGTATTGATGTATTTTGGGTATGATGCTGTCGTATTCCGTTTCAATGATCTAATGAGTATTTTCTAAGTATTTTTAATTAAATATTATAAATATTAGTATTAGTTGATATTCAATAATAATTGTTATAAATAGGTCCTGTACATTTTTGGGATAATTAGACTGTGCATGATGGTATATACACCATTATTAGTTTGGAATTTCGTTAATATTATTATTTTTTTCATTTTATTGAGGTTATCATTATATAATATTAGTAATATTATTGGTTATATTTTTTAAAGAATAAACGTTTTAATACGTATATGTAATTGAGGTTATTAGATTCATGGAGATTACTATTATATATATATATCTATATTATATATATATAATTATATATATATATATATATATATATTATATATATGAATATAATAATATATAATATTATAATATATATTATATATATTTATATATATATTATATAATATATATATATATATATATATATATAATATATATATATATATATGAATATATGGATTTGGGTGCTTATTAAATAATTGTGAATATACTCGCATTATTGTTTTATAAAATAAAATCTATATATAGAGTTATATAATTATATACGTATAGATGTGTTATATATAGGTATACAATATAGTGTGAAGATGTATGATATATAATATATATTAAATATATTTGCATGTTTATGTAAATATAAATATACGTATAAAAAAATATATATCTATATATACGTATAAAATGGTATACATAATATAATGTCTATGTGCGTATATATATACGTATATTGTTCCTGGATTATATATATATATATATATATATATATAGATATATATATATATTATATATATATAATATATATAATATATATATCTTACAATATATATCTAATATATATATATATATATATATATATTAATATATATATAGTATATATATATATATATATATATATATATAGATATAAATTATATATATATATAGAATAATATATGTATAATTATAAATATATAAAATATATAAATATATATATATATATATGAATGAAAAGAAAATAAAAGGAGCAATAGCATAGAGCAGCAGGGGGGCAAGACAGCCCAGCCCGGAGCCGGCCAGCCCACACCCGAGCTGAACCCATGCACAGCCCTGCAAATAAAATCCCCCACCCGAGCGCTAAGCCAGTAGCCCCTCGGTTACGAACAGAACCGATATATATATATAGAGACAGAGCGAGCGAGCGAGAAAAAACCCTAACCACCTAACACGCACAACCTGGCGACTCCCCACTGGCGCCGCCGACGCGCTGCCACTGGCCAGCCGAACACGCCGGAGGTGCGCGTGCGGCCTGGAACAAGCAAAGCCGCAGCAGCAAGTGCGGAACATCCAACTTCGTGGGTAAATTTCTTCCACTATACTTCGTCATTTTGTGTTTCGTAAACTAGTCTGAAGAGCCTATATAACCCTCTTTAGATCCCAGTAAACAACTTTGACAATCGTAGAAAGACCCGTCTGCAATAACGACACGAAGTCGAGCGAAAACGGTACAAAAAAGAACACTAGTACAGTCTAATCACCCATGTTTGCCGATCGATTCCGATCGATCTAATGCCATATTAGAATTCTATTGAACACACTTTTAGACAACATGTAGGGCTCCACAACCCAATTCGCAGAAGTCGATTTCATCGACTACGTACCGAGAAATCGGATCCCGAAGTTTACCGAAACCTGTTTTAAAAACTAAAATTTCTTCAATGCGACGTGCGTCCTGCCAATCCGGGCGATGTGGTCGCAAACTAAATGCATCGAAAGGTGCGTATGTCTTCGTGGTCGTGTGGGCTTTGACGAAATTCAAATTGGTCGCGTGTGCGCGACGAATTTGATGTGTATCCTCGAAATTCACCGTATCGACCACTTTGCACAAACTCCAATTACTTTGTGCACGCTCGTCAGATCGAGATAAACTTGTGCCATCAGGACCGTATCATTTTTCTGGTCCTGCATGCCAAGTTTGGTTCAATTTTGAGACAGTTGATTGGACCGCCGTTTTGCGGGCCCTACGGTCCGACTCAATGGGTGATTTTGTGCACGGCCTGCCGGAATCCAACTTTGGACATACGGTTGGGTTGGTATCGAAAAACGGATCTATAGACATTTAGTTTGATGACTTTAGAGACCGTTGACTCTGGCACGCTTTTCGGTGCAAGCGGGTCCAACGGCGGACACTGTTTTGACCCAAAATTTTCGTTTTGCTCCTGTGTCCAGAATTGGACTTAAGGACAGGCAATTCTAGCTAATTTGACTATTCTAAAATGTTGGTAATGTTTATTTTAGCATCTGGAGACTTTTTGCATGTGTTGACTTTAGTGACTCATCTGATGTGGTTGTACTATTGGTTTCTCCAGCTAAGTCTCAGGCAAGTGCACTTTCTGATTGCTTTCCGATTCATAGTAGTCTTTTCATTTCATGTCCATACATATATCTTGCTGCTTGTTGACACGCTCGTCACACGGAGTAGTCGGTAGGGGAAATATCTTAGTAGACATGTGGACTACCCAGAACTATCCTCCGTGTCTTTCATGGAGAATAGCAGCTGCACACGACACGTACAGGGTGCCGGATTTACCCCTAGCCGTTCACATATCGAAACGGATATTTCACACCACATAGATAGTTGTTTTTATTTATTTTTCCTTGTCCTTTCCACCGTGCCATGTCATCAGTATCTTCTAGTTTTTCATCTCTCATATGTTATTTCATGTCTTGTTAATTTTATTGTATTTTCGCATTGCCGTCGGTTTGTGTACTTGTTCCATTCCTGACTGGAAACGAACATTTTTCAGATTAGCTGTGGCTTCACTTAGCTTAGGAGATACGGGTGTACATGCAGACTACCTAGAAATAGATAGCAGTGTATCATTTTCATTAATTGTGAGAACCTTGTATTTTTTTAAATATAAATGTTGTAACTGTTGTAACAGATTTAGAAATGTGAATGGCAGCAAATGTTATATTTTGAGCATTTATTTCTTGCGGGCTTGACAGCGTTCTACCGTCGACTCTGCGACATAGGCTGGCTTGGACACGTCTCGTATCCGAAAAAACGGGTGCGGGTCGTGCCAAATTTTTGTGGTGGCCCATACAGGTCAGTTTTCGCAAAAGATTGCGAACTCGTGATGGTACTTAAGTTAGTCGTACCATTGCGAGCCTGCGTCCAAGAAATGCTCATTTACAATTAGGATTAAAATAATTTAGGAGAATAACTAGGGCTAGAAGTCCCTTGTTCAAATTGACCGTTGGGTAGTTAAGGTTATTAGATAGGCCATACAATTTAGATAGCTTGTTAGATCCCTATAGGTACACTATTACTTTTGATATGACAATGTGATCCAATGTGGATATACTATTCGCTTGGTATGTTAGACTTGCCTAGAATTAAGGCGTTAATTTTGATAAACGTTTAATTTTCTTCTGCTTTATTAGATATAAATCTTATATCATAAGTTAGAATTGTCTATTTTAAATTCTCTTTTGCTGTAAGGATTAGTTTATAATTTCTGATTCTGTTATTCCTGTATGAATCTCGAGTTAGATTTGATTCAAAGTTTTCCCTCAGCCATTAGAAATATATATATATATATGAAATAATGTTAGGATGTTCTTATTTTCCTTGTCTTCAGATATTTCCTTCCGACCAGTCTTTACTTTAAGGATTGAGACTTATAGGCAGATGTTACGCTTTCTAACATAGTCAACTAAATTTGAATCCCTATCAGCTCTTGACGTTCTTAGGAATATAGTAGGAGCATTTTAACGACTGCGATGACTAGATAGCAGCGCACTGTCGCCAATTACCTGAGAGCGAAGTGTGGGTTCACTGCAGCCAGCAGCGCACTGGCAAGACATAACCCATAGAATTGAAATTATTTCAAAAAAATTGTAGTTTATGGAACATTGCTAAACTATGTCTTCGTTGACCCTTTTGACCTTCTGTCTATGTAAGGTAGAGTATCGATAGCCTATCACAATTAAATCATGGAACCAAGGGTTTGCCACAACCAGAGTATACGGACGAGGCACAATTCTCGGTAAAATAATTTCAGACGTGATTACAAGTTTAGGATATTATAGAGGATAGGAAAGTGCCATGTATTCCTCTAAGATCCAAGGCCTTATGGATAGAAGATAGTAGGATGCCTATAAATAAGGACACCATGTAAGGCTTTGATTCTCTCAAAACTCGAACCAATTGTGCCTCATTTCAAAAATCTTACATATTTATATTTTGACTCTCTTGACCAATGCTGCTATTACAGCCTAGTTTTTGCAAGCTTACTCTTTTATCGAGCTTGATTAAAGACATATGTTTATTAGGGACGCCCGCTAACATATTGTCTAATCAGAATCATTATATTACGGTCTGATCAGCCATGATGCATTTGGTTCACTTTTATCTAATTAGCCTACGTGGATTGAGATATAGATGTCTCTAGGATCGCATCCACGACTGCTTTGACAATTCCTCTTGAATTATACATTCGTCTTTGAATTACGTAATTGTATTCAGTGACATCTCTCTTGAACTCTTTATGTTTTGTCTTCACCGATTAGAAAGACGAAAGCTCGTAATTGATAGATAGATACAGAGTATTCCCATGGCTATGATAGTTGTATATGCAAGTATAGCTACCATCGGCCAGCTTTGACTGGAACCTTGCCTTGTGTTACTCGTCCTCCCTTCGACACTAAACCTACTATCTTGATCTTCTGGTCATTGGAGTCCGAAAATGATTAGGATCTTTCCCCTTGACCAAATGCCAACCTAGGAGACTACCTATTCTCCAGAGACCAAATGTTGTGAGCCTCTAATCATTTTTTGAAGCTTGCTTCAACTAGAACCCTTGTGACAATAGTCCGGCAGGTTTGACCCCAATAGAAATTCACGACTCAGTTGTTAGAAATCTTTTCATATGATACACCTTAGAGTTGGTTACCCCCGTCGACAACTCATATACTGTGGACGAGTAGGTCACTCTATTTTATCGACCATGTGTCATTGCACACGTACTCATTTTCCATTTATTGAGGAACGACCCTTGACTTGACTTATATCTCCGTATTCCGATACGCCGTGCCTTACTCTTTATTAACAAAGTCGAGGTACAATATTCGGACTTTAAAAATTCTTCTAATCCCATTATTCCTAAAACTATATCCTAGCTTCTAAGGTGGGTAGAAGTCATCGATGATTCGTAGTTACGAAATGGCTAGGAGGAGGATATAAATATTTCTGAGAAATTAAAATTCGAGGATATTGTGGTAATAGTGGATTTATTCTTTTTAATTTTTATGTTTGAATTTTTGGCATGTTTATGAGTTAGAATTTCGAGGACAAAATTATTTTAAGGTGGTTAGATTTGTAGCTCCCCTTTCCGGAAAATTTTACAATTTTTATTTTATTTTATTTTATTTAAATGGTGATTTTAGATTATTATAAATAATTAGTTAGTTTATTATTACGGTAGATAATTTTAGTCATTGTTAGGAATTGAGTACAAGGTGATTAGAAATCATGGCACGGATAGTGCAGTGACGTGCTTTGACTAGTGTATTAGCCATGCCAAGGAAGGCCGAGCCATAGTGATGCCCTAACTAGAAAACTAGGCTAAGTTGTGACAAGACTATTATAAATAGTTTAATTATTTATTATTAATATTTTGACGTTAGAGACCTGGTTGTACCAAACTAGCCCGGACTAGACCCGTACCAAGCCCTAGTCCATGTAGTCATGCGGGACGTCCAATAACATTCATGTTGATGTATTTTGGGTATGATGGTGTCGTATTCCGTTTTAATGATCTAATGAATATTTTAAGTATTTTTAATTAAATATATAAATATTATTATTAGTTGATCATAATAATTGTATATAAATAGGTCCTTGTACATTTTTGGGATAATTAGACTGTGCATGATGGCATGTACACCATTATTAGTTTATAGAATTTCGTTAATATTATTGTTATTTTTATATTTTTATTGAGGATATCATTATATAATATTAGTAATATTATTGGTTATATATTTTTTAAAGAATAAATGTTTTAATACGTATATGTAATATTGAGGTTATTTAGATTCATGGAGATTACTATACTATATATAATATATATATATATATATATATATATATATATATATATATATATATATATATTATATATATATATATATATATATATATATTTTAGTATATATATATAATATATATATATATATATATATTAATATATATATATATATATATATATGGATATTTGGATATTTGGGTGCTTATTAAATAATTGTGAATATACTATCGCATTATTGTTTTATAAAATAAAGTGAATATATATATAGAGTTATATATTATATAACTCTATATAATTATAGAGTTATATAATTATAGAGTTATATAATTATATATATAGAGTTATATATATAATTATATACGTATAAATGTGTATATATATTGGTATACATTATACGTGTGAAGATGTATGAATATATAAATATAATTAATTTTGCATGTTTATGTAAATATAAATATACGTATAAAGTGGTATACATAATATATGTATATGTGTGCGTATATATATACGTATAATTGTACCTAGATATTTATATATATAAAAATATATATATATATATAATATATATATATTATATAATGTATATATTATATATATATATATATATATATATAAATATATATATACATATATATATAATGAAAAGAAAATAAAAGGAGCAATAGCATAGAGCAGCAGGGGGGGCCAAGACAGCCCAGCCCGGAGCCAGCCCAGCCCACACCCGAGCTGAACCCATGCACAGCCCTGCAAATAAAATCTCCCACCCGCGCTAAGCCAGTAGCCCCTCGGCGGTTACGAACAGAACACGATATATATAGATAGAGACAGAGCGAGCGAGCGAGAAAAAAAACCCTAACCACCTAACGCCACACCCCCTGGCGACTCCCCAGCACTGGGCGACGCCGCACGCGTGGCCACTGGCCGGTCGAACACGCCGGAGGCGCGCGCGCGCGACCTGGAACAGAGCAAGCCGCCGCAGCAAGTGCGAGAAACATCCAACTTCGTGGGTAAATTTCTTCCACTATACTTCGTCATTTTGTGTTTCATAAACTAGTCCGAAGAGCCTATATAACCCTCTTTAGATCCCAGTAAACAAATTCGACAATCGTAGAAAGACCCTCTGCAATATCGACACGATATCGAGCAGAAACGGTGTAAAAACAGAACACTAGTACAGTCCAATCACCCATGTTTGCAGATCGATTCGATCGATCTAATGCCATATTAGAAATTCTATTTGAACACACTTTTAGACAACATGTAGGGCTCCACAACCCAATTCGCAGAAGTCAATTTCATCGACTACGCACCGAGAAATCGGATCCCGAAGTTTACCGAAAACCTGTTTTAAAAACTAGAAATTTCTTCCATACGACGTGCGTCCCGCCAATCTGGACGATGTGGTCGCAAACCGAAAGCATCGAAAGGTGCGTATCGGCTTCGTGGTCATGTGGACTTTGACGGAATTCAAATTGGTCGCGTGTGCGCGACGAATTTGATGCGTATCCGTCAAAATTTACCGTATCGACCACTTTGCACAAACTCCAATTACTTTGTGCACGCTCGTCAGATCGAGACGAAACTTGCGCCATCAGGACCGAATCATTTTTCTGGTCCTGCATGCCAAGTTTGGTCCAATTTTGAGATAGTTGATTGGACCGCCATTTTACGGGCCCCGTGGTCCGACTCAACGGGTGATTTTGTGCACGGCCTGCTGGAATCCAACTTTGAACATACAGTTGGGTTCGTATCGGAAAATCGGATCCGTAGACATATAGTTTGACGAGTTTAGAGACTGTTGACTCTGGCACGCTTTTTGGTGCAAAGCGGGTCCAACGGCGGACACTGGCCCAAAATTACCGTTTTGCCCCTGTGTCCAGATAAGGACAGGCAATCCTAGCTAATTTGACTATTCTAAGAATGTTGGTAATATTTATTTCAGCATCTGGAGACTTTTTGCATGTGTTGACTGTAGTGACTCATCTGATGTGGTTGTACTATCGGTTTCTCCAGCTAAGGACCTCAGGCAAGTACAATTTCTGATTGCTTTCCGATTCATAGTAGTCTTTCATTTCATGTTTATACATATATCTTGCTGCTTGACACGCTCGTCACACAGAGTAGTCGAGAAATATCTTAGTAGACATGTGGACTACCCAGAACTATCCTCCGTGGCTTTCGTGGAGAATAGCAGCTGCACACGACACGTACAGGGTGTCGGATTTACCCCTAGCCGTTCACATGTCGAAATGGATATTTCACACCACATAGATAGTTGTTTTTATTTATTTTTCCTTGTCCTTTCCACCGTGCCATGTTATCAGTATCTTCTAGTTTTTCATCTCTCATATGTTATTTCATGTCTTGTTAATTCTATTATGTTTTCGCATTGCCGTCGTTTGTGTACTTGTTCCATTCCTGACTGGAAACCAACATTTTTCAGGTTAGCTATGGCTTCACTTAGCTTGGAAGATACGGGTGTACATGCAAACAGAAACCTAGAAATAGATAGCAGTGTATCATTTTCATTAATTGTGAGAACCTTGTATTTTCTTTAAATATAAATGTTGTAACTGTTGTAACAGATTTAGAAATATGAATGAGCAACAAATGTTATATTTTGAGCATTTATTTCTTGCGGTCTTGACAGCGTTCTACCGTCGACTCTGTGGCATAGGCTGGCTTGGACACGTCTCGTATCCGAAAAATGGGTACGGGTCGTGACAACAAGGTCTGTCTAAGGTACGAGCCACGGTCGATTTAGTAAAAAGCATGCCACGGACAAAGGAAGTCCACGCGACGGGTTGTCGCCGAGATCGGTCCCGCTACTTGGGAGTCTCGATAAGTCTCGATAAGGAAGCACATGAGATTGGTCTCGCTACTTGGAAGTCTCGATAAGTCTCAATAAGGAAGCACGCGAGATCGGTCCCGCTACTTGAGAGTCTCAATAAGGAAGTTCACGAGATCGGTCCCGCTAATTGGGAGTCTCGATAAGGAAGTATATATACGAGATCGGTCCCGCTACTTAGGAGTCTCGATAAGTCTCAATAAGAAGTTCACGAGATTGGTCCCGCTACTTGGGATTCTCAATAAGGACGTACACAAGATCGGTCCCGCTACTTGGGAGTCTCGATAGAAAGTTGGAAAGCATGGTCATGTTAAGGAAGGACTTGATAGATCGAGTTGAGTCTTGCATGGTCATTGGATAACTTGTGTGCAAGGGTAAATTCCTCGAACGATCTCGGGGCGCCGGTTCGTGTCGGCCTAGAAGGAATTGCAGATATTATATAGCCTTCATCGATGGTACGACTCGATTGAAGTGAACCGTTACAATATAGGTTGTGGGACATTCGGTGGAGCTCGTACCTCGCCACGCGGATGGTCATCATATGCAAAAATCCAGGATAGCTTGACATTACTAGTGACCACTCATATAGATGTGTCGGCATAAAAGCGGCTATCCGCGTGTATGCCTTTGGATTGCGTCGAGTACTAGCAGGTTACGAGTTGGGTTAACGAGTTACGCTTAGAGCAAGCGCTAACCTTGAATCAACACGAGTTAGGAGTGCACGGTTGCAGCACCATTCTGGAGCCTAAGAGTTGGCTATAGTAAGGACACGTGTTTCAGCATGAATATGACGTCATCTCGAGTTAAGTCAGGAAGGTCCATAAGGCATGTCGGTTAAATCTGGTTGATCCCTGGGAGGCACGGCCTCGATCTTAAGGCACAATCAAGTCTAGTGGCACACTAGCACGAGTCATCCCCTTGACGTCGTTGGCACGAGAATGGTCTAGAGGCACATGAAACAAGTAAAAGTCTTGGCATGGTCGAGTTTGCATAAGTTTCTACTCGGTGAGGCACTGCCATGAATATGTATAGAAGTCACGAATAGAGTATAACATGACCTTCGTTGCATTGCCAAGTATAGGCTAAGATGTCTTTGTCCTAAAATTGATCATAAGGCAAGACTAGAAAGACAATAAAAAAGGGATTAAGCTGCATAAAGTAAATGAACGTGTCGTTTTATATAGGTGGGCGAGGAGCTCACTTCACCAGTACAGTTGAGTACTGACACCCACACAGTTTTCATGTGCAGCCACAAGTAGAAGATTGTGGCACGGAAATCGCTTGGATGCGTTGAGGCATGGAGTTCCTTGGAAATTTGAAGCGTGCGGCCGCATGGAGTCAAAACTTATACGGGACGTAATATATGGACATTGTCTTCCGAAGCATCCGCTGGCTCAAGCATTGTATCGAGAGATGAGAGAAAGCAGAGTGACTTGTAAAATGAGAGAAAAGTGAGCTTGAGAGACTTGTAATCGTGGCCTTGCACCCCATTGTAATCTTATTGTTCAATATCAATAAAGAGCACTTTTGAATAACTTGTGTTTTGCTTCTAAATTTCTGCTGCATGTTCAATATTTTTGCTTGGACTTCTGTACGACGATCCCGTTGCAGCCGCTGTAATCGGCCATTATGGACCTGCCTTGCGTGAGCACAATCTAGGCTCACGCGGTATCACGCCTTAGTGAGGACGATCGCTCGTACGGGAGCGGAGCATGACATAGTGGTATCAGAGCACGGCTTTACGTCCTTGGACTTCAAGTCGAATCTCTCAGTTTTGAAAGCTCGTCGTTGATAAAGAAGTGTGCTCTCTCTCAAATATCCCACGGCATGTCCATACAGTAAGTCTAAATATTTTCAAAAGCTCGTACAAGTGTTCAATTGAACGCATCGGTAGGCGATGGCCTTTGTACGAATGGTGTCAAACTTAAATTGATAGAAAATACATGCTAAAGTTAGCAAGTCGTATGCGTGCCTAAATAGTCTACGTCGACATTAGCAAATGAGCATATAAAATTAGAGTATAGTCCGTAGGGATAACTATGCACACAGCCTTTTGGCTAAGTCGTGCCGCGTGTCGCGCACCTAGACTTTATGGTGCAAACAAATTGCGAGCGATATTAAGTATCGTTTGGTCGAACAGAGATATACTTAGAGTGTATATCGATAGAAATGCTATCGGACTAGCGCTTAGGCATACACGAAAGATTTGTTTAGATTTTGAGGAATAGTGCGAACGACATAGTACGTCGAGATGCGTGAGTAATAAATATGATTTATATGTGGAATATCGATAGAAATATACGAGACATAGACTATCGAGACGACGTGAGCGATTACACTAGAGTTTTGTTGAATGAATCGGAAAGATGTATTAGCGAATAATATGAACGTTATTGTGGACTAAGTCGGACGGCTCGAATCCTGAGTGGTGTATGGTCCGTCTTAGAAATCATTCGAGCAAAATTGAGGATTAGGGATAACAACGAGTATGTCGACGAAGCGATGCGATCGCACAAAGCCTTTGAACGCATCACGCTTAGTTGGTCATGACTTTGAATCTCCCGAACGAGGTGTCGTTCGGACAACTTGTGAATGGGCAAATACGAGTTAGAAAACGATATTGAATCATGATTCGCAACGATGATAAAAATGAATGTCTTGAAGGAGGAAAGCTAGAGGATCGCACTTATAATTTCGGTTTTGGTCAAATAGAATTGTGGTATATCCAATTCGGACAATAGCATCAGTTGTACGACTCGGAGTTCGTTGCAAAGGAAGATTGTCAGGTTACGTACATCATCGATGGAATTGAGGCATATCAAAGATCGATGTGCGATAACTCGGGGGTGCTCTGATTCGAGAACGATATCGTATAAGATGTCATTATTCCGATGGATGCTATACTCGGGATGTCGAAATGTGTCGAGGAAAAGATAGACTTGGCTCGAGGATTTTCTAGTTGAACGAATTACAACAGACTATCGAACTGAGATCTTGGCTTGGATGAAAATAAAATGTTTGGATTGCTTCGACAAAACCACAACGTTGACGTTCTTATCTTATGTGAGCGCAACTCCAGCCTCGCACACGTCACGCCGGATTAGGGCGATCATTCTGCATGAGCGCTGGTACGGTAATTCATACAGCGGGGTGATCGAACTTGCATGGCGTGGCAATTTGTTTTCTTCGACTTGTGGTTTGCCGCAAGGCGGACTCAGAATTGTAATGATTGAACTTGAGGATTGAGTAGGTCCAATTTGCGTATCGATAACGAATTAGTCTAGACTCAAGCAAAGATTACGCTCCAATAAGGACAATTATTCTGCAAGAACGTGGCATGGTGATTCATGTCCAACGTAGATATCGAACTTACATGATATTAGGGCATAACAAATTGTTGTGCTAGACGATCTCGTGATCGAATACATGAATTGGATAGAACGAATATGAATTTTGTCGACATGTTGGAAGGAATAGACTATACAAATTGATGATTTGAACGGATTCGAATCTGGGCAACGAATGCCTTGATGCGAATTAGGTGATCATACTCATGTTTAGAAATCTGAGTGATACGAGTTCGGGTGACATGCATATGTTTCAGGGATGCCTAAATATGTGCATGATGCGAGTCGAGTGAGAATGACGAATTCTCTATCAT
Organism: Iris pallida; assembly: GCA_029216955.1. Taxonomy (NCBI): domain Eukaryota; kingdom Viridiplantae; phylum Streptophyta; class Magnoliopsida; order Asparagales; family Iridaceae; genus Iris; species Iris pallida. Next base: position 5,253,508 of record JANAVB010044817.1, on the reverse strand, counting down.
GCGGCTTGGCTGAAATACATGTATTTCGGGGACACCTGGGATATGTGCACGATCCAACCAAATGATACGTTGAATTCAAGTAAGACTTGAGGAATGAAAAATGTGTCGAGGATTTTAAAGTCGTGTTAAAGGAAAGATTGATAATAGTGCGAGCGTGTCTCGATTAAACAAACGCATAGGCAGAGTGTGTACGAGAGTCCTTGGATCAAAGTGGCCCAAAAGTAAGTACTAAGTTAGTTTCGAGGACGAATCTTTTTCTGAGTGGTGCATGATGTAATGTCCCATCCCGCTCAGTCAATCGGAGGAATCAAAATGCGACGGCGTTCGGACTTAGCCTTACAACGGTGTTCGAAGACTTGCTCAGTCGTGGCGACTACTCGCTCAGGTGGGATAGTTTCAATAAACTCGCCTCATCTTAGCCTTCACATAATAAATTGTATGTTTTCAACTTGCACAAGTAGGCTTGATAATAAAAAGACGAATCCACATAGCTAAGGGAATAATCCTGATGATCGGAATGTGTTAGAACATGAAAAAATGTCCTACGGTCTGCTTAGAAGTTTGCTCAGCGTGCTTTTAAAATGACACTCGATCCTTCGTCCCGTAGCTTGCGAGAAGAAAGTTGGCCTAATTTGCTAAGTTGCCACAACGCTCGAAATAGCCTAAGTCATAGGCATCGCCCGCGTGAATGCTTGATAAAGCATGCATGGTCCCGTCGTCCAAGGCTTGGCATAGCCTTCGCATGTCCTATGGGTTAAGTCATATTGCACGGTTTGTGCTTAAGTCTAGGCACCCAAGAACTTGGTTGTTCAAGTCGAACGCATGTACGAACGTTCCTTCGATGTGAAGCTTGGCGTAGCCTTTGCTCGTCAAGTCGTTGCCCGAATAAGTTAGGCAAGAGTTTTGTTGGGCTATCGAAGCCATTTGTAGCACTGTCCCCTGTTGGCTACGATTGTCAAGTCACATAGTCCCACGAGAACAAGGCTCGTCATATAAAGTTTATGACTTGAGCGATAGTGTTGCCTAGAGAACAAGGTCTGTCTAAGGCACGAACCACGGTCGGTTTAGTGAAAATCATGCCACGGACAAAGGAAGTCCACGCGATGGGTTGTCACCGAGATCGGTCCCTCTACTTGGGAGTCTCGATAAGTCTCGATAAGGAAGCACATGAGATCGTCCCGCTAATTGGGAGTCTCGATAAGTCTCAATAATGAAGCACGCGAGATCGATCCCACTACTTGGGAGTCTCGATAAGTCTCGATAAGGAAGTTCACAAGATCGGTCCCGTACTTGGGAGTCTCGACAAAAAAGTACACAGATCGGTCCCGCTACTTAGGAGTCTTGATAAGTCTCGATATAGATGTTCACGAGATCGGTCCTGCTACTTGGAAGTCTCGATCGAAAGTTGGAAAGCATGGTCATGATTAAGGAAGGACTTGATAGATCGAGTTGAGTCTTGCATGGTCATTGGACAACTTACGCGCAAGGGTAAATTCCTCGAACGATCTCGGGGCGCCGATTCGTGTCGGCCTAGGAGGAATTGCAGATATTGTACGACCTTCATCGACGGTACGACTCGATTGAAGTGAACCGTTACAATATAGGCTGCGGGTCATTCGGTGGGAGCTCGTACCTCGCCACGTGGATGGTCACCATATGCAAAGATCTAGGATAGCTTGACATTGCTAGTGACCACTCGTATAGATGTGTCGGCATAAGAGCGGCTATCCGCGTGTATGCCTTTGGATTGCATCGAGTACTAGCAGGTTACGAGTTGGGTTAACGAGTTACGGTTAGAGCAAGCACTAACCTTGAATCGGCACGAGTTAGGAGTGCACGGTTGCAGCACCATTCTGGAGCCTAAGAGTTGGCTATGGCAAGGACACGTGCTTCGGCATAAATGTGGCGTCATCTCGAGTTAAGTCAGGAAGGGCCGTAAGGCAAGTTGGTTAAATCTGGTTGATCCCTGGGAGGCACGACCTCGATCTTAAGGCACAATCAAGTCTAGTGGCACGACCAGCACGAGTCGTCCCCTTGACGTCGTTGGCACGAGAATAGTCTAGAGGCACATGAAACAAGTAAAGTCTTGGCACGGTCGAGTTTGCATAAGTTTCTACAAGGCGAGGTACTACCTCGAATATGTATTGAAGTCACGAATAGAGTACAGCACGACCCTGTCGTTGCGTTGCCAAGTATAGGCCAAGATCTTTGTCCTAAAATTGATCCTAAGGTAAGACTAGAAAACAATCAAAAAGGGATTAAGCTGCACAAGGTAAATGAACGTGTCGATTTTGTATGGGTGGGCGAGGAGCTCACTCCACCAACAGTTGAGTACTGACACCAACACAGTTTTTATGTACAGGCACAGGTAGAAGCTCGTGGCACGAAGCTCGCTTGGATGCGTCGAGGCACGGAGTTCCTTGGCGATTCGAAGCGTGCGGCCGCGTGGAGTCAAGATTTATACGGGATATAATGTATGGACATTGACTTCCGAAGCATCCGCTGGCTCAAGCATTGTATCGAGAGATGCGAGAGCGAGTGACTTGTAAAATAAGAGAAAAGTGAGCTTGAGAGACTTGTAATCATGGCCTTGTGCCCCATTGTAATCTTATTGTTCAATATCAATAAAGAGCACTTTTGAATAACTTGTGTTTTACTTCTAAATTTCCACTGCATGTTCAATATTTTTGCTTGGAACTTCTGTGTGACGACCCCGTCGCAGCCGCTGTAATCGGCCGTTATGGACCTGTCTTGCGTGAGCGCAATCTAGGCTCATGTGCATCATGCCTTACTAAGGACGATCACTCCTATAGGAGCGGGGCGTGACAGCGCCTAGGCTAGACTGGGCGCCAAGGCATGAATGGACACCAGGGCCAGAACGACGCCTAAGTAAGCTTGGATACCAGGTCAGAATGGCGCATGGCCGAGTCTAGGCGCATGGTCAGACTTGACGCATGGCTAGGGGGCGTGGATCATCATGGGCGTCAGGGCTATTATCGGCGCCTGGGCATTGATGACCAGAGGGAGGGGCGCATCACACTGTGCCTAAGCACCCGTGAGCCAAAGGGTAGGGGGCGCAGAGTGCACAAGGTACCTGGGCCAGACTGGGCGTATCACATTGGCGCCTAAGCACCATGAGCATAAGGGACAGGGGCGCCAGAGCGCGCAGGGTGCCTGGCCAGACTGGGCACATCACATTGGCGTATAAGCACCGTGAGCGCAAGGGGCAAGGGTGGCTAGGCCGGACTGGACGCCATGGACAAATGGGGCCCTGGCCCAACATGGCGCCAGCGCACTGTTCTTCTTCTCTAAACAGCAGCCAAGCTCCATGGGAACCCAAAAACTTTAAATGAGCATAACTTGCTCAAAACATGTCCGAATCAGGACTTTCAAGGGTCTAAACTGCACAATACGAGATTTCCTACAACCTGGGATGACTGGTTTAAAGAAATACCAAATTTACTAGATCAAAACCAAGAAAATAATAAAAACTCATAACTTAGATCTACACAAATCCATCCACCAAAATCAAAAATGCTAAACTCTAAATGGCATAGAATCTAGTAGAGAAGAGAATGGAACAATAAAAGGGGAGATCCTCAATGAAGCAAGATTGCACTTGCCTAGGGCTCTGGGTGGGTGGTGTGGAGAGGAGTAATGGAGAAGAAGAAGTAAATGAAGAAGAGTTATGAAGAGAGAGAGAGGAGAGTTAACCCTTCTTTTCTCAAACCATAATAAACCAAGCCAAGCCAAGTGTGCCATGATGAACCAAACCAAAATAAACCAAGATAAACCAAGTCAAGCTAAGACTAAACCAGGGTTAGGCCAAACAGGATAAGTCAAAACATGGGTCACCTGACAAACGTCAGAAATCCGTATACGCATGCTGAAAATGCATATAACGCAAACAGAAGTGACAACAACTTACAGAGGTTGTTATCTTTCCCACTTCAACTGCAAACCGTGGCTTCAGTACCCTTCGAACATTTTTACCCTTTGGAATCAAAGGCTCAGGTTCTGTATCAACGTAGTCGACGCTCACGAGTTAAAGATTAAGGATGACCTTTCTCTTTTAGATATTGTAATGCTCCCCGTTAAACTTCTTAAATTTGTTAAAACTTGTATCGAGAAGTTGTGCACGATTGTTCTCCATCAGATCTAAATCTTGCTTTGAATTGTTATTCCGAAATAGATCGTTAGATAGAAATCTCGATCTCTTAGAGAGAGAGATGAATACTCGTTCTTTTGTGAGAACCAGAGTTGATGAAGACAACCTTGCTGGGTGATTAAGATCACCGTTGCTCAAAGCAAGATTCGTCCTATTGCGATCTGCTCCCAGGAACCAGAAAGTTCGAAAGAACTTCTGGAACGCTCGTTGTCACCTCCTTTCTCGAACACGAAGAACTCCAATGGCAGCGATGGCATAGCTCTCTTCGTCTCTTAATTTTAACGTAAGTCCTCAATAAAGGCACGAAGAGAGTATTTATAGAGAAGGACCGAAACCCTAATCCTAATCCTGGTCGTAACTGATTATGAAAAGATATGAGCAAATAATGGAAAGATTTAAATGAATTAAATTTAAATCCTGCAAAAGATGGATCTAATTAATTGACTCATGCTTACCTTAATCGTTCAAATCTTCCAATCAGCCACAACATGAGCCGCCTGTGTCCCTTAGCCCACTCAGTCCGTCAGCCCGTGCCTACGCGTAGCTGCATAGTAGTACAAATGTGTAGCCTCGCAGCGTGCAGCAGCAACCCCTGCGTGTACCTGCACGGCCCCTGCACAAGCACCTGCGCATGTGACTCCGTAAAGCGCATGAGCACATCAACTTCGCACAAGATGTCATGCGCCGATACTGACGTGCTAAGTGCAAAGTGCGCCAACAAAGCCCAATTTGCGCCCGAGTCCGAGCTCGAGCCCGAGTCTGAGTCGGTAAGCCCTTTGGGGCTTAGCTCTATTAGGAATTAAATCCATGAGCATGACAAAAAGATTAATGCTTCTTTGTTGGGTTAGCCTTCTTTCTACTAGAAAATTCCCCCCACATGGCACCATGTGCCTCTCTACACCTCATGTGATTCTCTCAACACAAGTATAGCTTATATAGAGATACAATCCATTTGGGCAAGACAATGTGGGACTGTATTTCTAGTTTCTTAGCAAAAACACCAACAATAGGCAAAAACACCAACACACGTATCCTACAGTATCCAGATACGTGTCATGTCACAAAGATCGAGGTTATGAACTATACCCAATAGGTAGGAGTCCTAGGAAGGAGCTTGGTTAGGACTTAAGTACACTTAACTGCTTGATGTAGTTACTTACCTCATGCCATCTGCCTATAGAGTTGGCACCTCTAACATTCCAGGTAATGATTCTATTTAATGATGAGGATGAACCCCCATATTGATCTACGAAGTCTCCATAAGGGGTTAGGATAGAATCACGACTGTATTACTTCCTCTTTGTTATCTATATATACTAGGTAGTATCCCCTCATCTTCAAAAAGTTAATCGGTGTGGCGGACGCAGTGCACACTTTCCATGCCAACCATTGGATTACCATGGGTTCCTACACAATCCAACGGTTGAGAGGGGTCGGGTACACTGCGCCCGGCCCATACAATCGCTACCAAAATAAGTCAAATCAGCGACGAAATTAGCGACGTTGAAGGAAAACGTCGCCAACATTTTTCATATTAGCGACGCCCTCAAGAAGACGTCGCCAAACGACACTATTGGCGACGTCCAGCGACGTCTACCGACCAGCTTTTAATTTCATAAAAGATAACGTCACAGAATAGTTGGTAAACGTGTTATAGTTTTTACATTAGTGACGTTTAGCGACGTTTCTATTTGTCGTCGCTAAGTTTTTAATGTAGGGCATGGGTTTTCTTTTCCCTCCACTCAATCGAGCCCCAAATTTTCGAGCCCCAAATTCTCGAGCCCCAAATTTTTGAACTCCCTCCCCGATCTCCAGCCCCCCTCCGCCTACAGCCCGGCGACGTGACCCCCCTTCCCCTCCGCAGGCGCTCGTTTCCCCTCCCCTCCGCCTACAGCCCGGCGCCGTGACCCCCTTCCCCTCCGCAGGCGCTCCTTCTCCTCCCTCCGTCTCTACCTTCGCCTCTGGTTCTCCTCCCCTCCGGTGACCCCCCCTCCCTATCAACCCCTTCGGTCTCGGTAAACCCTAACCCCCACTCTTGTAGTATAGTTGTATTAAGTGACAATGAATGAGAAGTTCGGTTTCCATTTGAATTAAGTGACAGTGAATGAAGAGGGGAAGGGGGCTGTTTGGCTCTGATTATTCCTTCTCTTCTTCTAAAAATTGTTACTATTTTAAATTAATGTGGTCTATCTTCCTGTGTACACCACTGTTTTGAGTGTCTTGAGTAAGAGGGTGCCATGTTGTGAGTGTGGTGCTCAGTGAATGAACTGTCATTTATAGTGTACATGTGTCAAATGAGTGAATTTGTGAGTTATTTAGTGAAAGTGAACTGTCACTTGCAGTGCATATGTGTTAAGTGTCTTGAGTGTCATGTGTTGAGAGTATTTTGGTGTGCCTATAGGCCATTCGTGAATGTATCTGAGTAGTGTTAATGTGTGTACAGGAGATAGGTTAAGGGCAATGAGTGTGTGCATACATAATCGATTTAGGGATGTATCAGTGAGCTACATAGATGTTAGGGTGGTGTCATAGGAGAGTGAGTTCCTGTCAATAGAGGCTTGTGTGTGTGACTCAAGAGTGAAGTGCATGAGTGAGATATGTGTCAGTGAGAAGTGATCGTCTGAGATATCCTATGTTAGTGTCAGTGTCCTTATCATGTCTGTGTGTGTCCTAAGTGGCAGGTTATAGTGAAAGGAGTGTGAGGGTGAATAGTGAGTATATGTGTCTCACTATATATATATATATATATATATATATATATATATATATATATATATATATATATATATATATATATAAAGGTATATGAGATAGGGAGAGGGAAATCTGTCCTGGTGACAGCAGAAAGTTATTGTGTGTATGTGTCTGTGTGAGTGAGTGTTGGATATTGGTAGAGAGTGTGGGCTTATGGGTTCATAGTGATGCCCTTTGTTGCTTACTATTTTGCTTGTTTAGCTTGTGGCTGCATGCCTTTGGCTCACTCGAGCGGTATTTGTCCTCCGACCCTCATCCCTCGGCAATGATGATACGACAACCTATCACTATATCTTATATAGTAGTAAATGATGTCTTAGTACTACATTATGTGAGTTCATCTTAATTCTGTTACATTCTTCAGATACTATATACGATAAGAACATATACTACACCATATGTACAGAACATAGATGATTCACACTAATGTATGCTAGAATGAATCTGGGTTGTGTTCTGAGCCATCCGTTCTCACACTTGGCAAAAAATCAAATTTTTTATACTTATCGGCTTTCGAAAATGTACTCAAATTACATGATGGTTCATTTAGTTAGCTTGCTTATGTTACAATTATATTAATTGTGACTATCGATCTTACCAGATGGCACCCATGACCCGAGGAGCGGCATGTCGTTTAAGGGAAACAGTGAATGCTGAGGTGGCTCCTCCTACAGTTAAGGAGGAAGTGGCACCGGTTGCTAGTGAGACTGGGAGTTCTATTCATCCAGCACCGGTAGCTAGTGAGACCGGGAGTTCTATTCATGCAGCACTTGCAAGGGACGACATCTCTCCTCACGCCAAAAATCTCACTTTTTGAGGTGGTAGCGTGATCGTATCACTGAGCGTTTGTGTGAGCTGCGTGGTTCTCATTAGCTATTAGTACTTATTTGTATTGGACTATTTGTATTGGATTGTTTTTGTATTAGACTATTTGTATTGGACTACATATATAAATTAGTACTGTGTCAATCTCTGGATTGTATTGGACTACGAAATGGTGATCAGGATATAGTCCCTGCAGCCATTCGACTGGCGAGACAGAAACTATGTATCTGTAGATAAAGTTGAGTGTCCTCCGACCCTCATCCTTCGGCAATGATGATACGACAACCTATTACTAGAGGATACTCTGAGAGATCCATCTGAGTAGGATGTATACTCTGAGAGATCACCTTTACAAGAATGATATCAGTAGTGGGATTGAGTATTGGAGGAGATATTATCAGAGTATACGTCCTACTCAGATGGGTCTCTCATCGTTACTATTTTTTTCTGACGGCATGGTGGATGTGCTCCCTCAACAGATTCTTGCTCCGAGCCAAAACTTTGCCCCGGAGCTCAAGTGGACATCCTTCGTATAGAGCTCGAGTGAGAGGTTCCTGACAGCATGGTGGTCTCCTTTGTCAAAGTATCCGTGCTCATCCCACATTGGTTGTGGGACGAGCACGGATACTTTAACAAAGGAGACCACCATGCTGTCAGGAACCTCTTACTCGAGCTCTACACGAAGGATGTCCACTTGAGCTCCGAGACAAAGTTTTGGCTTGGAGCAAGAATCTGTTGACGGAGCACATCCACCATGCTGTCAGAAAAAAATAGTAATGGTGAGAGACCCATCTGAGTAGAAACGTATACTCTGATAATATCTCCTCCAACACTCAATCCCACTACTGATATCATTCTTGTAAAGGTGATCTCTCAGAGTATACGTCCTACTCAGATGGATCTCTCAGAGTATCCTCTCCGGTTGGGTTGTGTTCTGAGCCATCCGTTCTCACACTTAAAATACATATGAATTAGAACTGTGTTTTGTATTTTCGACGAACCCAGGGATTGGATTCTGTATTTTGTATTTTGGTTTCTGTATTTTGTATTTTGGTTTTTGTATTTTGTATTTTATATTTTAGATTCTGTATTTTGTATTTTGGTTTCTGTATTTTGGCTCCAGCTCCAGCTCCATTTGCATTAATCTACGGTACGACATGGTGATCATGACATAGTCCCTGCAGCCATTCGACTGGCGAGGCAGAAACTATGTAGCCGTAGATAAAGTTAACTGTCCTCCGACCCTCATCCCTCGGCAATGATGATACGACAACCTATCACTAGAGGATACTCTGAGAGATCCATCTGAGTAGGACGTATACTCTGAGAGATCACCTTTACAAGAATGATATCAGTAGTGGGATTGAGTGTTGGAGGAGATATTATCAGAGTATACGTCCTACTCAGATGGGTCTCTCACCGTTACTATTTTTTTTGATGGCATGGTGGATGTGCTCCCTCAACAGATTCTTGCTCCGAGCCAAAACTTTGCCCCGGAGCTCAAGTGGACATCCTTCGTGTAGAGCTCGAGTGAGAGGTTCCTGACAGCATGGTGGTCTCCTTTGTCAAAGTATCCGTGCTCATCCCACATTGGTTGTGGGACGAGCATGGATACTTTTAACAAAGGACACCACCATGCTGTCAAGAACCTCTCACTCGAACTCTACACGAAGGATGTCCACTTGAGCTTCGGAATAAAGTTTTGGCTTGGAGCAAGAATCTGTTGACAGAGCACATCCACCATGCTGTCAGAAAAAAATAGTAATGGTGAGAGACCCATCTGAGTAGGACGTATACTCTGATAATATCTCCTCCAACACTCAATCCCACTACTGATATCATTCTTGTAAAGGTGATCTCTCAGAGTATACGTCCTACTCAGATGGATCTCTCAGAGTATCCTCTCCGGTTAGGTTGTGTTCTAAGCCATCCGTTCTCACACTTAAAATACATATGAATTAGAACTGTGTTTTGTATTTTCGGCGAACCCAGGAATTGGATTCTATATTTTGTATTTTGGTTTCTGTATTTTGTATTTTGGTTTTTGTATTTTGTATTTTGTATTTTGGATTCTGTATTTTGTATTTTCGTTTCTGTATTTTGGCTCCAGCTCCAGCTCTATTTGCATTAATCTACGGTACGACATGGTGATCAGGACATAGTCCCTGCAGCCATTCGACTGGCGAGGCAGAAACTATGTAGCCGTAGATAAAGTTGACTGTCCTCCGACCCTCATCCCTCGGCAATGATGATACGACAACCTATCAGAATCCTCGACTCTCTTTCGCTTCTTGGATATTGACCCAGCTTCCAATCTCTCATTTCCCTCCGGGTCCAATCTACTCCCAATCTCTTCCTCTTTTATACACGGATCTACAGAATCAATACCATCCAAGGAAGGCAAAACTGAATTAGCATTGTCTTCCGGATCGTCCTCATCAAGGCATAATGGGCTGCTCAGCGTGCCCAGCTTTTTCAACTTCTCGCTGGCTGCAGAGTCAAAATGGGAACGGGTCCTCTTTGCCGGCCCGGAGCTCTGACTCGTACTCGTCGATGCGCTACCGGTTTTCTCTCTTCCTCTGACGCGGGTCATAAGAAAAGAAATTTCGTACCTTTTCTTCACATAAATATCATTGCCGCCTTGTACTCGAGCCTCCTCGTCTGTGACGCTATCCAACTTCTCGGTGCCTACATTGTCACTCGAATCTCCTATTCGACTCGTATCGTCCTCTTCTTCGTCTGTCTTTTTGCTCCCTGTCTTGCAATCATCTGCTATCACCGCCGACTCATTCGACTCCTTCTCCGATGACTTCGAAGAGGATGATTGTCATGTCCCAGAACCAGAATACTGGAGAGCGGGGAAATGACTCAGCCAGCTACGTATTACGGGTAGATGAATACCGTATAATACGATCAATGCTGTCTAACCAGATGAGGGGGTGCATACTACATGAAAGTCTTACTATGGTCATTTCACATCTATTGTCTCAATCATTCAAAACAAGAAACAGAAAAATAGAGAACATGTAAGATAAAGCAGTAAGGCGTCCCAAACGCTCAGTCAAAATGTTCTTGAGATCTGGCTTTACAAAACATAGCCAGATGGTATAGCAAGTATATACACAATTGTTATCAGCTGCAGTCTGACTTTAGTTACAATTATGCGAAAGTAAGAGCAAGACAATCCGACTAACATGTCGGTGCCAAACGGCTAAGTATAAAGTAAATGACAAAACGAGCGGTGAAGTAAGGAAACCCACTCGAGTCCTCCTGCGATCATCCCTCTAGTATTGACCATCTTGGAGGTGGAAGTAAGCTGAGTCCTCGGGAACCGGCTCTAAATCTGGCCATGCAAAACCAGAGAGGTTAGACCTCCAATAGCAAGTACCACAAGGAAGCACGATATGAGGAATTAAAACCAGTAATAAGAGGATATAATAATAGATCTCTGCTTTCCACTAGGATTCGCATAACATCACGACACTTCGAACCAACCTCCCAACCAAACAAGGACAGAAGTTGGCCCGTCACGCCCTGACATTCTGATCATCTTAGTTAGGCAACAGAGTAGATACAATACACAAACAAATCATCTTTGAACGGCCAATCAATTCCTACGGCTTGCTATTGTGAGTCCTAAGTTATCCTGGAATTATGCAATTAGGGATTCCTCAGTTCTTACTATGTGCAAGCAAGGCTAGTCTATCCAATCAATCAATTGTGCCAATCATGTAGTTAGACGAGTCCCGGCAGGACGCCCGTCGTTATAGCATGTACAATAATATAAGCAGATACCGTTCCCTGCCCGTGTGATAGATTTACCGTATCTGTGGGAACCAGCCGGCCCGTCGGGCACTTAATAGTCCCAAGGGGGCTGCCATGTAAGAACTCGGGAATCCATTTTCTCCATGCCATCATTATTTTATTTAACTTAATAGTCTCTACGTTGCGTGAAGTTCCATGCCGTAGATCATGGTCGTTCAAATGAGTACTTTCGTACGGGGTACGATATGCGCAACTCTACAATGATACCCGTACGGCTATGTTATAGGTCTTACATAGCGTAATACAACAATCAAATCTAACCACGGAGTAATCATGCCTTGACCATAAAGTACACATGCTATTTTGTAAGATAAAGAAATAAATAAAAATAAATAATTTGAAGCCTGTATGTGCCTGTATGCCAATATTCGGGATCGGCTAATCGAGTATAATAGTTCATTGCATGAACGTGTCTCATTCATTTCATTCAATAAGACGACTAGCCAGTCTCTTAGTTCCAACTAGGGACGCATGATCAATTTTAGTCAAGATAACCATTATCATCAATGGTGACAAGGCATGAAAGTCAAATAGTATTAATCATGGTCGAGTCCATAACTAGTATAAAATAGTTGGTAATACATTCTTGAATCCAAGGAAAAGATCAACAAATTCATGTTGGGAGTTGAAAGAAATTCTAGCCACAATTCAGTTAATTAGGACATATAACAGTCAGAAACAACCAATTTATGCATATGCGGCCTATTCTGCGTCATGCATGCAACTGCGACACCATATGCGCCTACCGCGACATGCGCCTCATGCAACATGCGCCTACTGCGACATGCGCCTTAATGCGGCTCATGCGCGACCTGATATGCGCCTACCGCGACATGCGCCTCATGTGGCTCAACTGCGACATGATATGCGCCTACCGCGACATGCGCCTCATGCAACATGCGCCTACTGCGACATGCGCCTTAATGCGGCTCATGCGCGACATGATATGCGCCTACCGCGACATGCGCCTCATGTGGCTCAACTGCGACATGATATGCACCTACCGCGACATGCGCCTCATGCAACATGCGCCTACTGCGACATGCGCCTTAATACGGCTCATGCGTGACATGATATGCGCCTACCGCGACATGCGCCTCATGTGGCTCAACTGCGACATGACATGCGCCTACCGCGACATGCGCCTCATGCAACATGCGCCTACTGCGACATGCGCCTTAATGCGGCTCATGCGCGACATGATATGCGCCTACCGCGACATGCGCCTCATGCAACATGCGCCTACTGCGACATGCGCCTTAACGCGGCTCATGCGCGACATGATATGCGCCTACTGCGACATGCTGTTCGTGCTGCAGATGGATATAGGAACGAACCAAAATACTTTTGCCATAACTTCCACAAAATAAATCGAAATCTAACTTTTCAAAAGCCAAACTTTAGTAGAATTAAATTCTCTACAACATGGAACCACTTAATTTCAAAAACAACAATGTTTGATAGATCAAAACCCTAAATTCATATGAAAACCAAAACTATGAAAACCAAAACTTAAAACTTAGATCTACACCCAACCATCCATGGAAATCAAGAACTTCAAGACCTAAACTTGTAGAGGAAGAGAAGATGAACAACATAGACTAAAAATAAATGGGGATACATGAAATCCCTCATGGTGTGCAAGATGTACTTGCCTCTCCAAATGGGTTAGGGTTTGGTGGAGGAGTAAATGTGAATGAATGAAGAGAGAGAGTGGAAGAAGAACTTTTATATCAAGGTCAAGTGGATCTCCACCATTCATTCTCTCCACCAAATCCAAGCCATCCATTCCTTTCCATGTTGAACCAAACTGAACCAAGTTGGTTTCCCATGAACCGAAATGAACCAAGAGCCAAGAAAAAACAGAAAATAAAATACAGAAAAATTAATAAGCACGAATTAGAAGAATTTAAATACAGAATAAATGCATGATAAATATTGAATAAGTACATTCAAGAAGTACACGTATAAAATACTTTATTCTGGGAACGGGGAGTGACATCTCTACCCTCCTTAGAAAAATTTCGTCCTCGGAATTTCAGATCCAAGCAGGACAGAAATGTCGGAGCTAAACTAATACAAGCAATTCTAGTGAGCAAGCAATCATTATACCATATCAAAAAGCAAGTACTATATATGTAAATTTATCAATCCACGATATCAAGTAGTTCGACCCATAAGGTGATAAGCATGAAGAATCAGGACAATCAAGGTATACAGAAAGAGATATACCTTGTGAGTCAAACAGGTGTGGATACCGTGATCGGATATCATCCTCACGTTCCCACGTTGACTCTCCCAATGAGTGATGACCCCAAGCAACACGGACAAGACTAATTATTCAGTTCTTGAGTATCTTCTCTCTTCGGTCCAAAATGGACACAGGCTGTTCCTCGTAAGACAGGTTGGTACCAACAACCAGCTCAGAGTGATCGAGGACATGGCTTGGGTCCGATACATACCTACGTAATTGAGATACATGAAACACGTCATGCACCTCTCGTAACGAAGGTAGGAGGGATAAACGATAAGCAACGTCGCCTATCCGGTCAAGGATAACAAATGGGCCCACGTATAGCGGACTCAATTTCCCGCGAACGCCAAATCTAATGACCCCACGAGTAGGTGAGATCCGCAAGAATACGTGGTCCCCAACAGAGAACTCTAACAGCCTACGATGCTGGTCCGCCCAATGAGGATGCCGGTCCTGCGCAACTCGAAGCCGCTCTCTAATTCCCTTAACCACTTCAACCGTCTGAACAATCATTTCTGGGCCTAGCATCTTTCTCTCCCCGATATCATCCCATGCTAGTGGCGACCTACACTTCTTACCATATAGTGCTTCAAATGGCGCCATCTGGATACTGGCTTGATAACTGTTGTTGTACGAGAACTCAACTAAGTGCAGGTGGCTTTCCCAAGATCCTCCAAAATCTAGAGTGCAAGCTCGCAACATGTCTTATAAAGTCTGAATCGTCCTTTCTGATTGTCCATCCGTCTGCGGATGGTAAGCCGTGCTAAATTTTAATTTGGTACCCAGACTATGATGCAAGCTCTTCCAGAAATGCGATGTGAGACAGGTATCTCTGTCTGACACAATACTGACAGGGACTCCATGCTGCCTGACTATCTGTTGCATATACAATTCTGCCAACTTTTCTGTAGATTGCCCTATTCTGAAAGAAAAAAAGTGTGCCACCTTCGTAAGTCGGTCCACTATCACCCAAATAGCGTCATTACCATTTCGTAATCTCGGTAAACCGGTCACAAAGTCCATTATAATATGCTCCTATTTCCATTCCGGGATAGGAAGCGGTTGCAATAATCCAGCTGGCCTCTGCTGTTCTGCCTTCACTTGCTGACATACTAAGCAACGGGAAACAAATCTAGCTATCTCTCTTCATCCCGTTCCACCAGAAATACTGCTTGATATCTTGGTACATCTTGGTTCCTCCAGGGTGAATAGAATACTGAGAACTGTGAGCTTCTGACATGACCTCCTATCTGATATCTCCACTAGGCACACATAGACGTGATCCAAACCTAAGCGTACCATCTTCATGAATTTGCATCTCCTTCCTGAGTCCTGACTCACATTCTGCTCTAAGCTTCTAAATCCTTGGGTCCTGTGCCTGAGCTGCCTTGATCCTGCCTACCAAGTCGGATTGAACTTGCAGACTTGTTAGAACTCCTACTTCACTAGGAAGTATAACTTCGATGCCCATCTCCTGAAGGTCTTCTAAAATGTGCTTCTGGGTTGTCAACATAAATGCGCCGCCTCTCCTACTAAGAGCGTCTGCTACCACATTCGCCTTGCCTGGGTGATACTGAAGCTCCATGTCATAATCCTTGATCAACTACAACCATCTTCTCTGTCTCATGTTCAGATCCTTCTGAGTAAAGATGTACTTCAGACTTTTATGATCTGTGTACATGTCTACTCGATCACCATATAAGTAATGCCTCCATAGCTTCAGAGCAAACACTACTGCTGCTAACTCCAAATCATGAGTTGGGTAATTCTTCTCGTGGTCCCGAAGCTGCCTAGATGTATATGCTATCACCTTCCCATGCTGCATAAGGACGCATCCAAGTCCTTTACCTGACGCATCACAATATACTGAAAAACCTCCGGGTCCAACCGGTAATGTAAGAATAGGTGCTGATATCAACTTATGCTTCAACGTCTCAAATGATGTCTGACATTCTGCCGACCAAACGAATGGTACATCCTTCCGTGTCAAGCAGGTCATAGGTGCTGAAAGCCTTGCAAAGTCTGATACGAACCTTCTGTAATATCCTGCCAATCCCAAGAAACTCTGTACATCTGCTACGGTCTTGGGTACTGGCCAACTCTCTACTGCTTCTATCTTCTTGGGATCTACTGCTACTCCTGCTCCTGATACGATGTGACCCAAAAATGAAATGTGATCCGACCAAAACTCACACTTGCTGAGCTTGACATACAACTGGTTCTCTCTCAGAACCTGTAATACTTTCCTGAGGTGGTCTTCATGCTCCTCTTCACTGGCAGAATATACGAGAATGTCGTCAAGAAATACAACGACAAACTGATCTAAGTATGGCATAAAGATGTGATTCATCAAATCCATGAATATCGCTGGAGCATTGGTCAAACCAAACGGCATTACCAAGAATTCATAATACCCATACTTCGACCTGAATGCTGTCTTGGGAATATCTTCCTTCCAAACTCTCACTTGATGGTACCCTGAACGAAGATCTATCTTGGAGAAAACTCTAGCTTTGCTCAACTGATCAAACAAGTCGTCGATCCTGGGTAGTGGGTACTTGTTCTTCACTGTTGCCGCATTAAGCTTCCTGTAGTCAATGCACAATCTGGATGACCCATCCTTCTTCCCCACAAGTACTACTGGTGCTGCCCATGGTGACACGCTAGCTTGGATGAACTTCTTCTCCTTCAATTCCTCTATGTGCTGATATACCTTGACCTGCTCTGAATCCGCCATTCTGTAAACTCGATCTGATATTGGTTTAGTTCCTGGTGCCAATTCTATGCTGAACTCAATATCCCTAACCGGTGGTAGACCTGGAAGTTCTTCAGGAAATACGTCTAGAAATTTTTTAACTACCTTCGGAATCTGAACTCCTTCCATTGCTGTTACTACTCCCTGCTCTTGCTGAGTTGCCTCCGACCTGACTAAGGTGAACCTCTTCATGCCTGGAATATCAAAAGATATACTCCCTCTATGACAATCTATTGTCGCATGACTGTCTTTCAGCCAGTCCATGCCTAAGATAACGTCGAAATTTCCGACAGGAAATTCTATCAACCGGGCAGGTAAGGAATGCCCGTAAACTATGACGCTACACGCTAGAATAACTCTACTAACTCCTACGAGCCCATTGCCAGTGAGTATATTCAACCTCCCTGGCAATGCCTCGAACTCCATTCCTAGCCGTGTTGCAAATTGTGCAGATATAAATGAATGGGATGCTCCCGAATCAAACAATGCTACTGCGGGATATGAGGCGACGAGAATATTACCTACCACAACATCTCTCGATGCTAATGCCTCCTCCAAGGACAGAGTGAATGCCTGCCCTCGACCTCCTTGCTGATTCCCATGCTGCGGCCTAGCCTGATGCTGCTGCTGGCCCCTTCCTTGATGATGCTGGGGTGGTCTATGCTGGTGTTGCTGCATCGGCGGTCCCTGCTGCCGAAACATCTGAACCTGCGGACGCTGTGCCAACGGCCTTACTGCCACTGCTGGTCCTCGATACTGGCCTGCCCCTGGTGCTGGCAGAGCAGGAAACTGCTGCCCTGGTCCTCCTGAACTCGAATTCATGGGACATGTGGTAACCCGATGGTCTAGATTTCCACATATCAGACATAGTCCATTCAATGTCCGACACACATCTCTAGTGTGTCCCATCTTCCCACAATAAGTACAGCCCACCGGGGGTTGCTGGTTCTTACTCTGTTGCTGTTGTTGTTGCCTGGGTGGTGGTGCCGGTCCTCGTATTGCCACATCGTGGATACGAATGCCAGTGGATGGTGCTGTTGTTCGGGGCGCTGCTCCCCCTCCTCCTTCAATCTGACTGTGGAATCTCTTCTGACCCCCAGTCCTCACCGCAATCCTCTGAATGGTGATTTCATGCCTTCGAGTCGTCGTCAATATCTCATCAAAAGTCTGGTAATTGTGCCCTTCTATCAATTGCAAGAGCTCAAGGTGAAACCCTTGCTGGAACCTCATGGCCCTCTAGCTCTCTGTTGCTACCATCTCTGGGGCAAACCTGCTCAATCTGCAGAACTCCGCTGTATAAGCATCTACAGTCTTGCCAGCCTGCCTGAGGCTGATAAACTTCTGTTGTAGCTCAAACCGTGCCACAACTCCATAGTACTTGGTCTTGAATCTTGCTGTGAAATCGTCCCAAGCCACAGGACGTCTGATGCCTACTTCCTCTGATTTTTACCAATCACGTGCGAGATCCTGAAGTAACAACTTCACTAGATCCACACGTTCTTCTGCTGGTACCTTAGCTGCTGTCAGAATAGCCTCAATATCCTTAAGTCATGCATCTGCTGAGATGGCATCCTCCGTGCCTTCAAAACGGCGGGGGTTATACTTGCAAAACCTGGCTGATGCTCCTGAATCAGTCCTCACTACTCTTTCCAATATCGTCTGTAATCCTTGGTTGAGTAGTACATTCTGCTCTTGTAGCTGAGTGTGCATGCGTTGCTGGACCAACATCTGATGTTGCTGAGTAGCCATCATTCCTCTCATGATCTCCAGAAGGGCTGGTGTGTCTACTTGGGTAGGTGGAACTGTCGGTGGTGGTGGAACATCCGGATACTGCGACCCAGCCGCTGGTTCCACTATCACTTCTTCTTGGGTGGCCTCTTGAGTTAGTACCGGCCCTTGTTGTTGACCAACATGGTCAGGTTGTCCATGTTGCTCCTGCTGTTGCTGCCCAGCTCTGACCGATGCGGACGAAGTGCCCCTAAGAAAAAGGACAAGAGAACAATCAAACAACCGGATATAAAGGATCAATGAAGTCAAAGGATACCGGAATGTCAAGCAAGGGTTGAGGATAACGAATCATGAGATCAAGAAGGAACACATGTGATTGAGACATCCTATAAATCAAAATACCCCACAAGTCTGAAATCAGACCTGCATGGGCCACCACTAAAACCTTGTCACGCCCCAGAACTAGAATACTGGAGAGCGGGGGAATGACTCAGCCAGCTACGTATTACGGGTAGATGAATACCGTATAATACGATCAATACTGTCTAACCAGACGAGGGGGTACATACTACATGAAAGTCTTACTATGGTCATTTCACATCTATTGTCTCAATCATTCAAAACAAGAAACAGAAATAGAGAACATATAAGATAAAGCAGTAAGGCGTCCCAAACGCTCAGTCAAAATGTTCTTGAGATCTGGCTTTACAAAACATAGCCAGATGGTATAGCAAGTATATACACAATTGTTATCAGCTGCAGTCTGACTTTAGTTACAATTATGCGAAAGTAAGAGCAAGACAATCCGACTAACATGTCGGTGCCAAACGGCTAAGTATAAAGTAAATGACAAAACGAGCAGTGAAGTAAGGAAATCCACTCGAGTCCTCCTGCGATCATCCCTCTAGTATTGACCATCTTGGAGGTGGAAGTAAGCTGAGTCCTCGGGAACCGGCTCTAAATCTGGCCATGCAAAACCAGAGAGGTTAGACCTCCAATAGCAAGTACCACAAGGAAGCACGATATGAGGAATTAAAACAGTAATAAGAGGATATAATAATAGATCTCTACTTTCCACTAGGATTCGCATAACATCACGACACTTCGAACCAACCTCCCAACCAAACAAGGACAGAAGTTGGCCTGTCACGCCCTGACATTCTGATCATCTTAGTTAGGCAACAGAGTAGATACAATACACAAACAAATCATCTTTGAACGGCCAATCAATTCCTACGGCTTGCTATTGTGAGTCCCAAGTTATCCTAGAATTATGCAATTAGGGATTCCTCAGTTCTTACTATGTGCAAGCAAGGCTAGTCTATCCAATCAATCAATTACGCCAATCATGTAGTTAGACGAGTCCCGGCGGGACGTCCGTCGTTATAGCATGTATAATAATATAAGCAGATACCGTTCCCTGCCCGTGTGACAGATTTACCGTATCTGTGGGAACCAGCCGGCCCGTCGGGCACTTAATAGTCCCAAGGGGGCTGCCATGTAAGAACTCGAGAATCTATTCTCTCCATGCCATCATTATTTTATTTAACTTAATAGTCTCTACGTTGCATGAAGTTCCATGTCGTGGATCATGGTCGTTCAAATGAGTACTTTCGTACGGGATACGATATGTGCAACTCTACAACGATACCCGTGCGGCTATGTTATAGGTCTTACATAGCGTAATGCAACAATCAAATCTAACCACGGAGTAATCATGCCTTGACCATAAAGTACACATGCTGTTTTGTAAGATAAAGAAATAAATAAAAATGAATAATTCGAAGCCTGCATGTGCCTGTATGCCAATATTCGGGATCGGCTAATCGAGTATAATAGTTCATTGCATGAACGTGTCTTATTCATTTCATTCAATAAGACGACTAGCCAGTCTCTTAGTTCCAACTAGGGACGCATGATCAATTTTAGTCAAGATAACCATTATCATCAATGGTGACAAGGCATGAAAGTCAAATAGTATTAATCATGGTCGAGTCCATAACTAGTATAAAATAGTTGGTAATACATTCTTGAATCCAAAGAAAAGATCAGCAAATTCATGTTGGGAGTTGAAAGAAATTCTAGCCACAATTCAGTTAATTAGGACATATAACAGTCAGAAACAACCAATTTATGCATATGCGGCCTATTCTGTGTCATGCATGCAACTGCGACACCATATGCGCCTACCGCGACATGCGCCTCATGCAACATGCGCCTACTGCGATATGCGCCTTAATGCGGCTCATGCGCGACCTGATATGCGCCTACCGCGACATGCGCCTCATGTGGCTCAACTGCGACATGATATGCGCCTACCGCGACATGCACCTCATGCAACATGCGCCTACTGCGACATGCACCTTAATGCGGCTCATGCGCGACATGATATGCGCCTACCGCGACATGCGCCTCATGTGGCTCAACTGCGACATGATATGTGCCTACCGCGACATGCGCCTCATGCAACATGCGCCTACTGCGACATGCACCTTAATGCGGCTCATGCGCGACATGATATGCGCCTACCGCGACATGTGCCTCATGTGGCTCAACTGCGACATGATATGCGCCTACCGCGACATGCGCCTCATGCAACATGCGCCTACTGCGACATGCACCTTAATGCGGCTCATGCGCGACATGATATGCGCCTACCGCGACATGCGCCTCATGCAACATGCGCCTACTGCGACATGCGCCTTAATGCGGCTCATGCGCAACATGATATGCGCCTACTGCGACATGCTGTTCGTGCTGCAGATGGATATAGGAACGAACCAAAATACTTTTGCCATAACTTCCACAAAATAAATCGAAATCTAACTTTTCAAAAGCCAAACTTTAGTAGAATTAAATTCTCTACAACATGGAACCACTTAATTTGAAAACAACAATGTTTGATAGATCAAAACCCTAAATTTATATGAAAACCAAAACTATGAAAACCAAAACTTAAAACTTAGATCTACACCCAACCATCCATGGAAATCAAGAACTTCAAGACCTAAACTTGTAGAGGAAGAGAAGATGAACAACATAGACTAAAATAAATGGGGATGCATGAAATCCCTCATGGTGTACAAGATGTACTTGTCTCTCCAAATGGGTTAGGGTTTGGTGGAGGAGTAAATGTGAATGAATGAAGAGAGAGAGTGGAAGAAGAACTTTTATATCAAGGTCAAGTGGATCTCCACCATTCATTCTCTCCACCAAATCCAAGCCATCCATTCCTTTCCATGTTGAACCAAACCGAACCAAGTTGGTTTCCCATGAACCGAAATGAACCAAGAACCAAGAAAAAGCAGAAAATAAAATACAAAAAAATTAATAAGCACGAATTAGAAGAATTTAAATACAGAATAAATGCATGATAAATATTGAATAAGTACATTCAAAAAGTACACGTATACAATACTTTATTCTGGGAACGGAGAGTGACAACGATGAGGAGGAGGAGGAAGACTCGGAGAAGGAGTCGAATGAGTCGGCGGTGATAGCAGATGATTGCAAGACAGGGAGCGAAAAGATAGGCGAAGAAGAGGACGATACGAGTCGAAGGGGAGATTCGAGTGACAATGTAGGCACCGAGAAGTTAGATAGCATCACAGACGAGGAAACTCAAGTACAAGGCGACAATGATGTTTATGTGAAGAAGAGGTACGAAATTTCTTTTCTTATGACCCGCGTCAGAGGAGGAGAAAAAATCGGTAGCGCGGCGACGAGTGCGAGTCAGAGCTCCGGGCCGACAAAGAGGATCCGTTCCCATTTTGACTCTGCAGCCAGTGAGAAGTTGAAGAAGCTGGGCACGCTGAGCAGCCCGTTATGCCTTGATGAGGACGATCCGGAAGATAATGCTGATCAAGCATCTTTCTTCTCCTCTCCTCCACCATGGCTCTGGACCCATCTGCTCCTCCCTACTTCCCTTCTTCTTATTTGACTCTCTCAGCCAATATGATATCCACCTCAAGTGTAGAGTCGGAAGAGAAGAAGTGGGCAGAAAGAGGAGGGGGAAGCAGCACAGCCGGCGACATGACCCGGAGGAAGTACAGATGTTTTCTTCAAATCCGTAGGAGAATTATAAGGATATATCTTTTCACAACATGTCACCTTGTCAAAGACCCTTAATGTGAATATCATGTTACCGCGGTATCGGAAGACTAACATGTCATAATTATTTAAGCCGTGTGTTTTGACATAATCCTCCCAACTCTTTCCTCCTATGTAGTAATCTTGCATTACTACATAGCAGGAAAGAGTTTGGAGGATTATGTCAAAACACGCGGCTGAGAAAATTATGACATGTTAGTCTTCCGACATCGCGGTAACATGATATTCACATTAAGGATCTTTGACAAGGTGATATGTTGTGAAAAGATATATCCTTATAGTTCTTCTACGGATTTGAAGAAAATCTCTGTTCTTCCTCCGGGTCATGTCGTCGGCTGTGTTGCTTCCCCCTCCTCTTCCTGCCCACTTCTTCTCCCCCGACTCTACACTTGAGGTGGATATAATATGTGGCTGAGAGTGTCAAATAAGAAGAAGGGAAGTAGGAAGGAGCAGATAGGTCCAGAGCCATGGTGGAGGAGAGGAGAAGGAAGATGCTTGATCAGAACTTGAGGTGGAAAAGTTGTGACGTTGATAGCGTGAGAGAGGGAGAGGGTGAATGAAGGGAGGGAAGTGGCTGCATGCCTTTGGCTCACTCGAGCGGTATTTGTCCTCCGACCCTCATCCCTCGGCAATGATGATACGACAACCTATCACTATATCTTATAGTAGTAGATGATGTCTTAGTATTACATTATGTGAGTTCATCTTGATTCTGTTACATTCTTCAGATACTAGATACGATAAGAACATATACTACACCATATGTACAGAACATAGATGATTCACACTAATGTAGGCTAGAATGAATTTTGGGTTGTGTTCTGAGCCATTCGTTCCCATACTTGGCTCCTACAGCATGTGAAATAGACATTCTGAGAACTGGACATTGTGTGATTGTTGTAGACTTGGTTATAGGGACTGAAACCTGTGTACAGCGAGAAATGAACATTCTGTGATTGTTTGGATCCTATTCTACAGTGAGAAATGGTTATCTTTTTAAACTGCAGGGAGAAATGGATATTCTGTATTTTATTTTTTTATTTTTTTTGCAGATTTAGCGACGTTTACCGACGTTTACCGACGTCCTCCGACCCTCATCCCTAGGCAATGATGATACGACAACCTATCACTATATCTTATATTGTAGTAGATGATGTCTTAGTATTACATTATGTGAGTTCATCTTGATTCTGTTATATCCTTCAGATACTAGATACGATAAGAACATATACTACACCATATGTACAGAACATAGATGATTCACACTAATGTATGCTAGAATGAATTTTGGGTTGTGTTCTGAGCCATTCGTTCCCATACTTGGCAATTAAGCATGTAAAATAGAACTGATTATGTTTAGTTTGTCTTACGATACAGATTTTCACATCCAAATTGAAATGGATCGTTACTTCGTTGATCATACATAGATGTACTAGCAGATCAACCTCCTGGACCGTAGGTACTTATAAGTATTGACCATATCGGATTAGTATCGATCTATCGTTTTGATATGGGCCGTATCGGTTGGTATTGGTCTTAGCGAATTGGTATCGTCCTATCCGATATGTATCGGCCGTATAGCTAGGATTCATATTGGCCTTATCGATTTGGTATCGGTCATATCCGATAGGTATCGACCGTGTTGGATTATTATATACCATTTCGGATTAGTATCGTTGGAAAGTAGTCGACAATGCTTCGTATTGTGAAGTGATATTGTTGTAGACTTGGTTATAGGGACTGAAACCTGTGTACAGTGAAAAATGGACATTCTGAGAACTGGACATTGTGTGATTGTTGTAGACGTGGTTATAGGGACTGAAATCTGTGTACAGTGAGAAATGGACATTCTGTGATTGTTTGGATCCTATTCTACAGTGAGAAATGGTTATCTTTTTAAACAGCAGGGAGAAATGGACATTCTGTATTTTTTTATTTTTTTTTGCAGATTTAGCGACGTTTACCGACGTTTACCGACGTCCACCGACATAAGTGTGCGTCGGTAAACGTCGGTAAATCTGCGATATTATCCGGGGCACCGACGTTTAGCGACGTCATTATATGTCGGAGAACGTCGGTAAACGTCGGTGCACGTGGGTAATCATCCCAGGAATTCCCAGGATTTACCGACGTGTAGCGACTTTGGACATGTCACTTAACCACCGACGACTCGACGGTAATCCGTCGGTAAAGGTACCGACGCGTAGCGACACGATGTAATACGTCGCTAATACAACGACGACACGACGGTAGACGTCGGCAATATACCGACGTATAAATATGTCGGCAAATGTCGTTACTTGTGACGTTTGGCGACGTTTATAAGATCAGCGACTTACATTTCCGCGACCAGCCCAAAACGTCGGTAATTTCGTCGCTACCGACGCGTAGCGACACGATGTAATACGTCGCTAATACAACGACGACACGACGGTAGACGTCGACAATATACCGACGTATAAATACGTCGGCAAATGTCGTTACTTGTGACGTTTGGCGACGTTTATAAGATCAGCGACTTACATTTCCGCGACCAGCCCAAAACGTCGGTAATTTCGTCGCTAAATAATTTTAGCGACGAAAATTGTCGTTTTAGCGACGTCTTTAGGCGTCGCTAAAATGACTTATTCTGGTAGTGAATGCTTTCTCAACTTCATTTCGTAGGAGTAAAATCCATTTAGGGTTATCCTTTTTGAGGTTGTTGGAGTTTTAACAGGCTACTTCATGATATAATGATTATTGGCACAAGCGAGGGGGAGCCCTTTCATATTCAACATCCTGCTCTATTCTCTCCCCACTAGGAAGCATCAAACTAATCTTGCATGGTAACTTATCCGTGGCGCCTAGGACCTCGACTTAAACTCGAGCATATGATAGCCTCTGTCGTATGTCTTGTTATACTAATATCTGTTCGAATAAGTTTCTTAAACAAGATATATAGCTATCTTCATGATAAATGGGGTACTCCACAGTTGAGTTGATGGCCAAGAAAATCTAATCCAAATAGGAGATAGATGTTCACATTCAAAGTGGATTCATTAAACGATCTCCTCAAGCAGGGGCAGAGTCAGGATTTTGGAGTAGGGTGGGCCAGCTAATAATTACTATAAGGTTCCAGAATTTTATGCCAAAAATTCGACAACTTTTTCTTTATAAATTCGATGATTCGACAGAGTTTTTTTTTTTGAAAATTTATGCCTAAACTTTGGTCATATTTACTTATTGATAATTTTCCACCGAATATAATTGCTTCCATCTGTTCCAAAGATATACTAGGCATTTCAAAATTAAAATACTAGGAAGCAAGAATATGAAGGAAACTAACAGTGGATTTTCCCATAACAAAAAACTAGGAAGCAAGAATATTGAGAAAATTCCATAAAAATTTCAAAGTTGTTGCATAAATAAATAACACTAGATTTTACCAGAGGAGGTGAAGAGGGAGACTAGAAGAGCCGAGAGCAGGAGGCCGAGGGGCTGCAGCGTGCCGGTGCCGGTCGACGGTCGGGCTGGACTAGAGAGGGGGAGCAGCCTGCAACTGCTTGTCAAGATCTAAATGTGAAATAAGACCTAATGAAATTAGAACTAAATGAAATTAACTGACTAATCTTGGTCAGTTGGTCGTCGACTCGTCGGATCCCCTCCTCCGATATTCGATTTCTCTTCACAGTTCACTCCATTGTCACCTACTCGCCGGTCCTCCTCCAACGTAGAAACCCTAGAAGGCTAGAGAGAGAAAGAGTGAACTCATTAGAATGGAAAGAATCCATACTGGAGTCGGGACTGTTTTCCCAGTTCGGTTGGAGACTTGGAGTACTGGGCTACACTGTGTAGTTGGAGTATTGGGCTACCTATCATTTATAAAAAAAAATTGCTTTTCTTTTGATTGCACTGGGCTACAGTCCAATGCATGGCTAATGTCCCTCCGCCCCTTTCATCAAGACCACCAGTCTTCCATCGAATGTCCATGGTCCACCTTCCAACACTCTATCCAAATCTTTTGCAAGGGCAAACTTAATGAAGTAAAACACATTTTCTTGCGGGAAGACTTCCACAGTCCCTTTGGATGCCTTACTCTATGTGCAAAGGCTCGCAATTGGTCGTAAACGACTTATTACCCATCACATACAAGACTAGGGTATTCTTCTAGTCCTCAAGTCTCTGCTAAATCGTCCATAGTGATTTTGGTTATCTTCTCCCCATAGATTATCCTTGGGTTCCACATATTGAAGGTCAAGCTCCTCTTGAACAACCGTTGATTAGGAAGGGTTCCTAGCTATCCTTGTTACCACCACCACCTTTGGTATCCTTGTTTCCAACATCTAAATGTATCAACAATTTGGAAGACACTTATCCCCTTAGCTCATCATAAGATATTAATTTCCCCTTATTGATAATTTTTCATAAATATATCTTCAAAAGAGAGGGCAGCAGTATAATATATAATATAAACGCCTTTCTATTTCTTCCATTGAACTTTTATGCCATTGTGGTTGTATGCACGTTTACTAGCGTGGTTGTCCTTCATCTATGTTTATATACATATACATTGAAATCTTTCTTGGCAGACACATGTATCTATCATGGGACTACTAAAATGCTAACATCCGTTCCATTGTTTATTTGTAGGGTACCTTAGATTCTGCCATGGCCAACTCTTCCCACAAGTGACTTGTGCTTTGAGCCAGGACCGATTTTGAGGGAGTGCATTGGGTGCAGCCGCACTAGGCCTCCCGAATTCGTAGGTCTCAAATTTTTTTTATATGTGCATGTATTATGTATAATAAACTAAATTATGGATAAATAATTTTAAAAATCCAAATATTTCAAACTTATGAATAAAGAATTTAAAATTATGAACAAATAATTAAAAATGTATATGTATATTTATTATGTATAATATACTATAAAACTAAACTAACTTATGAATAGATAATTTATAAATTCATTGGCCTCCCTTACGCATATCTGTTTTCAATTAACAAATCAACTAAGGCTTCCATTGTTTCAAATTAATGAAACAAGTCAAATATTCTCTCAGTTCCATTCAATTCATATTCAAAATCAATAGGAAATCCTAACACTTAATAGGGAATCCTACGACTTATAGGATTCAAATAAAGTCCTATGTATCTTTAATTCTATCAACAACCTATCTTTCGACCCCTTCTTGTATATAATAGATCATGCTATTGCGTCATTCAAGAGAAGGTTCAACAATATCAGAACTATGAGAATATTTTCAATTTGTTGTTCTGTTCAGAGAAAATAGAGATGATTTGGAAGCTTGTTGTAGTCGTCTAGAAAGCACTTTGAGACACGGTTGCTCTGATATTGATGGAGGTCTAGAAACTTTACAAGATCTTTTACCAAACGATTTCCAAGTACTGGAGATATTAAATTTTATGAAGAAATTTAATTATTTTCCTTTAGAATCCTATTGATAGTTCTAGTGACTTGAATCATATTGACAATTCCATTAAAAATGAAGTTCTTAGAAGGTGTTGATTATGAGGATTGATTGATAATTTTGCAGGTAGAAATGCTAAAGGATTGTTCTTAATGTGAAGATGGCAAAGATGTTTGTTTGTTTAGCTTTATTTTCTCTTTTAGTTGAATATTATTTCATTGAAAGATATTGTAGTTAATAATTTTTCTTAACTGATGTTAAGTTTGGATAATTTAATTTATGAAATTTTATATTAGAATTTTTTATTTATAAGAATAGGCCTCCATTTATTTTTCGCACCAGGCTCATTCGTCCTTGACGAATCTCAGCTCCGGCCCTGCTTTGAGCTGTAGGTATGAAATGAAGAGAAGCATTGCTTTCAAAAACTAGGCAAGCTCAACTACCAATAGTTTGCTGTAATCTCATACGGAATTAAATTTGACAACAAATTACATACAAAATTAACATCAAATTGACTACGGATTATGGAACTCTTCTGATATACGGAAGAAGAAGACTTGGATATAATTATAGTGTTCTTTTGAAAGCCTTCTAGAGCTCCATATCAATTGAAATTTTCTCGTGGTGGTTTTTCCATAGTCTTTGCTTCTTCTATTTGTCTTATTATGTCTTATGTTCTCATGAGTTAGCTCTATTGTATACACCTCTAAACTGGTTGTGTTCTTGATAGAAAGTTTTGTCTGGCTAGGAGATTCCAGTCATATATATATGATCAAGAGGATAGTATGACATGCTACATACAAACATTTGAGAGAGAATTGTTTTTATATATTTGCTATAAAGATTAATACGGGGCGCTACGAATGTCATCGAAACACGACCGGGAGAGATGGTAACAGGTTACAAGGAGAGACTTGTTGCTTTCTCAAGTAGTAAGAAATACATATACTAGTTCACAAACGAATACAAATGTGAAGATAAACACAAATTTGGTGGAACTGAAAATGAATTATAATTTGTATTCAACTTGAAGTGAAATGACAAGCTGCATATATTTATACTAGACTACCCACTATCAAGACATTTAATCTACTTGTAAGTTATGTCTCTTGCGTTACATAACTAACATAACTGATGACCTCTATGAATTACATAACTCATGCATGCAAGCTAATTACTACCTAAATTCTAATCCCTTTAAAGTGCATTAATTGTAAACGACATCAAGCATCTCGGAAAAACTAGAACGACCCTTTAGAAAGCTACCTTGTGAATATATTCGTAGTGTTTTCATTGCTCCGCACTTTCGAGATTTCAATGGTCCCTTCAAGAACTCTCTTGTGAATGAAACGATGCTCAATTTCAATTTTTCGTGCTTGCGTGACAAATTGGATCAAGCTTCAATGCACTTTAGTTGCGACCGCAAATAATAGTTGGTTTATTAATTGGAACATGGACATCTTCAACCAACCCAGTAACCAAATATGTGTTTTTGTGTCACAAGGAAAGAAGCATTGTACTTCGTTTCGGTGGAGGAAAGAGACAATGCATCTTGCTTTTTGCTACACGAAGAAACATCGACCATACCACACAAGAAGACATAGCCGAAGTGACCTTTGATCATCCGAAGGACCTTCCAAGTTGGCTTCGGTATAACCATGCAAGAGAAAGTTAGCACCCTCCTTGTAGAGCAATCCCAAATCATGAGTTAAATTTATATACTTCAAAATTGTTCGGCAGCTTCCAAATAAGGCTTTCGAGGTTCTTGCATATACTGACTCACAAATCCAAGATAAAAAGAAATATTCAACAATGTAAAATTCAAACATATAGGCTACCAACAAGTGCAAGGTACTATAGAGGATCAGAAATAAGCTTTCCTTCTTCACGACGAAGTCGTATGTTTGCATCAACACCACTTGCTCTCATTCACGCCAACTCTCTTTTCAGTATACATTTTTAAGAAACAATAATCTACCATCCACTTTGTCCACTTCCAAGCCAAGAAAGTGTTGTTGTTCAATTGCAACCTCCCATATCGGTCCCAGTGACGGATCATATCATCAACATAAAGTAAAACAATAACATGCATGTTCCCTTAATTTTTAACAAATAAACTTAAGTCTAGTTAGAAATAAAATAACCACAAAATTGAAAGTACTCGACATTACCATACTATATCCTTGGTTCTTGCTTCAACTCGACATAAATGGCCTTCTTTAGCTTGGATATATAATCCAGAGAGTTTCAAACATACCTCAGTAGTTGCTTCATGAAGATGTCCTTGTCAAAATTTTTACAGAGAAATATATTTTTGACATAGAGATACCAAAGCTTCCATTCTTGATACGTCGCCAAGGATACGACAGCCCGAACCAAAGTCATCTTTGCAACTGGACTAAACGTTACTTCATACTCTTGTATGTACTTTTAGAAAAGCTAGCCTCTTAAAACAAGGCGAGCTTTGTACATCTCACTACCAAATAAGAGGAATTAGCGACGCCAAGACACACTGATGATAAAAATTACGTCGCTAAACTACATTAGCAATGTAATTGGCAATATTTTGACTGAATCGTCTTAATTTCTAGTCATAAACAACAAAAATGTCGCTAAACGTCGCTAAATGCCGTTATAGCGGCTTACATAGTGACATTGCTACACGTCGCTAACTTAGCGACATAATACTTGTCGATATTTTTTGCCAAAATGATGACTATGTTAGTTACATTAATCCAAATTTTCGCGACGTCATAGCTGATATGGGAAAGTCTACCATATCAGCAACTTTGTGACGCATGGCGACGGTTAGCAACATTCCTTTTTCCAATTTAGCGATGTAGTTTCATTTACTAATCGTCGTTAATTGTTTCCAATTAGAGACAATAGCGACGTACCGATACGTTTAGCGATGTATGGATTAATGTTAGCCATGTTACATTTTTGTCGCTAAGCGTCGCTAAATAGCAAAAAAAATAAGAAAAATGTAGCAATATATCGCAATATAGGAAGTTGTACAGAATATATCATATATTAGAGATATAAAACCACAATTATAATATAATCCATGACAAACAATGTACTAGACACAAATTGTCGCATATAATATAATAATGTTTGGTACATAAGACCCAACTAGGGCCGATACAAAAACTCATAAAAAATTCTAATCTAGGGCTACTAGGATGAGGAGGAGGGGGAGCACCCGTGCAAATTTGCGAGATGGGTTGGTCAAACTGCTCCTATGTAAGGTTCACTATTGTCGGTGGAGGAGGTAGTTTCGTCGATGGATGCGGTATCGCAACTGGCGATGAGATTTTGTGCTCTAATGCTTCTAATCTCATATAATGGGTATCCATGGTGCTGAACAGTCTACTAGTGCTCTGTGATAATGACTGAGTCAGTACACTAACGGTGCACTCCGTCAAATTGGTCAGCTCCGTAAACTGTCGCTGCGTTGTCTGGCTCAATTGTATGAGCTCCATAATACTATGCTCGAGCGCCTCAAAACATGCCATGAAGGTCGTCTCGCTCGGCTGGGGCTGGGGATCCATCTGTGAAATCCTCCAAAGCAAGTCGTCTTAAAAGGACACAATCTGTTAGTCAATGACCTCTTGGATTCGTGTTGACTCCTACGAATGTTGTGTGGCCCTCGAATGCGTACTATTCTTGGGAGCCTTGGAGATCTGCGTCGTAATATAGACATCATATGATCCCGTACCATAGTATGTACCCCTTTGAAGACTACTAGCGACAGCATCCATAGCTCATCGTCTGATGGAGCTGGGAGGCATACGAGGAAGTACAAGTCTATCCCTCGCCACGTATGGAAACCTGTTACGTTTGTTGCTCATGGAGTTTGAGATACTCATCCTACATTATGGGTATCTACTCATCATATATGTACTTACTAATATCTATGTAACCCAACGACTACGTGAATCTACTTGAATATTTTCTAAGGTATATTGAAATTAAAAAAATATAAGTATTTTGGTTGTGCAATGAACATGTATAGTTAAAAAAGATATAATAAATAAAAGAAAGCACCCACGCCCCTAGCCTAGTGGTAGTGGTGAGGCATGCGACCCGAGTGGTCAGGAGTTCGAATCCCAGTGGGAGCGATTCCGAAAACTAATTACCATTTCAAAAAAAAAAAAAGAAAAAAAAGAAAGCACCCACGCATATATAATATTAGATAACTTATGATACGAAGGAATAAGAATAAATATACCTAAACAAATATGGGTATTTGGCTCTGATGGTCAGCTTTAATTGGTATCTCTCATTAAACCACCAACACTTTATACCATCCTATGGTTTGGGGTCGGAGCAAAATCAAAGGTGAGGTAACCAATGTGTGGTTCAAGGATTGGGGGAGGGCTGTGCAAGGCTCAAAGTCGAAGGCAATGGGGACTTGACTACCGAGGTCTATAGTGATTGACGGTTACGTCGGGGCAGGGCTCGAAGTCGATGACAAGGGGGTCAGGGGCCATCGATTGTAATGTACATGCTCACAAGGTTCTTGTCTCTATACTGTATCGACTTTACAATCTTCCTTGTAGATTTCCTACGAGGTTGACCGCTCTCAATCCCCTCGACATGTTAAAAATCACGAGTAGAACCTCGGCTCCCCTATTTCACTTTGTTTCATAAGTGGAAGAAGAAGACTCCGAAGGAGCACTTGGTGACATTGGCAAACTCACCCTTGACTTGGACATACTATTGACCTTGTCGCCACGCCAACATCTTCAAGATCAACACTTGTAGAGCTAATAAGAGTTTGCCTCATCAAAAATGATATATCTAGAAACAATGAGTCTTCGGGTCTATGTATTTTCATCCCTTTTTCTTTTGTCATGGCCAATGAAGATACACTTCCCAGCCTAAGTATCCAACTTGATCCTTTTAGATTTCAGCACATGAACATAGCAAGGAAAACCAAAGACTTTGAAGTGATTCACATTTGGCTTTTCCCCATGATATCATCTTATATGGACACTTCATGTTGTTAGGACTAATTAATAAGAGGAACAATGGTTGATAACATAAGTCGCACAAGCCATATCTTTCGCCCATAAGGTCTTGTGTAGACTTTTTGCATACAACCCAACTCTTTAAAGTCTCCACAAGATATTAAATCTTTCTCATTGTGACACCATTTTGTTGCGGAGTCTCCGAACTAGAGTTATCTATCTTGATGTCATGCTTCTGACAGAAGGGTAAGAACTCCTTAGATTTGAACTATCCTCCGCCGTTGGTTGTTAACTTCTTGATTTTTCAAGTTGAGCATACCTTCAACCGTTTATTTGAGCTGATGATCTTTTCGAAGACTTTGGATTTCTCCCTCATCAAAATGGTTCAAAATTTAACTGGATGAGACGGTTCGATGGTCTAACCGGCCGGATCGACAGAGTCAATCCAATTTTGGGGGGAAAATAGTGGTTTAATATTAACCAATCCAAAAAATTTACTGGTTCACGGGTTAATCCAATCGACCGGTCTAATCCGGTCCGATTTTCAAAACACTGGTCTTCACCAAAAGAAGGAAGTAGGAAGACATCAAACACCACAATGCGCATGCCTAATTCTAACCACCACTAGCCTAGGCCGGCATTTTGGACTGAAGCTGATAAATTGTCCTATGATTGGTCAACCGTGCAACTCGGTCGTTGCACCACAAACAACAAATCCAAAATTAAGAAGAAACGAACACCGACAAGTGGAAAAGAACCTCAATTATAATAACTATGCTAAATAAAAAAGAACAACAACTAGAACCATCACACATTGTAACATTGCCATAGCTACAACCTCTCACTTCCTCTCGCCCTCCGTTGTTGATGGCCAGACCCTTCGGCCATCAGTAACAACATGACGCGCCTCGGCTGCGCGCTCGCGCGCGCAGACGACGCACGGTGGCGCCACGTCGCCCGCCTCGCCTTCGCCCGCAAGGTCGTGCGCGTTATCTGGCGCCACGTGCTGGCGTGCTCGGTCGCGCCGAGTGTAAGGGGGGACCCCTCCCCTGTGCGGTACCACCGCCTCGCGCACCCGTCCTCCTCCCCCTCGGACCGTCCCGGCACGAGGCAGGAGACCTCTCTGCCCGGCGGCGACACGGATCGTGTCTGTGCGGATTCCGACTTGGTTGCACTCAAGATCAGCCTTCTTGGTGACTGCCAAATAGGAAAGACCAGCTTTATGGTACGTGTGTGTATTTTTATATATATAAAAAACTTCTATCATAATTGAAAGAAATAATTTATTTTGTTCGTGAAATTAAATGCACAAGCGCTATGTCTCTATCTGCTGAGCATTAGAACTAGAAACTTTGACACATACATATATATTCAAACTAACTAATTATGTTTGTGATGCATGTTGAAGTACAAATATGTAGGAGATGGGGAGGAAGAGAAGGGACTACAAATGACAGGTCTGAATCTGATGGACAAGGTTCTCTCTGTCCGTGGCGGCGCGCAGATAGTCTTTAGTATTTGGGATGTTGCAGGTTTTTTTTTTTTTTTTTGTTCTTCTTGATTTTTCATTTATTAGTAGGTATAATTATCATAGTTTACACTATCGGCCGATATCATTACGATTTATATTTCATGATCCGATACCGATCAATACTGATACCGACACCGATGACATCGAGGGTTTCTTTCTTAATCAATTCGGCTCAGAAAATTGAACGAAAAGGCACAAAAAATTGAACGGAAAAGAGCAACCAACAATAGTGTAAAAACATAGTAATATTATAAAAGTATATGTAAAAGATACTTATCTATCGCAGGTAAAACAATCAGCTAGTGTGATTACTGTTTAATTTAATTTCAAAATTACTAAGAAACCGCACATGGAATACTTAAAATTATATCTAAATATATAGAAAAAAAATTCTAAAATTTTAATAATTTATTAATAATAATTTGTTTTTCTATACCGAAACTCTGATACTCTGATCCGAAACCGTCGATAATGTGAATACCCCAGACCCCGATACTCATAGGAATGGTCCGATACCTATATTGTGAACCTTGATAATTGCATGTTTGTTCTTTTAGCTAATTATTGTGCAGAGTATAATTAATTTTGATTTTTTTAGGTGATCATCAATACCTTGGGCATGTCCCCCTTGCTTGTAAAGATGCCGCTGCGATCCTCATCATGTTTGATCTCACCAGCCGGAGCACGCTGAACAAGTTAGTACTGTGATTTAATTTAATTTTTTTCATTTTCTCAATTCTTATCATGGATTTTAATTAGTCTCTTTTCGAAGAAATTAATTGTTCATTGAAGTCACGAATGATTTTTTTTTTGTTGCAGTGCAATCAGATGGTATCGGCGGGCGAGAAAATGGAATAAGGTACTGAAACATGTCTCTCTTCTTTCTGTGTATCTACGGATTATTCTAAAATTTTGACATCAAAACTTTCTCATGATTTTGTTAAACCGTCGTAATTTCTTAACATCTTTTAATAATTATTTCCTGGTGTATATATAGTTGTGCAAAATACGTCAATAATTATTAAAAGATGGTAAGTAATCACGAAGGTTTAACAGATTTTACATCTCGCTATAGTTTTCCTCTGTTCTTGTAAATTTTTATGTATGTTCTTCCAATTCTCCACTTCTCATGAAGTCTACTCATGAATTCTAAGTTCTTTCAGAACCAAGTTACCTACAATTTTGATTTAGGCCTAGAATAGAGTTCTTTTTTTGAAAATTTTAAGCTGCTACTAAAATTGTTTTCTTTTTCTTCTGATCTATATTATAGACGGGGATCCCAATTCTAATTGGCGCCAAGTTTGATGACTTCGTCCAGCTTCCTCTTGACATGCAATGGACTGTTGTAAATGAAGTAAGACGACGTTCTCCCAAAGCTTTTACCTAAGTTTACTAACATTTGTGAAGAATAAGGAAAAAAAAAAAGTATTCCTAGTTCGTAGTGAAGTATTAGCATAGTTTGCAATATCGGCTAATATCGATACGAATTGGCATATTCCGGTCCAATACCAACCTCTATCGATACTGACCGATACAGACGTTGGGGGCGTCTTTCTTAGTCAATTCTGTAGAAAAATTGAATGAAAAAGACCAATCAGTAAGGGTGTAAAAGTATAGTAAACTTGTAAAAGTACAAAAATGAATAAAATTTATTTATCGCAGGTAAACCAATCAACAAGAGCGACTTTAATTTCATTCAATTTCAAAACTAGTAAGAAACAACACATAAGATACTTGAAATATGCCTAAAGTGAAAAAAAAATTGTTCGTTTTCCTATACCAAAAATTCCGATATCCAATCCGAAAGTGTTGATACTGCCGATACCCAGGCTGGTCCAGAGTTTTTCGGGCCAGAGTAAAATTTAAAATGATGCCCTTTTGAAAAGATGAAACTATTATAAAAAAAAAAAAAAAAATAGATTCCACTAGACCTTGAACCCATGATGTTTTACATAGTAGGCATAAGTGAAAACCAACTACATTAAATAAATTACTATGTTATTTTGTACGAACATTAATACTTAACCTAGTACAAATGTTTTATATATACAAAAACAATAATTATGAGACCTTCCTAGTTCGTGGGCGCCGGGCGGTCACCCTGGGCCAGGGCCTTGCCATTACCACCAATCCCGGTCCTCATAGGAAGGATCCGATACCAATTCCTATACCAATAGAACCTTGAGTATTAGTTCAATGACTACAAGCATGGTACCATCAGGGAAGCTGAGGCAACAGTCCTAGAATGGATGATAGACTTACCTGCAAAACATGTAATCAGAAACATCTAAGATGCGTATGAAAAGAAGGGTAAAAACGAAAAAGCTTAGCAAGATGACCATGAAAACAAAAAACAAAAACTACCATGGCACGTCGCTCTCGTGATTCTCGTAATGGGACATCAAGAACATGGACAATTCATTCCGTACATGATAAGCTCGCTGATTTGGATACGGTGCTCTAGAGTTGGTATGATTGCATTTGGTCACGAGTTACTTTTGAAATGATCAGTACTTCAAATATGCATTATGTTTTCATGGCACTTCCCTCAGTGATTCAGACCAAGAACTGATAACTACATTCTGCTGCATGGACATCGAAACATATAGATGATTCATTTAGTTTTACATGATAACCTAATCAACTTGGATCTCCTTACCTAGTGCTTCATATAACTTAATCAACTTGGATCTCCTTACCTAGTGCTTCATATAAGTTAATCAACATGGATCTCCTTACCTAGTGCTTCATATAACTTAATCAACTTGGATCTCCTTACCTGGTGCTTCATATAAGTTAATCAACATGGATCTCCTTACCTAGTGCTTCATATAACTTAATCAACTTGGATCTCCTTACCTGGTGCTTCATATAAGTTAATCAACATGGATCTCCTTGCCTAGTGCTTCATATAAGTTAATTAACTTGGATCTCCTTACCTAGTGCTTCATATATGTTAATCAACTTGGATCTCCTCATCTAGTGCTTCATATAGTGCATTCTATTTTTGCTATATCCTTTACTCTGCCTCATTTATGTACTAAACCTTTTCCCCTTACATATCACCAATATTTATACTACTATATAATAAGAAAAGTTAGGCTTCATCGTTAAAGTTTTTTTTTTCCAAAAATGTTCTTAAGTTTACTAATTAAAATTGTTCATTAAGTTTAACATAGGTAGTTAGATAATTACATATAGGAAAAAAATAAAGGAAAATTGTTGTTTGCTTTTCCCAATTAGTAAAAATTAAGGGACTTTGATCTTCTCAACTAGTAAAAAATTAAAAGACTATTGTTTAGGTTTTTCAAGTACTAGAAAAGAAAATATGTGCAACGCACGTACATATATACACTAGTTATAGATTAATCCTGTCGAACTCGTATTATCCAAACACGAAGAAATGTGCACATAAGGGAATTTCCCAATCTGATAGCCAACAATATTTTTTACTTTGGAAGTTCAAATGGATGATGTATATATGTAGCCATAACCAATTTCTTATAAACATGCTCATGGAAGAATGTTAGTTTTCTTGCCAATGGTTATTACAAGTATTAAGTGGCTTCTGTTTCTCTTTTGCAGGCCAGAGCATACGCAAGGGCGATGAATGCAACTCTTTTCTTCTCGAGCGCTACACACAACATAAATGTTAACAAGGTTTTCAAGTTCATCACTGCCAAGCTCTTTAATTTGCCTTGGACAGTAGAGAGGAACTTGACCATTGGAGAACCAATCATTGACTTCTAGCTTTGCTTTTTTTTGTTCTCCTTTTTTTTCTTTCTTCCAGTTTTGGCTTCTTGATCTCATGATCTGTCTTGCAGGAGGTGCAAGAGTGTACATAGAAAAAGAAAAAGTAGTTATATGTTTAAATGAGTTAACTAGAGTTTCATCTGGAATGAGATTCTGTCATCGATAAAATTGAATATTGTAAGATCCCATGCAACGGATACTTTGAAGTCACCCACCGAAATCCATAAAAAACACGGATATGATCCCGCTACAGAGAATCAAGACAGATCACACAAGCATATATGTGGTGATCACTACGTCAGACGGACAAATCTCACTCTTTTATATACTAATAACAAGA
This sequence comes from Iris pallida, assembly GCA_029216955.1. Classification (NCBI taxonomy): domain Eukaryota; kingdom Viridiplantae; phylum Streptophyta; class Magnoliopsida; order Asparagales; family Iridaceae; genus Iris; species Iris pallida. The sequence continues at coordinate 5,215,079 of JANAVB010044817.1, read as the reverse complement.
TCAAATACAAGTATCTACCAATCCTTTTGTCCCAAGAATCAGTCACTCGCAACTTCTCAAGAAGAAGAAATAGAATTACAACAAGACCGTAAGAATATCAATCCTAACTAGAACTTCGTAGCTAGTAGTGATTGTCCACCATCCGACGGCGATGATCTCCTTTGATGGAGCTGATGGAACTCCTAAGAGAACCCTCCTCTTATCTTGAAAAGAAAAAAAAACTGCGAGCGAGCATGAACAACTCGTAGAATTTGGGGAATCCTCCTTTAATCTCCTTAGGAGCACACAGAAAGTATAAGAATTCCTAACTAGGTTTTAGAAAACCCACTAGCTTGGCCCAAAAAATCCAATCTATCGAAAAAAAAAAAAATCCAATGACCCCAAAAAATGTCGAAAATCACCAAAAATAACCCCCTTGACTTCTTCTTGGCTTGAGTTCTGGTGCCCCTCCTAACGATAACCAGAATTCACGAAACGACACATAACTGACGACCGACCAACTGTCATGGGGCTGTTATGTTGGAGTGGGTAGGATTCCAACCTATGTGGAGAATATCCCGGAGAGCGACGAGCATCATCCATATGTCGGAGAAGCTCGGGGAGTACATGGATCCTATTTTGGAACATATATGGTAAGGAAATATATGATTGGATTTCCATATTTACTTTAATCATATATTTATGATTGGACCCTTCATATAGTAGCTTTCCAAATAATTGGGCTTCCAATTATAGCAAGCTAATTATGATTGGATTTCCATTAAATATATGATTGATGCATATTGAAAGTTTTCATATATATTGGCCTTCCATGTATGGATTACCAAGGGCTTATAAAAGGGTGATGCATGCTAGTTGAAAACTCAACTCAAAACAAGAGTGCTTTATAATCTTTGAGAGAGAGAGAGGATTAAGGACTATTGTGAAGGAGAGATTGCTTCGAATAATTTTTTTCGGCATCTCTTGTTCTTCGGAGTCCGCAATCAAAAAATTTCTTCTTTCAAGTGAGTTGTGGTGATCTGTGTTGGATCGGGAGGAGCTTGTAGAGGGTGTATTTTCTTTATTCCATTAGTGGAGGTTCTTCAGGGTTGGACTCCGATCGTCCCATGCTTTTTCCTGCAGGGTTTTCCACGTCAAAAATTTTTGTGTCTGCGATTGTGTTTGGCGTTTTTGGTTTATGTGCTTTTGCTCGGTTCTCTCATAGGACTTTCTGGTTTGGGGGAATGGTTTTCGCACTTCGTTCCCAACAGAGTGGTATCAGAGCTTTGGGTTCAAAGAAGTGTCAGGAGTTGACAGTCAAACCAGGAAGCAGAGATGGACGCGAAGCCTGTGCGCATGGTGAACCTGAACGGTACCAACTACCATTATTGGCGGAGCAAGATGAAAGATTTGCTATTCGTCAAGAAGATGCATCTTCCAGTATTTGCATCCGAGAAGCCCAGTGATAAATCCGATGAGGACTGGAACTTCGAGCATATACAGGTGTGTGGATACATGCGGCAGTTCTTTGACGAGAACGTGTATAACCACGTTGCAAATATTGAGCATGCAAAGACGTTGTGGGAGAAGCTAGAATCTTTGTACGCGAAAAAGGCCAGGGTAAACAAACTGTTCCTGATCCGGATGATGATGGGTCTGCGGTATAAAGATGGTGCATCCATTATGGATCACTTGAGTGAGTTTCAGGGCGTGGTGGACCAGCTATTCTCGATGGGAGTCAAGTTCGACGACGAGATTCAAGGACTTTGGTTGCTATGTACATTGCCAGACTAGTGGAAGACCGTATCTATGATCGCTTCTGCTCCGAAAGGCGTGGTCAATCTAGAGTTTGCCAAGAGCGGGGTACTGAATGAAGAGATGCGAAGACGTTCTCAGGGCACTTCATCCACATCCCATCACTCAGAGGTACTAGTTTCAGAGAGCTACGGAAGGGGCAAAAGCAGGGATCCAGGTGGTGGCAGAGACACGAGCAGAGTGAAGTCCAAGGGTCGGTACGAGGACTCGGAGTGTTACCAATGTGGCAAGATGGGCCACATCAAACAGAACTGTTTTGCTTGGAAGAGAGAGAAGAAGGGCGACAAGAGAAAGCAAGATGAGAACACTACAGCGGCAGCCTCTGTCACGCCCCGAGTCGACAAACCGTTCGTCCCCGGTGTTACTTTGCCGATTCGATCGTCCTCGCTAAGACGTGATACCGTACGAGTCTGGAGTTGCACTCGTACAAGGCAAGAACGTTACGTTGATTTGCATATTAATACACCAAGTTGAAACTTCATAAATCACATCATAATATAAGACGCAGTATATGAAGATAGAAATTTGCTTTTCATTCATAGCTTGCAATAAAGTATAAGTCGTAATTATATTGGATGCCATTGCGACTACATTGATTGAAAACAAAATAAAACATACTCGACAAGCTGCCTGAACTAACACTTGTCGTTCCATACATTCGCCCCTTTATACATAAGCCGTCGATTGAATTGGCTTCAAAATACTTCAGCATAGGAAGAGCTTCAAAACGTCTCTCCGTACTTCAGCTTCAGTTTCAGTTTAGAGCGCCCGTCGCACATGGGGAAATTGGGGGAGGGGATTAGCACACTTGCTAAGTGGACGAGACGAACCAACTCGTCTAAACCGACTCTGATTGTTAAGATAGACATGCTTTAGAGTTGTCTTTCTATTAGAACTAAATGAATTCAGTTCATATCGATAGCCATCTTTGAGAAATAAAGCATATAGTAAAGCATAGTGATTTATCACATTTTTTACCACGGCCGTGCTCGTCCCTGCATAAAACACAGATAATATTTACTACCTGCATAAGACAATAGGTGAGCATGCTCTATCTTATATGTGCGGTCATTGATGCTATGCATCACAAGGGACTTTTATATGGCATTACGACGTGCCTGTCAGCTTGGGTTGTAAGTCCTGCTGCAGGTCTCACAATGCCTCGCACCGAAGCACGAATTTGTGTATTCTCCCTAGGTCGATTCGGTTCCGATGCCCCGGATACCACATCAAGGAAAGTTCAACTTGTGCACAAGTTGTCCATGACCATGCCAATGCGTGAACTGTTTAATATGTATGGGCTGATTGTAAAGCACGGACAGTATTGAGTGACATTATCATTTCTTCCAACTCATGCAACGATTTATTTTCCCCAAAGCCGTACTCCCGATTTAGCGTCCCGTAGGCACCAAATTGTCCGAGGCATCATAACTCACGATCGACGTTTCATATTATTTTGCAGCACGTGAAATAGTTTATCTTTTTACTAGAACCTTAAACTTTCTCGTTTATGTGATAAACTTGTATTTTTTAGAGTAGATTACTCTAAATCGATATGTTTTTCCCGAGTTCTTGACCTTAGTGGATTGGCATGCAATTAACTTGGCATCGTTCAATTTGAATGAATTTGAGGCAAGGAATTAGTTTGCGGGACAGAGTAGAAAAGAAGGTCCGAATCAGCCACTGATTACTTTGCTCGTGCCGATCGTCGAAGCGCTTCGCAACGTCAAGCTTTAGTTACGCGAGCTCCTACAATGGCACCAACATTTTGTTAGAATTTCTTCTTTTCCTCTGGCTTCGAAATTTGTACTTACATCCAGGAAAACGACGCGAAAGCACTTCATCAAAACCCAGCAGCAAAAACTCCAAGAAAACTATACAGCGGTCCGATCCTGTCGAAGGGACTCTTATATAGAGCTCACTTGTCGAGACGCAGTCCGCTGCATCTAGGACTTATTCCAACAGAAGTCGTTCCATTAGTTGGATCGATTCTCGTAACTTCCGTCCAAATCGATTTGAATCGATGCCGCAAGGCATTATCGTTTACCAAGCCCAGCGATCGAGTCAGATGGTCATCTAAGTTTTCGATCAATCTGACTCATCGCAAGTATATTATGAAGTCCGTCGCCTATCGAAAGCGGGGCGCTACATAATATACCACTAAGAAAAAGTTTTGTCCCGAAACTTAAGAATAAGGATCTAACCTTAATTTAGACAAACAACGCAGGGTATTTCTCTTTCATTTCTGCCTCCATTTCCCACGTCGACTCTTCGACTGAATGGTTCCGCCAAAGCACGCGGACCAAGGACATCGACCGATTTCGTAGCACCTTCTCCTTGCGGTCCAAAATTTGAATAGGCTCCTCCGAGTAAGACAAGTCAGTACGTAGCTCCAACTGATCGAAGCTAACCATATGACTTGGATCGTGCACATATTTTCGAAGTTGTTAAACGTGGAAGACATCGTGCACGTCAGCCAACGCAGGAGGTAGTGCGATCCGATAAGCAACCGTTGCAACTCGCTCGATGATCTTGAAGGGGCCTACGAATCTCGGGCTCAACTTGCCTTTAACGTCGAACCGCATCACATCGCGCATGGGCGTTACTTTCAGAAATACATGGACCCCGACCAAGAACTCTAGCGGTCGTCGACGAAGATCTCTTTTGTCGACTTTGTGCGATACGGAGTCTATCTCTGATCAAGCGGACCTTCTCGACGGCCTGCTCCACTAGTTCCGGCCCAAGCACTTGTCGCTCTCCGACTTCATCCCAGCATATTATCGAACGACACTTCCTCCCGTAGAGCGTTTCGTATTGAGCCATCTGAATGCTCGACTAGTAGCTGTTGTTATACGCAAACTCCGCAAGCGGCAAATGCGTATCCCAACTAGTCTTTAAATCGATCGCACACAGATGCAGCATATCTTTTAGGATTTGATTTACTCTCTCCGTCTGACCGTCTGTTTGGGGGTGGTACGCTGAACTAAAATTTAGTTTGGTCTCCATCGCCGCTTGTAGGATCGTCCAAAAATGCGATAGGAATTGCCCGTCTCTGTCCGAAATTATTGAGGCCGGTACCCCCGTGCAGTCGAACAATCTCGTCGACGTAGATTTGTGCTAACCGATCGACGCTCCATCCTACTTTAATTGCGATGAAGTGAACCGACTTGGTCAATCTATCAACAATGACCCAAATCGTATCATTCTCCCGCGGCGTCTTTGGAAATCCCACAATAAAATCTATCGAGATGTTGTCCCACTTTCACTCAGGAATGGCGAGGTTCTGCAGCTCTCTGTCTGGCCTTTGGTGTTCCACCTTCACTTGCTGACACGCCATGCACCGCGATACGAAAGTAGCCACGTCTTTCTTCATGCCGTGCCACCAGAAGTTTGTGCGCAAGTCCTTGTACATCTTGGTGCTTCCAGGATGTAAAGAGTACTTCGCATAATATGCCTCCATCAGAATTTCTTTCCTGAGTTCGGCAGTTTCAGGAATGGAGAGCCTTTCCTTTAGTCGCATCGTCCCGTCTCCGTCTTCCGCAAAGTTAGTCGCCCTTCATGTTGAAATCAGCTCGCGCATCTTCTTCAGGAAAGAGTCGTCCTTCTGTGTGGTCTTTATCTTGCTAAGTAGGCTCGATCCTAACTTCAGCTGAGCTAGGTGTAGGTGTCGATACTCAATTCTGAGTTCGATACCCATCGCTTCAAGGTCTCACCGTATCTCCTTATTTATGGCTAGTGTTTCCTTAAACATTCTGCTAAGCGCGTCGGCTACCACGTTTCCCTTGCCCGGCGCATACTCGATCGTTAGCTCGTAATCTTTTGTGAGTTCGAGCCAACGTCGCTGCCGTTGGTTGAGTTCTCGTTGCGTAAACAAGTATTTCAAGTTTTTATGATCTGTGTAGATTCTGTAAGCCACACCATATAGATAGTGCCGCCAGAGTTTCAATGCAAACACGATCGCCGCCAATTCTAGGTCGTGCGTTGGGTAGTTTTTCTCGTGCTGCTTCAACTGCCGTGAAGCGTAGGAGATGACTTTGTCTCTCTGCATGAGTACGCACCCGAGGCCAGTTCCCGATGCGTCGCTGAATATCTGAAAGCCTTCTGGACCGTCTGGAAGTGCAAGGATTGGAGCTGAGACGAGCCGTTGCTTCAACTCTTGAAAGTTGGATTCACAGTCGTCACTCAATTCAAATACTACTCCCTTCTGGGTGAGGCGAGTCAGAGGCGACGCTAGCTTTGAAAACCCCGTACGAATCATCGGTAGTAGCCCGCTAAGCCCAGAAAACTCCGAATGTCGCTAGCCGAGGTAGGTCGTTTCTAATCTACCACCGCTTCAATCTTCTTTGGGTCCACCGCGACACCTTCGGCAGAGATTACATGTCCGAGGAATGTCACGCTACTCATCCAGAACTCGTATTTACTCTGCTTGGCATATAATTTGTTTTCACGCAGAATCTGTAATACCGTCTTCAAGTGTTCTACATACTCTTCTCGATTCTTTGAGTAGATAAGGATATCGTCGATGAACACGACTACAAATTTATTGATTTGAGGTCGGAAGACTCATTTCATCAGATCCATGAAAGCGGCTAGGGCATTCGTCAAACCGAACGGCATGACTAGAAATTCGTACTGACCATATCGAGTGCGGAAGGCAGACTTCGATACGTCGTCGGACTTGATCTTCAATTGATGATAGCCTGAACGAAGATCGATTTTCAAAAATACTGATGCGCCTTGCAGTTGGTCAAACAAGTCGTCGATTCGGGGCAAAGGATACTTGTTTCGCACAGTCGCCTTGTCGAGTTCCCGATAGTCGATGTATAGCCTCATCGATCCATCCTTCTTCTTCACAAACTGTACGGGAGCTCCCCACGAAGAGACGCTAGGGCGAATAAATCTGCGGTCTAGCAACTCTTGTAATTGTACCTTCAGCTCCTTCAGTTTTGCTGGAGCCATTCAGTAAGGCGCCTTTGATATTGGCCACGTATTCGGAAAGGTGTCGATGCTGAATTCTATTTCTTAATCCGGCAGCATCTTGAGCATCTCGTCAAGAAAAACATTAGGAAAATCTGTCACAATATCAGTCTGCATTGTGTTTGTATTATCCTTCTGTGTGTCTCGAACTGATGCCAAGTATCCCGCACAGCCGGAACGCAGCATACGCCTCGCCGAGATTGCAGATACCATCATTGTCGTCTTCGAGACCGTACCGCACGAATATGAGAACTCTGTCTCGCCGGGAAGACGAAACACCACTCTCTTCTCCGCGCACTCGATCGTTGCATGACATGCGCCCAACCAATCCATGCCCAGGATTATGTCGTACTCTTTGAGATCTAGTACGACGGATTCCAAGGGTAGATTTCTTCCTCCGATGCAAATGTGGCCATTCCTACAAATAAATTTTGCAGGCATATCGACTCCCGACGGAGTGCTAACGCTAATGTCTATATCTAGTGATTGCATGGTTATTTTATTCTTTCACATAATCAGCAGATATAAAACTATGCATCGCACCCGAATCGAATAGTACTCGAGCAGGTATATTTCTGTAGAGTAATATACCTGTTACAACAGTATCGGATGTGAATGTCTCGTTCCGAGATAATGCATAAACTCGGCCTTGAGCACCATGGCATTGATTCTGCGGGTTCACAGGCACCGTATTTGCGCCTTGTAGTGTAGGCGCTTTATATTGATTCGAAATGTTCCTTGGTGGTTGGTGTTGATTCGGAACATTTCTCGGACAGTGCGGCTTTGAATGGCCCTTCTCGCCACACCCGAAACATGTCATGTGGAAACAATCGCTCGGGCGATGCCCATGCTTGCCACAGGTATTATAGTATAATCCTGGATACGGACGTCGATTCTCAGATGTGTTTGGACGCTTTTGTACTCCCGACCCTCCAGCGTCATTAGGACGCTTGTTGAAATTGTTGCAAACGACAGGCACGACCCTTTGTGACATACGGCAAAAGATCCGCTCACTATCAAGTGCGGCTTCGTAGGATTCATAATAAGTTCTGTATCGTTGGTTCATGACGTCCCTACGCAATTCGTCGTTGAGGCCTTGTTGAAAACGCTCGCACCATTCTTCTTTGTTGGGTAGGAAGGTGCCAGTAAATTTTGTAAGTTTTGAGAAGCTTGTATCATAGTCTTCAACAGTCATATTCCCTTGCCTCAACATTATGAACTCATCCCCCTTCTGTCGACGGATGGCACGAGGAACGTACTGCTCAAGAAAGGCTGCCTTGAACACTTTCCAGGAAATCTTAGTGTTGGGATCGGTTTCACAGATTTCCTGTTTCTTCGCCGCCCACCAGTCGTATGCTCTCAGTTGTAGCTGTAGCGCCGCACAGGCCACCCTCTGGGACCCTTCGATGCAGAGAAGATCAAACAAGTCCTCCATTTCTACGAGCCATCCCACTATCACATCGGGCTCTGCTCGGCCGTTGAACTTTGGTAGGTTCATCTTGCGAAACTCCTTTACTTTGAGCATGGAAGAAGAGTCTATCATTCGTGGTTGGACTTCTTCCTCATCTTCTTCTTGATCACCTTGCTTCTCCTCGGGCACCACGTCTGTTGATGTCACGACCCGATCCCAAATTATTGGGTCGAACCTGATCATGTCCAGCCTGCACCGTTGTGAGACGGAGGCAGTAAGCTGTTCTATATGCAGGTATTCACAACAATATTTATACATTTGTCACAACTTGAATATACGGAATTTTAAAAACTTTTTATTCAACAATTGGAAAGTACAACTGGAAATGAAAGAACTGAAATAAAGTACTGAATTCAAAATTAACAAAACTCTAATACAATAAAATTGGATAACTGGGGAAAACAACTAGCTAGACGTTCGGCTCATCAGCCTCTGGTTCTGCGTTCTCCAAAGGGGACTTCGGCAACACCACAGGATACAATACCGGGTCATAGTAGCTATTGTACAATAGCTCAGCATCCTCAATGTCACCTAAAAATGTTGGTCTCCAGTTAGGAGGGAGCAAGTTCGAAAATGTATCTCACATTTCAAATAATAATGGAAAAGTGCAGGCTAAACAGTTGAAACAATATTTTTCAGCAATTTAACAATTTAAAACAATGTGATTTGAATGTGTAAACGTCTATGACCGGCTTGGGTTGTACAATAGCATCCTAGCGATGCGATACGGCTTATCCCCGTGTGTAAGAGGGGTAAGCTCGCACAATTATGCAATATGAGGGGTATTGGTCATAAATGCTATACTATTCCCCTAATTTCCACAATCAATATCAATCAATATTTGAACCCTAGGAGAGGGTTCCGTGTAGCAATGTGGTTTAAACATGCAACTTGACAATTACTAAATAAAATACAAGAAAATATAATCGTAACTTGTCTCTGTTAATTGACTGGATCGGGAATGTCGGTACCGAGGAGGAAGTCAAGTACGTCTCCGAGATCCTACAGTTGAGAACCTTGACTTAGAACCATAATGAAACCATTCTAGGTGTGCTAGTTACAATCTCTAGAAGCAGACCCTAGTCAAATTTTAAGTTATTAATTAATCTACCGGAAATTGTCTAACGTCGCAATCTACATTCGTTATCATTTTAATTGAATAAGTCGGTTACTGATTATTTGGGAAAAATAGCAATTATCGGTTAATTTGGCAAAACTTTGTATTTATAATATATATAAAACTAGACTTTTCTTTAAATGAGGAAAATTATGAATTGCTAAATTACCAGATTATTTATTGTGAGAAAACTTATTAATTTTTTTATAAAATATATATATCCATTTTATATTCTACGCGTTTAACGGCAAAATCAACATTCCAGAAAAATAATAAAAAGCTACGCTAGACAATACATGGTCACAGAGAAATAAAGGAAAAACTGGGCTTATGCCCTTACAAAATTTTACATAAATTAATTAATCTTAAGGCGAGCTCTGAGTACCGCGAATGGTCCAAACAGTAGGCCGAGGCCCTGCACCATAAATACTAAAAGCAGTACCAGTTCTAAAATAAATTATCATTAAATTAAAAATTAAAGAGTCTCAGACTTGGTCATGCAATCTCATGTTGCTGGCTAACACCTCAACGTACAGGAAACCCTGTAGCATTTGCATTTTGCCGAGACTCATCCGACCGATACGGTCGTCGCCTAACCGGGGATACGTAAAATCTTGAAAAACCGCAAACCAACCAACAACCAATTTGGAAATCCTTTTACAAAGACCGAGTTTGAAAGTAGATTTTGTTTTATGAAATTAATTTAAATACCAGTGTTTCGAAAAGGTTTTACTGAATATTTGGGCAACACCTCCTCTGTAACTGGACAATCCAGCCACATAGGCGATACAAAACCCTGCACCAAACGAAAGTCCCAAACCATGGAATACACCAAACCAATCCACAATAATATTCCAACCCAGAGTAATAATCCGCAACCAACACATATAGATAAAAGCCAACCTATAGATAAAGCCGAACCGCAAACCAAAAATAACGAATCGGAAAACATACGCATCTCGCGTAAATAATCCAAACCACAGAAATACAACGCCGCGACGTAAAACATCGTGAGTATCCCCTAAACGCAACGGACTCAATTTTTCGATCCCCGAATCGATGTCGGGACCGCGTCATCACAGACTATCTACGGGAGGGACACGGGGACACGAAGTTATACCTCAAATGCTCGGCTAGAGCTCTCAGATGAAAATATTAGAAGAAAGAAATCCACGGACAGCGAAAAATGGCTCGAAAAAGCGCTGCGGAACCCGGGACAGTGCTGGGGCGGAGCCGACAGGGCTCGGGGTCACGCCGGGAAGGCACTGGCCAACGACACGGGGGCTCGGGGGTCGCGGGGGGCGGATCTGGCCGGTGGGACAGCGCTGGTCGGACGGGCACGGCCGACGGGGCGCCGGCCGGACGGGAACGGGGGTCGCCGAGGTGCTGGGATCCGGCGCACGGGACCGAACGGGGCGGATGAGGCAGGGGCGGCCTCGGGAGGCGCTGGCCTCGGGAACAGCACGCGCGGGCGGGAGGCGCCGGAGGGACGCCGGCGAAAGGCAGGGCGCGCGGGCGGCGCTCAGGCAGAGGTAGGCGCCGGGTGGTCGCGGACGGGCAGGGCACGGGTTGGCCGGAGTTGGCCGGCGGCTAGGGCACGGGGGGGTTCGGGCGGAGCTTGGAAGGAGATGGGGAAGTGGGGGTGAGAGAGAGAGTGAGAGGGAATGGGAATGAGGACGAGGGAGAGTGGAAAAAGGAGTTATAAAGAGGGATGAGAGGAAGGAGAGTAGGTATGGAGGAGAGGAAAAGGAGTACGTGGGCACGGGTTGGGCGGATCAGAGAGGAAGACTCGGGTGAGTGGGAGAATGGTTAGCCTATTGTGTTTAGGCTTCAGGTTGTGGGTTCCAGGGCTTAAATCATTGGGCTGAAAAATAACTAACTAGTAATTAATTAATAACACAAAAAATTGATTAACAAGTTGTGGGCTAAAAACAAAAGGCTCACCAAACAATATAAAACACGAACATTAAAAATAAAATTAAAGTCATGGGCTTCACACCTTGGTATTGCCCTCCATTTTGCTCACTATCTGAGTCAGGGCGTTCATCTGCTTATGCTACGCATCAAATTGGGCTTTGAATTGTATTTGAAGCTGTTGTTGCTGTAGTTCCATCAACTGTAGCATTTTCTCCATTGTCGTCTCGCTAGGGCCAGTACTTTTTGTTCTCGACGTACTATCCACGGTTTGGGTTGTTGTGCCGGGATTGTTTCTTTTCTTAGTCATTCCTACAAAACAGAGAAAACCCGTTAGTATTTTTCAAAAATATCTATGGGCTTACCTGTATGGAACTCTTATTTAACGCAGCATGTCGACAAGCATTCAATCGAGCCATCGCAATGGACATTCCAATAATGAAACATCTTTCAAAAATTCGAGGAAACATAACTGTGCTCTGATACCAATTTGTCACGCCCTGAGTCGACAAACCGTTCGTCCCCGGTGTTACTTTGCCGATTCGATCGTCCTCGCTAAGGCGTGATACTGTACGAGTCTGGAGTTGCACTCGTACAAGGCAAGAACGTTACGTTGATTTGCATATTAATACGCCAAGTTGAAACTTCACAAATCACATCAGAATATAAGACGCAGTATAGAAAGATAGAAATTTGCTTTTCATTCATAGCTTGCAATAAAGTGCAAGTTATAATTACAATGGATGCCGTTGCGGCTACATTGATTGAAAACGAAATAAAACATACTCGACAAGCTGCATGAACTAACACTTGTCGTTTCATACATTCGTCCCTTTATACATAAGCCGTCGATTGAATTGGCTTCAAAATACTTCAGCATAGGAAGAGCTTTAAAACGCCTCTCCGCACTTCAGCTTCAGTTTCAATTTAGAGCGCCCGTCGCACCTAGGGAAATTGGGGGAGGGGATTAGCACACTTGCTAAGTGGACGAGACGAACCAACTCGTCTAAACCGACTCTGATTGTTAAGATAGGCATGCTTTAGAGTTGTCTTTCTATTAGAACTAAATGAATTTAGTTTATATCGATAGCCATCTTTGAGAAATAAAGCATACAGTAAAGCATAGTGATTTATCACATTTCTTACCACGGCCGTGCTCGTCCCTGCATAAAACACAGATAATATTTACTACCCGCATAAGACAATAGGTAAGCATGCTCTATTTATATGTACGATCATTGATGCTATGCATCACGAGGGACTTTTATATGGCATTACGATGTGTCTGTCAGCTTGGGTTACAAGCCCTGCTGCAGGTCTCGTAATGCCTCGTGCCGAAGCACGAAGTTGTTTATTCCCCCTAGGTCGATTCGGTTTCGATGCCCCGGATACCGCATCGAGGAAAGTTTAACTTGTGTACAAGCTGTCCATGACCATGCCAATGCATGAACTATTTAATATATGTGGGCAGATTGTATAGCGCGGACGGTATTGAGTGACATTATCATTTCTTCCAACTCATGCAACGATTTATTTCCCCTAAAATCGTATTCCCAATTTAGCGTCCCGTAGGCACCAAATTGCCCGAGGCATCATAACCCACGATCGACGTTTCATATTATTTTGTAGCACGTGAAATAGTCTATCTTTTTACTAGAACCTTAAACTTTCTCGTTTATGCGATAAACTTCTATTTTTCAGAGTAGATTACTCTAAATCGATACGTTTTTCCCGAGTTCTTGACCTTAGTGGATTGGCATGCAATTAACTTGGCATCGTTCGATTTGAATGAATTCGAGGCAAGGAATTAGTTTGTGGGACAGAGTAGAAAAGAAGGTCCAAATCACCCACCGATTACTTTGCTCGTGCCGATCGTCGAAGCGCTTCGTATCGTCAAGCTTTAGTTACGCGAGCTCCTGCAATGGCACCAACACTTTGTTAGAATTCCTTCTTTTTCCCTTGCTTCGAAATTTGTAATTGCATCCAGAAAAATGACGCGAAAGCACTTCATCAAAACCCAGCGGCAAAAGCTCCAAGAAAACCATACAGCGGTCCGGTCCCGTCGAAGGGACTCTTATATAGAGCTCACTCGCTGAGACACAGCCCGCTGCATCTAGGACTTATTCCAACAGAAGTCGTTCCATTAGTTGGATCGATTCTCGTAACTTTCGTCCAAATCGATTTGAATCGATGCCGCAAGGCGTTATCGTTTACCAAGCCCAGTGTCACGACCCGCACCCAGATATACGGATACGAATACGTGGGCCACGCCCAGCCTACGTCGCAGTATCGGCGGTAGAGCGCTGTCAAGTACCCGATACTAACTACAACCTTTAAAGATCTATAACTATAAAGGTACTCGTATCACATCACAAAACTAAGGAATATAAGACAAGAAATAATAGCAATATCACTAGAACAACTAGAATCTACAAGAATCATATGGGACAAGAATAAAATAGAAGGAAACAATAACAAAACTAAATAACTACCAGACCTAGAACTCTTGAGAGACACTCACGGTGAAGAATACCAAGAACCACCCCAGCTAGCAACATCATGTAGTCCAATACTGAAGGCACAACTACTCCTAAAATATTGTCAACATATCCAGTCAGAATGGAACGAGCACAAATCTCAAATAACAGTTCTAGTTAGACGATATTGAAAATATAACATTAAATAGAGAGAATATACAAGAAATCACGAAATGTACATGTGAGTATCATGGCAAGGTAAGCTATAATCTAGAACTAGAACAAGACAAGTAAAAATGATCATGGCATGTACAAGAATCAAGAATCACCTATCTAGGTGTGTGAGTACTAGCTACAATACGTAGCCGGCTTGGGAACTTGTACAATAGTAACAGGCCGGGCTAACCATACGTAGGGTGGATGATCAACACTCACAATCAATAGGTGCACAAGGGGTGCATAATAGGCTTTGACCATATATCTACACTAAATACAAGAAACATAGACGATATCATAAAACAGAAATATTATCAGAGAATGTACTCGCCTGTGATGTGATGGATAAGTCGACTAAGTCCAAGAACAGTGCCTCGAGGACCTATAGATGGAATACTGTATCAATATAAGGGTTTGGAAGTAAAATCAAGTCATACCAAGTCAAAATAGGTCAAGGCAAGTCAAAGCAAGTCAAACTAGGTCAATCTAAGTCAAGGGTTGACTTTTGGTCAACTGGTCAACTCTGGCCAATTCTAGGTCAAACTTGACTAACGTTGACTAACAGTTGACTTTGGGTCAACTGGTCAACTTCGGTCCAGTTCTAGTCAATTTTAGGCTACAGTTAGAGCTGTCAAAATGGGCTAAGCCCGTTGGGCCGGCCCGCCCCGCCCGCCAAAAAGGTGGGTTGGGCCGAGCATTTAGGAGCCCGCCAAACAGGCGGGCCTAGGTGGGCTGGCCCGCTAGTAGCCCGCCCCGCGGTGGGCTAGCCCGCGGGCCAAGTGGGTTGGCCCGCCATCTATTTTTTTAATAAAATTTTTAATTTTTTTATTTAGCACATATATGAGATATGTATTATAAATGATAAAAATTCTCATTTAATACAAGTAATGACGTATAAAATATTAAATTTGGTCATTTATTTACATGAATGAATGTGTTTTAAAGAAATATCTACTATTATAATGTTTCTTGTATTTTACTTGTAATTTGATGCATATGAGAGTGAGTAGAAAATATTATATATATGATTTTTTTCCTTTTAAGAAACTAAACAATAATTAAAAAAATTAAAAAAATTAAGCGGGTCGGCCCGCCTAGCCCGCGGCCCGCCGGTGGGTTGGGCCGGATTGGAATTTTTCCAGCCCGCCAAAATGGTGGGTCGGCCCGCCCTGTCCCGCCAAATGGTGGGTTATGGTGGGTTACGGGCCGGCCCGCCCCGCCGGCCCATCTTGACAGCTCTAGCTACGGTTGACTTCCGATTGACTTTTGGTCAAAATAGTCAAATATGGTCAACCAAGGTCAAAACTAGTCTAACCTAGGTCAATGTTGACTCTACTTCGACGTTCAGTCAAAGCAGTCAACCATGGTCAAACAGGGTCAAGGCTAGTCTCTATAAACATCTACAGGGTCAACACATTCAATTTCAGTGATTGAAATATCACTAAAATCGATGGATCTCAAAATACAAACAAAAGAGAAAGATTATAATAATAATAGGGTGATAGATAGGGAGAAAACCTACAGATGTTGTCGGATGGTGAAACAACCATCACCAACGTGTCCAGAATGGTCAAATTAGCTAGGATAGCCTATCCATAAGTCCAATTTGGACACAGGGGCAAAAAGGTAATTTTGGGTCAAAATGGTGTCCGTGTCGGACCCGTTTTGCACCGAAAAATGTGCTGAAATAAAAGTACACTAAACCTAACAAATTATATGTCCACGAATCCAAAATGACGATACGAACCCAACGGTATATCCAGAATTGGATTCCGTTGACCCGATCTCAAATTGGTCCGTTGACTAGGACATTAAAATTCTGATTTACATGGAAAAGCGTGTCGGAGCCAATGTCCTCAAAACTAAGCAAATTATATGTTAACGAGTCCAGAATGACGATACGAACTCAACGGTATGTCCAGAATGGGATTCCGATGAGCCGATCTCAAAATGACCCGTTTACCCGGATATTGGTATCCGACTTGCACCGAAATGCGTACCGAAACCAATGTCCACTAAAATCTAGAAAATTATATGTCAACGAGTCCAGAATGACGATACGAACTCAACGTTATATCCGGAGCCGGCATCAAAAAGTTCCGTTGACCCGGACTGTGGGGCCCATTTTGCACCGAAATGTATGTCAGGGCCCACGTCCTCCAAATCTAACAAACTTTATATAAAAACGTGCCAGAACGACGCCATGAATCTACTGGTGGTGCCAGAAATTGAATTCGGAGTCCCGAGTTCAAAAATAGAATTTTACAAGTATAAAATTAAGGATTTGGACGGCCAACTTTGGCGTCAAATTCGACAAACTAAACGTGCTCACAATAAAACAAAATTTAAGGGACAGAAAGAGGGTTATACCAGCTACGCATAGAAACCAGTGGCACGCCTGACAGAGCTGCGATGGAGGACATACGAACCGACGAAGTTGGCTCCACAAAACTGTCCAAAAATTATACAATTTAAACGGTCAACTTGGTGGCCGGTTTTGATGTATCAAACGAAAAAATTTACGGACAAAAATTGAGGAGAGTAAGGATGGATATACCGAGATTGAGACGGAGTGAAGAAATCGCCGATCCAACGGTCGAATTCTCCAGAAAACGTGTGCGAAGTCGCTGCGATGGAACGCCATTTTCGGATCCATCCCGAGCGCGTCACGGCGGGAACCCGTGCCAAACGCAGGAATCGGCTATTGTAATGCCCCAGTTCTGGAATACGGGAATGTACACGGCCAGCTACACCGTATAAGGTACGAATACGCTATACGGTGATGACGGCTGTCCAGTCTGGTTGGGTATCCTAGCATGCAATCAATCTATGGCCTAAATCCGATCTCATATCCACAGGTAAATCACAATAAAACAATATCAAGAGAGATAATCACATGAAAAACAGGAAATACTCATATGAAAATCTGGAATCTACAGTACAGGATAATAATATAGACAAGTATACCTTCCCACATTTCCTAGCATGGTCTGGAACTGAAGCACACCCTCCAAGTCAAGTCTGGAAGATCCACCGGGTCGGTCTCAGACAATCTGGGAACAATCCAGGGTTGGTCAGGCCAACCGCAGCAAGTACCAGAAAGGAAGGCTGAAGGACGGACGAAGAAAACCAGCAGGATAAAATATGACAAGAATAACATCTAAAAACAGTAAATAAAGGTCAGGGATTGTGCGGTACCAACGCACGATAACAATCCACAAGTATAGTGAAGCTAACACAATCACAATCTCCCTAGCATCCACTAACACCTGCATTGCCAGCTGGAAATCAATATCAGCTGGCTAGCAGGCAACAAGCCAAACAACACAGAAGGACAAGCGGCCACACAATGCCTACGGCTTGCTATTATTAGCTAACTAGGGTTATCACAGGCCTAATTACTAACAAGATGCAATGAGACTTCAAAGTCCAGCTCCCGCTTGCTACTACCCGAATGGCCCCAGCAAAAGAAAAAGATAGATATAGCAGGCACACTGCAGTAAGATACATGTGCCCTAAAGAAGTGCCACACTCGACGGAGGGCTGGGAATGCGCTCATCTCGACGGATAGCAACAAATCCCTAGTATATATATATAGATACATAGGGCCGGGGTCAGACAAGCAACAGGTCACTGGGAAGTCCCCATGAACTACATGATTAATCTAGTTATTAGCCTAGTCAGTTTCATTATGGATCCCTGACCGTGGTACTTAGGGATCCATGTCCTAGACATGATGCAAGACAAGACTGGACTGGTAGCTTATACAAGAACAATCAAGAGAAAGCAACCACGGTGTCAAGACGGGGTCATGCTGAGCAAGTTAGGACTAGCTGTCGCAACAGCAATCAAGAGTAAACATGTCATGTCGAGAGTACTAGTCAGGAGTGCGCCACCACGGGCCACTATCAAGAATCAAGAGTATATATGCCAGGTTTACTGTCAAGTCCAGAGTGCTAGTCAGGAGTGCACCTCTACGGGCCACTAATCAAGAATCAAGACAGGTCCAGGTCATCGTGTAATACCAGGAACAAGGTCAAACCTATCAGTCACAAGAAGTCACATGTCCAAATCGTGACATGGATATCAAGTCGGTCACAAGATCAAAATCTCTACTATAATAGTCTCTCAAGTACACATGGGAACCTACAACTCAAATCATCAAGTCGGTCCATCTACCAGATCAATCTAGCAAGGGTCTCCCATCCATGATGGAGTGAATATCACGTCAATAAAGACAACCACCAAATACCAAGCTCATTCCCCTAACAATGCTAGGCCCTCTGACTCACAAGAATCCTCCAAGTCAATGATCACAAGCCACTAGAAAACAAGCCCCTCAACTACCAAGACACAGCAATCAAACCAGGTTCTCCAACTACCGAAATATACAAAGGTACCAGGTTTTTGGGCGTTTGGGAAGTCGAGTAAAAATCATATAATAATACCCTCGATATTCTCCTCGTTCCACGAAATATTCGAAATCACCAAAATCCAAGAATCCACATAGATCCACCAAGTCAATATCCCGAGATCGTACTCTCCAAAATACTCAATCCTCAGTCATATCCACAAGTCACAACTCCCAATACATAGGACAACTGTCAGCTCTATCTGACTAGGCTAGGACAACCCCTAGGATGAAAGGTCAGGGGACAAGAGTCCGGTAATAAATATCGTCGGAAGTGGCAAGGATTACATGGACCGCTCTGGAGCAAATCTACAACCCTTAAACCAAACAAGGACCAGGGTTGCAGACTGTCTCCCGAGTGGAACCGCTCTCCTTACGCTATCCGACGGACAAGACAGATCAGGAGCTAGGCAACTGATCTAGTCTGGAGTCTACCTAGTAAGCAATGGGATCAGGTATACCATACCAAGGTGAACAGGCACGAGCCCAGTCCAGCAAACCAAAGGAATGGTTCTGTCCAATCCTTCGAACCAAATTCCCGATCGGAAATTTTGGAAGAATCCGGCAGAGTCTCCTCTGTATTCTGGACAGGAGCTTCCAGCGAGTTGGGGCTAAAATCCACTCGGCGCAACCCGCCGCGGAATCGCAGAATCGCAGACTGAGAACACTAGGTCTCAGCTACCAGCAGCACTATGATGCGTACTGGGAACAAGTCGATAGCCGAGAACACTAAGTCTCGGCCTCCAGCAGTACTACGATGCGTACTGGAAATCAATCGAACCCGAGACCACTAATGTCTCGGCCTCCAGCAGCACTACGATGCGTACTGGGCGCCAAGCCAACATACATAATAATAAAATAATCGCCTCGCAGGGCGCACCACAACACATGCCCATAAATTCCTAACCCAAGCACATTCACCGCCACAAGTAAAGTTAGCCAAGCCGTTACCCGACCGCGAGTCGGACACGGGGCACATGGGGACAATCCGTACAAGTGAGTCGTGCTCGTGTCCTCGGAGGTGTGGATGACCCATCCGAGTCGGCCGATACGGTCTATCCCAGTATCGGACCAAGCTAGTCTAGGTTATCATGGCAGTTCTACTGCTAAGCTACACTACTCATGATTATACAATTTTATAATAAATTAAATACAATAAAATCCAGGAGAGATGGTAAGAGCCGTCGATGAGCAAGGGATACTTGCCTAGAGGGCTCGGCTAGGTAAGCAAGTCTTCGGCAGTCGCGATCCAAGCTAGCACGCCAATCGAGATCCTCAGAACACACAATAAACAATCATTAGAATTAAATAATAAAATAATAACAATTCATGAAGAATGGCACGATGCTATACCGTACGGGTCCCGCAAGCAGCACAGGGATCTGGCAAGAAAACCGAGGCACGCGGACCGATACGGGCACGCAAATCGAGACGCACACGTATATCGAGACGTGCACGAGAATCGAGATGACTCGAATATCGAGACGAACAGGAGACATAAACGTGCACGTAAATCGAGACGTGCACGTAGGATCGAGGAATCACGAATATCGAGATGGCACACGAATCACGCAACACGCAAATCGAGGCGAGTACGTAAATCGAAATGACCCAAAGTCCAAGGAGTACGTAAATCGTTACGGCATACGAATCGAGGTGCGCACGTAAATCGATGCGGTACGAAAATCAAGAAAGGCACAAAGGCCGAGGCACGAAAAACGAGACGGTACGCAAACCGAGATGGCACGTTACCCGAGGCAGCACGGGGCTCGAGGCGTCCCGCTGCCCAAGGCAATACGTAGATCTAGGTGCACAGAAACCAAGAATGCGTACAAATCGAGGCACACGTAAATCGAGGCACGCGCAGAACGCGATGCATGCGGACCGAGCATCACACTGTTCGAGGCAGCGCATGCATCGAGGCACGTAGCCCGAAGCGCACGCAGCCCGAGGCTGGCTCGCTGGTCGAGCAGCACGGGGCCCAAGGGCGTCCCGTCGCTCGAGGCTGGCGCGGCGCTCGCGGCGGGGCACGGCGGCTCGTCGGACAGAAGGGAAGAGGGAGAGGAGGAGCAGATCTATGGAGGAGAAGAGCCGTCGAGGTCGGCCAGGCTCCGACGGAGGGGAGAAGACAGAGAGGGGAGGCCGGAGGAGCTTACCGGGGTCGGTTGGCTCTCCGGCGGAGGAGACAGCGGCCGCGGAGGAGATGGCGGTGCTGGCGTCGACGGAGGTGGTGGCGGAGGTGATGAAGACGCCGACGATGGTGGTGGCGGTCGCGGGGTGATGGGCGGCCGGGCTGGAGGTCAGTGGCGGTGGCAGCTACGGTGGTGGGTGGTGGAGGAGATGGCGACGATGATGGTGGTGGAAAGTGGTGCTGGCGGCGGAGGCCGAGACGAGGACGGCCGGGGTGGACGCGGGGGCGAGTGGGTGCTCGAGGAAGAGAGGAGGGAGAGTGTTGAGGGAGGAGAGAGGGGGTTGGGGGTGAGTGTGGTGACTGATGGCGGTGGCGGTGCTGGTGGGTGATGGTGGCGGTGGTGGCCGGAGCTGGCCGGGGACGACGAGAGAGAGAGGGGGCTGAGTAAGGAGAACGAGAGATAGGGGGCGGCTGAGAGGGTAAGCTGGAGAGAGAGAGGGTTAGGTTTGGGGTGTAGGTTAGGTTATATGATAATAATAATAATAACAATAATAATAATAATAATTACAATGATGATAAAAACAATTTAATAAAAGCTAGCCATGTTAACCTCTAATAATAATAAATAAATAATATTAACAACAATTAAATAGAGACAATAATTAAATGTCAGGCCTAAACAAGTAAGGCCAGCATAAGTCCAAAAAATAAATAAAATTTTAAACAATTACGAAATTTGAAAATAACCCCTATACGATCATATACCTATTACCAAAATAGGGATATGACATCCTACCCACCTAACAAAATTTCGTCCTCGAAATTTCAAAATTATCAAAATAGGGTTTTCAAAAGTAGTACATATATATCTGCCATGAAAACTCTACCCACCTTACAGAAATCTAGTAATATAATAAGAAACGAACAAAATCTCAATATGAAAACGTCAAAGGGAACAAGGTCTAGCTAAATAAATCAGCTCGCAAGGTAAACCCAAAACATCGAATGAATCTCGAAAATCAAATTCTCGCACACACGAAATAACCCCATAAATCAAAACAAGTACAAAATATAGAAAACAATGTCCAAAAACGTAAAATCCCAACTGCATAAAAATTCGCATAAAATCGTAAAATACAGGATATCTGTCTCGAACCGATGACCGTAGTTCCTAATATCCGAAAAAAATATGTCATGATCATTCCTTGCCACGCCATCCGGAATGGCTGCAAAAGATTCACCATGACACTATAATCGAGCGGCTGCAACTTTCGTTACCACGCCGTCAAGGTATACTAGGGTCACCCGGTACTCTCGACAAATACCCAAAAATGAATCAAATCCATATAACTCACATATCCAAATCACTGAAAAATCACAAAATCTCTAACAATGTAATGAGAGTCCTAGAAAACCATCAAAATCCAAAATCCAGATGAATCGTAACACACATCCAAAAATATCTTCAATATTAACCACAAGATAACTTTTCTAGGAAAATACTCCACACCGTAGGAAAATACTCCAAACCAAGGATCCATATCAAAATATAATGTATAGCAAGTATATCTATAATCAAAATAATATCTAAAATATATAATCACGAGTACGAAACTGTCCGGAATCAATGAAGCCGAATTGATACGAGAATATCCCTCGGATACTCAACAAATGCTGAAATATCCAATCTCAGAGTCCAGACGAAATCTTCATTCTGCAGCAATCCAGCCAACGCTCGAAGATGGCGATAATGATACTAAGTCAACACGAAGTCAACGCACGAAAGGGATAACAAGAAATCAACCAAGGCGAAACACCGGTAGAGAGTACAGAACCCAAGATAAATAATCATGTAACCCAAATGATGGAGATAACATCTCATCAAATAAGGTGATTGACATAACCAACTATAGGATCATATCTATCAAACAAGGATCAGAGGTAGATAACACGAATAAGACATGGCCAAGCAAGATAGGTCCAAGTAGAGATGAGAACCAGTTCACAGGTTCAAGGGAATGAAGGACAAGTGTAACAAGTGGGAATACCAAGGAATAGTGGACTGAGATCAATAATCATGTGATACCCAACAAAATCTCAAAACGAGACCTGCATGGGCCACCACTAAAACCATGTAACGCCCCAGTTCTAGAATACGGGAACGTACACGGCCAGCTACACCGTATAAGGTACGAATATGCTATACGGTGATGACGGCTGTCCAGTCTGGTTGGGTATCCTAGCATGCAATCAATCTATGGCCTAAATCCGATCTCATATCCACAGGTAAATCACAATGAAACAATATCAAGAGAGATAATCACATGAAAAACAGGAAATACTCATATGAAAATCTGGAATCTACAGTACAGGATAATAATATAGACAAGTATACCTTCCCACAGTTCCTAGCATGGTCTGGAACTGAAGCACACCCTCCAAGTCAAGTCTGGAAGATCCACCGGGTCAGTCTCAGACAATCTGAGAATAATCCAGGGTTGGTCAGGCCAACCGCAGCAAGTACCAGAAAGGAAGGCTCAAGGACGGGCGAAGAAAACCAGCAGGATAAAATATGACAAGAATAACATCTAAAAACAGTAAATAAAGGTAAGGGATCGTGCGGTAGCAACGCACGATAACAATCCACAAGTATAGTAAAGCTAACACAATCACAATCTCCCTAGCATCCACTAACACCTGTATTGCCAGCTGGAAATCAATATCAGCTGGCTAGCAGGCAACAAGCCAAACAACACAGAAGGACAAGCGGCCACACAATGCCTACAGCTTGCTATTATTAGCTAACTAGGGTTATCACAGGCCTAATTACTAACAAGATACAATGAGACTTCAAAGTCCAGCTCCTGCTTGCTACTACCCGAATGGCCCCAGTAAAAGAAAAAGATAGATATAGCAGGCACACTGCAGTAAGATACATGTGCCCTAAAGAAGTGCCACACTCGAAGGAGGGCTGGAAATGCGCTCATCTCGACGGATAGCAACAAATTCCTAGTATATATATATATATATACATAGGGCCGGGGTCAGACAAGCAACAGGTCACTGGGAAGTCCCCATGAACTACATGATTAATCTAGTTATTAGCCTAGTCAGTTTCATTATGGATCCCTGACCGTGGTACTCAGGGATCCATGTCCTAGACATGATGCAAGACAAGACTGGACTGGTGGCTTATACAATCACAATCAAGAGAAATCAACCACGGTGTCAAGACGGGGTCATGCTGAGCAAGTTAGGACTAGCTGTCGCAACAACAATCAAGAGTAAACATGTCATGTCGAGAGTACTAGTCAGGAGTGCGCCACCACGGGCCACTATCAAGAATCAAGAGTATACATGCCAGGTTTACTGTCAAGTCCAGAGTGCTAGTCAGGAGTGCACCTCTACGGGCCACTAATCAAGAATCAAGACAGGTCCAGGTCATCGTGTAATACCAGGAACAAGGTCAAACCTATCAGTCACAAGAAGTCACATGTCCAAATCGTGACATGGATATCAAGTCGGTTACAAGATCAAAATCTCCACTATAATAGTCTCTCAAGTACACATGGGAACCTACAACTCAAATCATCAAGTCGGTCCATCCACCAGATCAATCTAGCAAGGGTCTTCCATCCATGATGGAGTAAATATCACGTCAATAAAGACAACCACCAAATACCAAGCTCATTCCCCTAACAATGCTAGGCCCTCTGACTCACAAGAATCCTCCAAGTCAATGATCACAAGCAACTAGAAAACAAGCCCCTCAACTACCAAGACACAGCAATCAAACCAGGTTCTCCAACTACCGGAATATATAAAGGTACCAAGTTTTTGGGCATTTGGGAAGTCGAGTAAAAATCATATAATAATACCCTCGATATTCTCCTCGTTCCACGAAATATTCGAAATCACCAAAATCCAAGAATCCACATAGATCTACCAAGTCAATATCCCGAGATCGTACTCTCCGTAATACTCAATATTCAGTCATATCCACAAGTCACAACTCCCAATACATAGGACAACTGTCAGCTCTATCAGACTAGGCTAGGACAACCCCTAGGATGAAAGGTCAGGGGACAAGATTCTGGTAATAAATATCGCCGAAAGTGGCAAGGATTACACGGACCGCTCTGGAGCAAATCCACAACCCTTAAACCAAACAAGGACCAGGGTTGCAGACCGTCTCCCGAGTGGAACCGCTCTCCTTACGCTATCCGACGGACAAGACAGATCAGGAGCTAGGCGACTGATCTAGTCTGGAGTCTACCTAGCAAGCAATGGGATCAGGTATACCATACCAAGGTGAACAGGCACGAGCCCAGTCCAGTAAACCAAAGGAATGGTTCTGCCCAATCCTTCGAACCAAATTTCCGATCAGAAATTTTGGAAGAATCCGGCAGAGTCTTCTCTGTATTCTGGACAGGAGCTCCCAGTGAGTTGGGGCTAAAATCCACTCGGCGCAACCCGTAGCGGAATCGCAGAATCGCAGACTGAGAACACTAGGTCTCAGCTACCAGCAGCACTATGATGCGTACTGGAAACAAGTCGATAGCCGAGAACACTAAGTCTCGGCCTCCAGCAGCACTACGATGCGTCCTGGAAATCAATCGAACCCGAGACCACTAATGTCTCGGCCTCCAGCAGCACTACGATACGTACTGGGCGCCAAGCCAACATGCATAATTATAAAATAACCGCCTCGCAGGGCGCACCACAACACATGCCCATAAATTTCTAACCCAAGCACATTCACCGCCACAAGTAAAGTTAGCCAAGCCATTACCCGACCGCGAGTCGGACACGGGGCACATGGGAACAATCCGTACAAGTGAGTCGTGCTCGTGTCCTCGGAGGTGTAGATGACCCATCCGAGTCGACCGATACGGTCTATCCCAGTATCGGACCAAGCTAGTCTAGGTTATCATGGCAGTTCTATTGCTAAGCTACACTACTCATGATTATACAATTTTACAATAAATTAAATACAATAAAATCCAGGCGAGATGGTAAGAGCCGCCGATGAGCAAGGGATACTTGCCTAGAGGGCTCGGCTAGGTAAGCAAGTCTTCGGCAGTCGCGATCCAAGCTAGCACGCCAATCGAGATCCTCAGAACACACAATAAACAATCATTAGAATTAAATAATAAAATAATAACAATTCACGAAGAATGGCACGATGCTATACCGTACGGGTCCCGCAAGCAGCACAAGGATCTAGTACGAAAATCGAGGCACACGGACCGATACGGGCACGCAAATCGAGATGCACACGTATATCGAGACGCGCACGAGAATCGAGATGACTCGAATATCGAGACAAATGGGAGACATAAACGTGCTCGTAAATCGAGACGTGCACGTAGGATCGAGGAATCACAAATATCGAGATGGCACACGAATCACGCGACACGTAAATCGAGGCAAGCACGTAAATCGAAACGACCCAAAGTCCAAGGAGCACGTAAATTAATACGGCACACAAATCGAGGTGCGCACGTAAATCGATGCGGTACAAAAATCAAGAAAGGCACAAAGGCCAAAGAACAGAAAAAGAGACGGTGTGCAAACCGAGATGGCACGTTGCCCGAGGCAGTACGGGGCTCGAGGCGTCCCGCTGCCCAAGGCAATACGTAGATCTAGGTGCACAGAAAACAAGAATGCACGTAAATCGAGGCGTACGCAAATCGAGGCACGTGCAAAATACGACGCACGTGGACCGAGCATCGTACTGCTCGAGGCAGCGCATGCATCGAGGCACGTGGCCCGAAGAGCACGCAGCCCGAGGCTGGCTCGCTGCTCGAGCAGCACGGGGCCCAAGGGCGTCCTGCCACTCGAGGCTGGCGCGGCGCTCGCGGCGGGGCACGGCGGCTCGCCGGACAGAAGGAAAGAGGGAGAGGAGGAGCAGATCTATGGAGGGGAAGAGCCGTCGAGGTTGGCCAGGCTCCGGCGGAGGGGAGAAGACAGAGAGGGGAGGCCGGAGGAGCTTACCGGGGTCGGTCGGCTCTCCGACGGAGGAGACAGCGGCCGCGGAGGAGATGGCGGCGCTGGCGTCGACGGAGGTGGTGGCGGAGGTGATAAAGATGCCGACGATGGTGGTGGCGGTCGCGGGGTGATGGGCGGTCGGGCTGGAGGTCAGTGGCGGTGGCAGCTACGGTGGTGGGTGGTGGAGGAGATGGCGACGATGATGGTGGTGGAAAATGGTGCTGGCGGCGGAGGCCGAGACGAGGGCGGCCGGGGTGGACCCGGGGGCGAGCGGGTGCTCGAGGGAGAGAGGAGGGAGAGTGTTGAGGGAGGAGAGAGGGGGCTGGGGTTGAGTGTGGTGACTGATGGCGGTGGCGGTGCTGGTGGGTGATGGTGGCGATGGTGGCCGGAGCTGGCCGGGGACGACGAGAGAGAGAGAGGGCTGAGTGAGGAGAACGAGAGAGAGGGGACGGCTGAGAGGGTGAGCTGGAGAGAGAGAGGGTTAGGTTTGGAGGGGTAGGTTAGGTTATATGATAATAATAATAATAACAATAATAATAATAATAATAACAATGATGATAAAAATAATTTAATAAAAGCTAGCCATGTTAACCACTAATAATAATAAATAAATAATATTAACAACAATTAAATAGAGACAATAATTAAATGTCAGGCCTAAACAAGTAAGGCCAGCACAAGTCCGAAAAATAAAAAAAAATTTAAACAATTACGAAATTTGAAAATAACCCCTATACGATCATATACCTATTACCAAAATAGGGATATGACAGCTATGTATCATGTCGGGGAGGAAGGCGGTGGCCATGGGGGCCTGCCCGGGGGTGTGCCTGGCCGAGGGTGGCTCACCGGCAGCGGCGGTGACCGCGGCGGCGCCGTTGGCGGCAGCAGCGCACGCGGCTGCTGTTACGTGCCGTTTGCTGCTGCTGCTGCGACATGGCTGCACTGGCCGTTGGCTGCTGCTGCTACGTGGCTGTGCTGGCCTGCCACGGCGGCGACGGTGGCTGCCCGGCGGTGCAGGGTGGAAGAGGAGAGGAAGAAGAGGTGGTATGCGATGGTGGTGAGGTGTGAAGATGATGGTGATGGTGTGGTGTTCATGGTGGTGGAGAGTTGGTGATGTGATGAAGAAGAAGAAAAGAAGAGGAGGAACGGAGGAGGCTGGTGGCTGATGAAGGAGAAGGGTTGCTGTGGCTATGCATGGTCGGCCATGGGGGGGGTCGGCTGAGAGTTATTTGGAAGGAGAGAGGAAGAGTGTAGGAATTAATGAAGGAGAGAGAGAGAGAAAAAATATTAAGAAAGAAAGAGAAGTAGAGAGAGAAAGGGGGTATCGGCCACATGGAAAGAAAGAGTGCTGATGGTGATGGAGGAGTGGGTGATGTGTGTGTGAATGTAATAAAGGGAGGAGAGAGAGAGATATTATATGTATATATATATTATGTTTATATTTGAATGGAGAGAAAGAAATATATATTTATAAAGAGGAGGATATTTTTGAGTAGAAAAACAAAGAAAAATATCAGTGGGGTGTATAGGTAGACAGGGTAGGGTCACACCAATTTGGGTTGGGTGTTGGGTCAAGTTGGACAAGCTTGGGGCCCAGATTTAATTAAAATAACAAATTTTAAACCAATTAAATCATGGTTGAAATAGGAGCACATGGAAGATCAAATCGATGGCACACAAGTGGCACGTGTATAGTAGACTCAAAACAGGCCAGGGCCATATATTGGGTCGACTGGATTGGACCGATGTCGGGTCCCGAAATTAAGTTGGAAGTTAAGTCACAAATTACGGCAGACGATAAATTGGTTTAAATTGACCCGAAAGTTGCGCGAAGCAAATAGAGCACAAGGGAAGAAGTTCGAGTGGGATACGATATATCAACATAGATAATCTCGTCTACTACAAACTTCAAGAAGAAAGTTTCTAGAGACTGGCATCCCTGATGCTCTAGAAATCCAAGTCACGGTAAAGAGCATTTAATGATCAAAATTAATTAAATCAAAATAAATTATCGAGAATAAATCATTTGGAAAATTTGAAAATAAATACCAAAAATTCAGAGGGCTTACACCCAGCGATCGAGTCAGATGGCCATCTAAGTTTCCGACCGATCTGACTCGTCGCAAGCATATTATGAAGTCCGTCGCCTATCGAAAGCGGGGCACTACAGCCTCGATACATGGAGGCGATGTGATCGTCGTAGGTGATGAGATTATCATAAACCTCGCCTGCGATGACAATTCTTGGCTGGTGGACTCAGGGGCTTCAGCGCACGTATCTCATAACAGGGCACTATTTTCTACTTACACGACAGGCGACTGTGGAGTATTGAAGATGGGCAATGGAGATGTGTCGAAGGCGGTTGCCATTGAAGATGTGCATTTGAGGACGAAGACGGGTGCAGTTCTTATTCTTAAAGATGTTCGTCATGTTCGTGATATCCGTTTTAACCTGGTGTCGGTTGGAAGGTTAGATGACGAGGGATTCTTCAGTCTCTTCGGGAATAGTCAGTGGAATCTTTCCAGAGGTTCGATGGTGATTGCCAGAGAAAGCAAGAAGTCCGGTCTCTACTATATGAAGGGAGCGCACAGGGGACAAAAAAGGTGAACACAGTTAGTGATGCGTCTACCGAGTTGTGGCACAGACGGCTCGACCATATCAGCTAGAAGGGGATGAGCTACTTGGTGAACATGAAGGTGATTCCAGGGCTCAAGTCTACAAAGTTAGAGAAATGCACGCACTGCTTAGCTGGAAAGCAAAATAGGGTGTCGCTCCAAAGTCACCCAAGTTCAAGGAAGCCGGCGTTGCTCGAGTTGATTCACTCAGATGTCTGCGGTCCTATGAAGGTAAAATCTATTGGTGGTACTTCTTACTTTGTAACTTTTATTGATGATTGTTCCAGGAAGATTTGGGTCTATGCCTTAAAGACCAAGGATCAGGTGCTGTCCACATTCAAAGAGTTTCAGGTCTCTGTTGAAAGAGAGACGGGCAAGAAGTTATTGTGTGTTCGGTCCGACAACGGCGGCGAATACATTGGTCCCTTTGATGAGTATTACAGAGATCAAGGTATACGACACCAGAAGACTCCGCCCAAGACACCTCAACTCAATGGTGTAGCGGAGCGCATGAACGGGACACTAATGGAGAGGGTACGGTGTTTGCTGTCAAAAGCAAATTTGCCAGGCAGTTATTGGGGTGAGACTCTTCTCACAGCTACTAATGTTATTAATTTATCTCCTAGTACTCCTTTGTAGGGTGATGTGCCTGACAAAGTATGGTACGATAATAAGCTGTCATACAATCACCTGCGAGTGTTTGGTTGTAAGGCCTTCATGCATGTACCGAAGGACGAAAGGTCCAAACTTGAGCCAAAGACGAGGCGATACGTCTTTGTCGGCTACGGTCAGGATGAGTTTGGATATAGATTCTATGACCTAGTGGAAAGAAAGCTCTACAGAAGCAGGGATGTAGTATTCGTAGAGGATCAGACCATGACCAACACTCAGGATTCCGAGACGCCTTCTGAGGCTGAGGAATTGCTTGAGCTAGAGTCATTTTGCTTCGAGCAGTTTCCAAAGGACATCGAAGAGGATCCGGTTATGGGGGAGCCAGTGCATGGAGTTGCTCCCAACCTTGATCATCAGCCTGCTGATGGTGGTTAGGATATCCCTCAAGAGGATGAGCATGCCGGAGAGGCAGTTCCTGAAGGGGATAAGACTGTTGGTATACAGCCAGCACCAGTTTGTGCTACTGACTGACGGGGGAGAGCCCGAACGAGATCGTCGACCATCTACGAGATACACACCGGGTGAGTATGTGCTACTGACTGACGGAGGAGAGCCCGAAAGCTTTACAGAGGCTATGGAAGACAAACACAACTAGGAGTGGATGCAGGCTATACAGGAGAAGATGAGTTTCTTACACGCCAATTCCACTTATGAGCTGGTGTGGTTGCCAAAGGGCAAGAAGGCTTTGAAGAATCGATGGATATTTAGAGTGAAGTAGACGGATGATGCCACTCGCCCTCGATACAAAGCGAGGCTGGTAGTTAAAGGCTTCGTTCAGCGAAAAGGCATGGATTATGATGAGATCTTTACGCCAGTCGTCAAGCAGTCGTCTATTCGGGTGGTGCTAGTATTGGCAGCCAGTTTCGACTTAGAGGTCGAGCAGATGGACGTGAAAACAGCATTCCTCTACGGTGATCTTAAGGAGTTATACATGGAGCAGCCAGAGGGATTCTGTCAGAAGGACAAGTCACATTTGGTCTACCAGTTGAGAAAAAGCTTGTATGGTCTGAAGCAGGCTCCGAGGCAGTGGTACAGAAAGTTCGAGTCATTTATGGGGGAGCATGGTTATGCACGGATGACGTCGAACCATTGCATATTTGTGAGGTACTTTGCCGAGGATGATTTCATTATTTTATTTCTCTATGTTGATGACATGCTATTAGTGGGTCGGAATGCCACTAGGATAGCGGAGTTGAAGCGCCAACTGGGCGCGGCCTTCTCTATGAAGGATTTGGGTGTAGCAAAGACTATTCTTAGGATAGAGATCAGCCGAGAGAGAGAGAGTCCAAGCTGCTACACTTGTTCTAAAAGAAGTACATTCACCGGGTACTTTATTATTTCGGGATGGACGGGTCGAAGAAAGTGAGTTGTCCCTTTGTGGCTCACTTTAAGTTCACTGAGAAGCAGTGTCCATCTACCGAAGACGAAAATGAAGATATAGAGCGGGTTCCATATGCCTCAGCTGTGGGAAGCCTTATGTATGCTACGGTGTGTACGAGGCCAGACATCGCTCATACAGTTGGCACAGTTAGCAGGTACCTTTCAAATCCTATAAGGGTACATTGGAGTACGGTCAAGTGGATTCTACGGTACCTTCAGGGTACTGCTGATTGGAGACTTTCTTTTGGTGGTGATGAGCCGAAGCTGGTTAGGTATACCGACGCTGATATGGCTGGAAGATGTAGACACGAGGCGATCGACTTCGGGCTATGTGATGATGTTTGCTGGAGGAGCGGTATCGTGGTAGTCACGATTGCAAAAGTGTGTTGCCTTATCGACGACAGAGGCAGAGTACATTATGGCGACGGAGGCTTGCAAAGAGTTATTGTGAATGAAAAAGCTGTTACAGGAAATGGGGCTGAAGCAAGAGCAGTATACTTTGCTTTACGACAGTCAGAGTGCTATTCACCTTGTGAAGAATCAGACCTTTCATAGCCGGTCCAAGCACATCGAGACTCGGTATCATTGGATACGGGATATGGTTGAGAAGAATGACGTGATGCTTGAGAAGGTCTATACTGATGACAATGGAGCGGACATGCTTACGAAGGTTCTACCAAGGAGAAAGTTTGAGTACTGCAGGTGGATCACCAAGATGACGAGTTCCTCCACCTAGTTGTGAAGGGGGAGATTTGTTGGAGTGGGTGGGGTTCCCAACCTATGTGGAGAATATTCCGAAGAGCGACGAACGTCATCCATATGTCGGAGAAGCTCGGAGAGTGCATGGATCCTATTTTGGAACATATATGGTAAGAAAATATATGATTGGATTTCCATATTTACTTTGATCATATATTTATGATTGGACCCTTCATATAGTAGCTTTCCATATAATTGGGCTTCCAATTATGGTAAGCTAATTATTATTGGATTTCTATTAAATATATGATTGATGCATATTAAAAGTTTCCATATATATTGGCCTTCCATGTATAGATTACAAAGGGCTTATAAAAGAGTGATGCATGCTAGTTGAAAACTCATCTCAAAATAAGAGTGCTTTACAATCTTTGAGAGAGAGAGAAGATTAAGGACTATTGTGAATGAGAGGTTGCTTGGAATAATTTTTTTCGGCATCTCTTGTTCTTCGGAGTCCGCAATCAAAAAAAAAATTCTTTCAAGTGAGTTGTGGAGATCCATGTTGGATCGGAAGGAGCTTTTAGAGGGTGTATTCTTTTTATTCCATTAGTGGAGGTTCTTCAGGGTTGGACTCCGATCGTCCCGTGGTTTTTTTCGCAGGGTTTTCTACGTCAAAAATCTTTGTGTCTGCGATTATGTTTGGCATTTTTGGTTTGTGTGCTTTTGCTCAGTTCTCTCGCAGGACTTTCTGCTTTGGGGGAATGGTTTTTGTACTTCGTTCCCAACATGTTAGACCAACATCAACTTTCCACATACCCCGATTCGTCGCTTTCCCCGGACGAATCAAATCCTTTGTAGTCCACATATCTTCTTGAGGACCCTGTTGATCTATAAAAAAATACAATCCTCACACAATCCTAACACGAATCAAATCCTTTGTAGTCCACATATCTTCCCAGAATACGTATTTTAATACGTGTACTGCTTGAATGAATTTAGTTAATATTTATCATACATTTATTCTGTATTTAATTCCTTTAATTTTTACGCTAATTATTTTTCTGTACTTTATTTTCTGCTTTTGTTTTTGCTCTTGAGTTCGGCTTGGGTTGGTTTGTTTTGGTGGTTCATCATGAACCCAACCAACTCCCTACCTACTATCATCTCCATTTAAAGCCCAACCCTTTCTCTCTCTTCATTCATTCTCATTTACTCTCCTTCTTCTTCCTCATAACTCTCTCCACCTACCAAGAGCATAGGCAAGTACATCTTGCTTCCACATGAGAACCCATTTTTATGGTTCATTTAGTTTTCTTCCATGATTCTAAGATAGTTTAGAACTTGACATTTTCTGTTTTGAGAGTTTTATTTTTGTAGATCTAGAAATTGCTATTTTCGAATTTTAATGGTTTTGATCTCTCAAACTTTCTTATTTTCAAATTTTGAGCAGTCCAGGTTGTTGAGATTTGTGTTATATCCTATTTTGATCCATGGAAGTCCCATTTTTAGCTTTGATTGAAGGTTTCATGGAATTGGAGTTCGAGAGGTTCTCTACGCCCATGTTTTACGTGTCCGCGTAATATCAAGCTCTACGCCCACGATCATTCGTGTCAGCGTGAATCTGGAATACGCAAGTCTACTCTGGCTTGGCGTACTTCCTTTGTGCGTACAATGTTTTACGCGCAACATTTTCCTTTACGCATATTCATTTACGCGTAACATTATTCTTTACGCGTACAAGTTTACGTACAATGTTATTTTACGCGTACAATGTTTCACGTGTAACATTATTCTTTACGCGTACAATGGCTCACGCGTAATGTTATTTTCATGCGTACTTCCTTTATGCGCGTAATACTATTCTTTACGCATATTCATTCATGCGTAAACTTTAACTCTTTATGCGTACAAGCTTTATACATAACTCGACCCTTTACGCGTAAGCTTTATTCTTTCATGCGTAAACTTCCCTCATGCGTAAAGTTCCTTTACGCGTATTTCATTGGGCGTACTCCTCTGGCTTGGCGCATATCATTAAGCGTACTCCTTAGGCGCATGGCACCCCTTATAATATCCTTACGCCTTTTGACATGAACTCGATAAAATCATGATATGTTAATATTTTTAATACCTATTGCTGTGTGGAATGTGTCTGGTATCTTGATTGTTTTATGGATACCCAGAATGACTGGAACTTAACCCTGAGAGTTATAGACTCGACCATACCAAATGCTAGTTGACTTTCGTGCCTTATCACGAATTGATATTGATTGTTACCTCGACTAATGATTGATCATGTGTTCCTAGTTGGAACTAAGAGACTGGCTAGTCGTCTTATTTAATTGAATGAGACACGTTCATATTAAACATGAACCATTGCGATTGACTAGTCGATCCGAATATTGGCATATGGACACATGTTGACTTCCATTTTTCTGTAAAAGCAGCATGTGTATCTTACAGTCAAGGCATCATTATTTTGTGGCTAGGTTTGATTGTTGCATTACGCTATGTAAGACCTACAACCTAACCGCACGGACATCGTTGTAGAGTTGTGTATATCGTACTCTGTACGGAAGTACTCATTCTGAATGACCATGATCCACGGCATGAGATTTCGATCAACATAGGGAATATTAAGATAAATAAAATAACGATTGCATGGAAAGAATGGATTTTCGAGTTCTTACATGGCAGCTATCTTCGGGATAATTAGTGCCCCGACATGCCGGCTGGTTCCCACAGATACTGTAAATCTGCCACACGGGCAGGGAGTGGTATCTGCTTATACTGTTATATATACTGATGACGGACGTCCCGCTGGGACTCGTCTAATTCATGATTGGCGTAATTGATTATTGGATAGACTAGCCTTGCTTGTACATAGTAAGAACCGAGGAATCCCCTATTGCATATTTCCAGGGCAACTTGGAACTGACAGTTAGCAAGCCGTAGTAGTTGTATTGCCGTTTAAATTGATTTGTTTGTGTACTGTACCTATTCTGTTAACTACTGAGATGATCAAAAT
Source organism: Iris pallida (assembly GCA_029216955.1). Lineage (NCBI taxonomy): Eukaryota > Viridiplantae > Streptophyta > Magnoliopsida > Asparagales > Iridaceae > Iris > Iris pallida. The sequence continues at coordinate 5,180,183 of JANAVB010044817.1, read as the reverse complement.
GTCAGAACATGACGGGTCAACTTCTGTCCTTATTTGGTTGGGAAGTTGGTTCGAAGTATCGTAATGCTGTGTGAATCCCAGTAGCAAGCGAAGACTTATTTATCATATTCTTAACTCATATCACTGGTTTTAATTCTCATGTCGTGCTTCATTATGGTACTTGCTATTAGTGGTCTAACCTCTCTGGTTTTGTATGGCCATATTTAGAGCCAGTTCTCGAGGACTCAGCGTACTTCTACCTCCAAGATGGTCAATACTAGAGGGATGATCGCATGAGAAAACGAGTGGGTTTCTTGCTTCCCTATTCGTTTTCCTACTTAGTTTACATTTACCTCTTGGCACCGACATGTTATTCAGATAGTCTTGTATTTGCTTTTACATAATTGTAACTAAGTCAGACTGCAGCTGATAACGATTGTGTATACCTTGTTATATCATCTGGCTATGTTTTGTAAAGCCAGATCTCAAGAGCATTTCGACTAAGCGTTTGGGACGTCTTACTGCTTTATCTTATATGTTCTCTATTACTGCTTCTTGATTGAATGATTGAGACATTAGAGATGTTGAGTAACCCTAGTGAGACTTTCATGTAGTATGCACCCCCCTTATCTTTTAGACAACATTGATCGTATTATACGGTATTTATCTATCTGTAATACATAGCTGGCTGAGTCACTCTCCCGCTCTCCGGTATTCTAGTTCTGGGACGTGACAAGGTTTTAGTGGTGGCCCATGCAGGTCTGATTTCAGACTTGTGGGGTATTTTAATTTATAGGAGGTCTCAATCATACATGTTTTTCCTTGATCTCATGATTCGTTACTCTCGACTCTAACTTGACATTTCGGTATCCTTTGGCTTTATTGATCTTTCCTGTCCGATCGTTTGATTGCTCTCTTGTCCCTTTTTCTTAGGGGCACCTCGTCCGCATCTGTCAGAGCTGGACAACAACAACAAGGGCAACACGAACAACATGACCATATTGGTCAGCAACAAAGGCCAGTACTACCTCAAGAGAACATCCAAGAAGAGGTGATAGTGGAACCAACAGTTGGACCGCAGTATCCGGAGGTTCCAACACTACCAATAGTTTCGTCTACCCCTATGGTAGTAGACACACCAGCCCTTCTGGAAATCATAAGAGGGATGATGGCTACTCAGCAACATCAGATGTCGACTCAGCAACACATGCACACTCAGCTGCAAAAGCAGAATGTATTGCTCAACCAAGGATTGCAAACAGCTTTGGAAAGGAAAGTGAGGACTGATTCAGGGGCGTCAGCCAAATTTTGCACGTACAAGTCCCGTCGTTTCGAGGGCACGGAAGATGCCATTTCAGCAGATGTCCGGCTTAAGGACATCGAGGCTATTCTGACGGTGGCTAAGGTGCCGACGGAAGAACGTGTGGATCAAGTGAAGCTGTTGCTTCAGGACCTCGTACGTGATTGGTGGGAATCAGAAGAAGTGGGCATCAGACGTCCTGTTGTATGGGATGATTTTACTGCAAGGTTCAAGATGAAGTACTATGGAGTTGTGACACAGTTTGAGCTACAACAGAAGTTTATCAACCTCAAGCAGGCTGGCAAGACAGTGGATGCTTATGCAGCAGAGTTCTGCAGACTGAGTAGGTTCGCCCCGGAGATGGTAGCAACAGAGAGCCAGAGGGCTATGAGATTTCAGCAAGGATTCCATCTTGAACTCTTGCAATTGATAGAGGGGCATAACTACCAGACTTTCGATGATGTATTAACGACAACTCGGAGGCATGAGATCACAATCCGGAGGATCACATCTAGGACTGGAGGACAGAAAAGATCTCACAATCAGATTGAAGGAGGAGGGGGCGCAGCACCCCGAGTTACAGCAACCCCTGGCATTCGCATTCACGATGTGGCAATACGAGGGCCAGCACCACCAACAAGACAACAACAGCAACAGAGGAAGAACCAGCAACCCCCAACGGGCTGCACTTATTGTGGGAAGGCAGGGCATACTAGAGATATGTGTCGGGCATTGAACGGACAGTGTTTGATATGTGGAAGTCCAGATCATCGAGTTTCCACCTGTCCTATGAGTTCGAGGTCAGGAGGACAAGCGGTAGTAGTGAGACCGCTGGCACAACGTCCGTTGATGTCACAGGCCCAGATGTTTCGGCAGCAGGGACCGCCGATGCAGCAGCAACAACATAGACCACCCCAGCATCACCAAGACAGGGGCCAGCAGCAGCACCAGGCTAGGCCGCAGCATGGGAACCAACAAGGAGGCAGAGGGCAGGCGTTCAATCTGTCCTTAGAAGAGGCATTGGCATCGGAAGATGTTGTGGCAGGTAACATTCTCGTCGCCTCATATCCCGCAGTAGCATTATTTGATTCGGGAGCATCACACTCATTTATATCTGTACAATTTACGACACGACTAGGAATAGAATTCGAGGCATTGTCAGGGAGGTTGAATATACTCACTGGTAATGGGCTCGTAGGAGTTAGTAGAGTTATTCTAGCGTGTAGAGTTGTAGTTTGTGAGCGTTTCTTACCCGCCAAGTTGATAGAATTTTTTGTTAAAAATTTCGACGTTATCTTAGGCATGGACTGGCTGAAAGACAGTCATGCGATAATAGATTATCGTAGAGGGAGTGTATCTTTTAATATTCCAGGCATGGAGCAATTTACCTTAGTCAGATCAGTGGCAACTCAACAAGAAGAAGGAATAGTAGCGGCAATGGAAGAAGTTCAAGTTCCGAAGATAGTTGAAGAGTTTCTAGATGTATTTCCCGAAGAACTTCCAGGTCTACCACCCATTAGAGATATTGAGTTCAGTATAGAATTGGCACCTGGAACTAAACCGATATTGGATCGAGTTTACAGAATGGCAGATTCAGACCAGGCCAAGGTGTATCAGCACATAGAGGAATTGAAGGAGAAGAAGTTCATTCGGGTTAGCGAATCACCATGGACAGTACCAGTGGTACTTGTAGGGAAGAAAGATGGGTCATCAAGATTGTGCATTGACTACAGGAAGCTCAATACGGCAACAGTAAAGAACAAGTACCCATTACCAAGGATCGACGACTTGTTTGATCAGTTGAGCAGAGCAAGGGTTTTCTCTAAGATAGATCTTCGATCCGGGTATCATCAAGTGAGAGTTCGGAAAGAGGATATTTCTAAGACAGCATTCAGGTTGAAGTATGGGCATTACGAATTCTTAGTAATGTCGTTTGGTTTGACCAATGCTCCAGCAATATTTATAGATTTGATGAACCACATCTTTATGCCGTACTTAGATCAATTTGTCGTTGTGTTCCTCGACGACATTCTTGTATACTCAGCTAGTGAAAAAGAACATGAAGATCACCTCAGGAAAGTGTTACAGGTTCTGAGAGAGAACCAGCATGTACGCCAAGCTCAGTAAGTATGAGTTTTGGACGGATCATATTTCATTCTTGGGGCACATCATATCAGGGGATGGAGTAGCAGTGGATCCCAAGAAAGTAGAAGCAGTAGAAAGTTGGCCAGTACCTAAGACCGTAGCAGATGTGCAAAGTTTCTTGGGATTGGCAGGATATTACAGAAGGTTTGTATCAGACTTTGCAAGACTCTCAGCACCCATGACTCGCTTGACACGGAAGGATGTGCCATTCATTTGGTCGGCAGAGTGCCAGGCATCATTTGAGGATTTAAAGCAGAAGTTGATCACGGTACCTATTCTTACATTACCGGTTGGACCGGAGGTTTTACTGTATATTGTGATGCATCAGGGAAGGGACTTGGGTGTGTCCTAATGCAACATGGAAAGGTGATAGTATTTACATCTAGGCAACTTAGAGACCACGAGAAGAATTATCCAACTCATGACTTAGAGTTGGCAGCAGTAGTATTTGCTTTGAAGCTATGGAGGCATTACTTGTACGGTGATCGAGTGGACATGTACACAGACCATAAGAGTCTGAAGTACATCTTTACTCAGAAGAAACTGAACATGAGACAGAGAAGATGGTTAGAGTTGATCAAGGATTACGACGTGGAGCTTCAGTATCATCCAGGCAAGGCTAATGTGGTAGCAGACGCTCTTAGCAGGAGAGGCGACGTATTTATGTTGACATCACAAAAACATATTTTGGAAGATATTCAAGAGATGGGCATCGAGGTTATACTTCCTAGTGATATAGGAGTTCTGACAAGTTTACGAGTTCAATCCGACTTGGTAGACAGGATCAAGGCAGCTCAGGCACAGAACCCAAGGATTCAGAAGCTTAGGACGGAATGTGAGTCAGGACTCAGGAAGGAGATAAAAATTCACAAAGATGGTACACTTAGATTTGGATGACGTCTATGTGTGCCAAGTGGGGATGTCAGACAGGAGGTTATGACAGAAGCCCATAGTTTTCAGTATTCTATACATCCCGGAGGGACCAAAATGTACAAAGATATCAAGCAGCACTTCTGGTAGAATGGAATGAAGAGGGAGATAGCTAGATTCGTTTCTCATTATTTGATATGCCAGTAAGTGAAGGTAGAACAACAGAGGCCAGCTGGATTATTATAACCGCTTCCTATCCCGGAGTGGAAGTAGAAACATATCACAATGGACTTTGTGACCGGTTTACCGAGATCACCAAGTGGTAAGGATGCTATTTGGGTGATCGTAGATCGGCTTACAAAGGTAGCACATTTTTTTCCTTTTAGAGTAGGGCAATCTACAGAAAAGTTGGCAGAGTTGTATATGCAGCAGATAGTCAGGCAGCATGGGGTCCCTGTCAGTATTGTGTCAGATAGAGATACCCATTTTACATCACATTTTTGGAAGAGTTTACATCATAGCCTGGGTACCAAGTTAAGATTTAGTACGGCTTATCACCCACAGACGGACGGGCAATCAGAAAGAATAATTCAGACTTTAGAAGATATGTTACTTGCTTGCACCCTAGATTTTAGAGGATCTTGGGATAGTCACCTGCACTTAGTCGAATTTTCATACAACAACAGTTATCAAGCCAGTATCCAGATGGCGCCATTCGAAGCACTATATGGTAAGAAGTGTAGGTCGCCACTGGCATGGAATGATATCGGAGAGAAGAAGATGTTAGGCCTAGAGATAATTGTTCAGACGGTTGACGTGGTTAAGGGGATTAGGGAGCGACTTCGACTTACGCAAGATCGGCATCGTCATTGGGCAGACCAGCATCGTAGGTCGCTAGAATTTTTCGTTGGGGACCACGTGTTCTTGCGGATCTCACCTACTCGTGGAGTCATTAGATTTGGTGTTCGCGGGAAGTTGAGTCCGCAATACGTAGGCCCATTTGCTATCCTTGATAGGGTAGGCGATGTTGCTTATCGTTTGTCCCTTCCACCTTCGTTACGAGAGGTACATGATGTGTTTCATGTATCTCAATTACGTAGGTATGTATCGGACCCAAGCCATATCTTCGATCATTCTGAGCTGGTTGTTGGTACCAACTTGTCTTACGAGGAACAGTCGGTGTCCATTTTGGACCGAAGGGAGAAGATACTCAAGAACCGAACAATTATCCTTGTCCGAGTTGCTTGGGGTCATCACTCCTTAGGAGAGTCGATGTGGGAACGTGAGGATGATATTTGATCACGGTATCCACACCTATTTGGCTCACAAGGTATATTTCTTTCCGTGTGCCTTGATTGTCTTGATTCCTCATGCTTATCACCCTATGAGTAGAAATTGCTTGATATCGTAGATTGATAAATATATATATTACTTGCTATTGATATTATAGAATGACTGCTTGCTCGCTAGAATTGTTTGTACTTGGATTAATCTAGCTTAGATGTTTCTTGCTTGCTTGAATTTGAAATTTCGAGGACGAAATTTTTCTAAGGAGGGTAGAGATATCACTTTCCGTTTCCAAAATACGTATTTTAATACGTGTACTGCTTGAATAAATTTATTTAATATTAATCATGCATTTATTCTGTATTTAATTCCTTTAATTTTTATGCTAATTATTTTTCTGTACTTTATTTTCTGCTTTTGTTTTTGCTCTTGGGTTCGGCTTGGCTTGGTTTGTTTTGGTGGTTCATCATGAACCCAACCAACTCCCTACCTACCATCATCTCCATTTAAAGCCCAACTCTTTCTCTCTCTTCATTCATTCTCATTTACTCTCCTTCTTCTTCCTCATAACTCTCTCCACCTACCAAGAGCATAGACAAGTACATCTTGTTTCCACATGAAACCCATTTTTATGGTTCATTTAGTTTTCTCCCATGATTCTAAGATAGTTTAGAACTTGACATTTTCCGATTTGAGAGTTTTATTTTTGTAGATCTAGAAATTGCTATTTTCGGATTTTAATGGTTTTGATCTCTCAAACTTCCTTATTTCCAAATTTTGAGCAGTCCAGGTTGTTGAGATTTGTGTTATACCCCATTTTGATCCATGGAAGTTCCATTTTTGGCTTCGATTGAAGGTTTCATAGAATTGGAGTTCGAGAGGTTCTTTACGCCCACGTTTTACGTATCCGCGTAATATCAAGCTCTATGCCCACGATCATTCGTGTCAGCGTGAATCTGGAATACGCAAGTCTACTCTGGCTTGGCGTACTTCCTTTGTGCGTACAATGTTTTACACGCAACATTTTCCTTTACGTATATTCATTTACGCGTAACATTATTCTTTACGCGTATAAGTTTACGCGCAATGTTATTTTACGCGTACAATGTTTCACGTGTAACGTTATTCTTTACGCGTATAATGGCTCACGCGTAATGTTATTTTTACGCGTACTTCCTTTACGCACGTAATACTATTCTTTACGCATATTCATTCATGCGTAAACTTTAACTCTTTACGCGTACAAGCTTTACGCATAACTCGACCCTTTACGCGTAAGCTTTATTCCTTCATACGTAAACTTCCCTCAAGCGTAAAGTTTCTTTACGCGTATTTCATTGGACGTACTCCTCTGGCTTGGTGCATTTCATTTAGCGTACTCCTTAGGCGCATGGCACCCCTTAAAATATCCTTACGCCTTTTGACATGAACTCGATAAAATCATGATATGTTAATATTTTTAATACCTATTGTTGTGTGGAATGTGCCTGGTGTCTTGATTGATATATGGATACCCAGAATGACTGGAACTTAACCCTGAGAGTTATAGACTCGACCATACCAAATACTAGTTGACTTTCATGCCTTATCACGAATTGACATTGATTGTTACCTCGACTAATGATTGATCATGTGTTCCTAGTTGGAACTAAGAGACTGGCTAGTCGTCTTATTAAATTGAATGAGACACATTCATATTAAACATGAACCATTGCGATCGACTAGCCGATCCCGAAAATTGGCATATTTGACACATATTGACTTCTATTTTTCTGCAAAAGCAGCATATGTATCTTGCAGTCAAGGCATGATTATTTCGTGGCTAGGTTTGATTGTTGTATTACGCTATGTAAGACCTACAACCTAACCGCACGGGCATCGTTGTAGAGTTGTGCATATCGTACTCTGTACGAAAGTACTCATTCTGAATGACCATGATCCACGGCATAAGATTTCGATCAACATAGGGACTATTAAACTAAATAAAATAACGATTGCATGGAGAGAATAGATTTCCGAGTTCTTACATGGCAACCATCTTTGGAACAATTAGTGCCCCGACATGCCGGCTGGTTCCCACAGATACTGCAAATCTGCCACACGGGCAGGAAGTGGTATCTGCTTATACTGTTATATATACTGATGATGGGTGTCCCACTGGGACTCGTCTAATTCATGATTGGCGCAATTGATTATTGGATAGACTAGCTTTGCTTATACATAGTAAGAACTGAGGAATCCTCTATTGCATATTTCCAGGGCAACTTGGAACTTACAGTTAGCGAGCCGTAGTAGTTGTGTTGCCGTTTAAATTGATTTGTTTGTGCACTGTACCTATTCTGTTAACTACTGAGATGATCAGAATGTCAGGACATGACGGGTCAACTTCTGTCCTTGTTTGGTTGGGAAGTTGGTTCGAAGTGTCGTGATGCTGTGTGAATCCCAGTAGCAAGCGAAGACTTATTTATCATATTCTTAACTCATATCACTAGTTTTAATTCTTACGTCGTGCTTCCTTGTGGTACTTGCTATTAGAGGTCTAACCTCTCTGGTTTTGTATGGCCAGATTTAGAGCCAGTTCCCGAGGACTCAGTGTACTTCTACCTCTAAGATGGTCAATACTAGAGGGATGATCGCAGGAGAACACGAGTGGGTTTCTTGCTTCCCTACTCGTTTTGCTACTTACTTTACATTTTGCCTCTTGGCACCGACATGTTAGTCGAATAGTCTTGTATTTGCTTTTACATAATTGTAACTAAGTCAGACTGCAGCTGATAACGATTGTGTATACCTTGTTATATCATCTGGCTATGTTTTGTAAAGTCAGATCTCAAGAACATTTCGACTGAGCGTTTGGGATGCCTTACTGCTCTATCTTACATGTTCTCTATTACTGCTTCTTGATTGAATGATTGAGACATTAGAGATGTTGAGTAACCCTAGTGAGACTTTTATGTAGTATGCACCTCCTCGTCTTTTAGACAACATTGATCGTATTATACGGTATTCATCTACCCGTAATACGTAGCTGGCTGAGTCACTCCCCCGCTCTCCGGTATTCTGGTTCTGGGGCATGACAGTTGCCAAAGTTTGTGAGCCCCTGAATTTAGGGCTTATTTTTTTTAATTTTATAATTCAATTATTGTAATAGATATTATTAATTGATTACTTATTTGATTTAATGCTCTTTACCGTGACTTGGAATTCTAGAGCACCAGGGATGCCAGTCTCTGGAAACCTCCTTTTTGGAGTTTGTAGTAGACGAGATTATCTTCACATTGATATTTCGTGTCCCACTTGATCTTGTTCCCTTGTACTCTTTTTGCTTCGCGCAAGTTCGGGTCAATTTAGACCAATTTATCGTCTGCCGTAATTTGTGACTTAATTTCTAATTTAATTTTCGGGACCCGACATCAACCCAACCTAGTCGACCCCAAATAGGAACATGGCCCACACGAAGCCTACTACCCGCATGACGCTTCTGTCCCACTTATTTGAGTCCCCACATGCTATTTATTTGCCCATGATTATAAATACCCATTTTAATTCGAATATTGCACCATGTCCGATTTTGGCCCAGCCCGGCTCCGTTGAACCCAACCCAAGCTCCATGTTGCCCTCTCATGACTGCTCAATTATCCTACAAGATTTTCCTATTTTGAAAATATTTCTTTCTCTCTCTACTTATTAAATATCTTAAATATCTCATGTATATATATATATATATATATATATATATATATATATATATATATATATATATATATATATATAATTCTCTCTCTCTCTCCCATTAAAACACAACACACACCTCACCCCAACTCACCATGCCAGTACACACACCCCCCCATGTGGCCGGCCTATTCTCTCTCTCTCTAAATATCTTCTAATATATCTCTCTCTCTCCCTCTTTATATATAATATATATACATATATATATATATATATATATATATATATATATATATATATATATATATATATATATATATATATATATATATTATATAATCTCTCTCTCTCTCCTTTTCCATCACCACATAAGCCAACCCCCTTCCCCCCATGTTGTACGAGCACAGCAGCTAGCCCCCCCCCCCCCCCATTCCTTCTTCATTCATTCATTTTTTCCTTCTTTCTTCCTTGCTCTTTGAGAGAGCAACACCACCACCATGAGCACAGCCACACCACCTCCTCTTCATCATCTTCACCATCACCATCACCATTCTCCGCCACCACCACCGTACGCACGGCCGTCCCGCCACCGTGAGACCGCCGCCGCCGCAGTGCCGTGCGCCACTGCCGCAGTGCCGCGTGCCGCCGTCGCACTGGCCGGCCACCCAAAGCGCAGCAGCAGCAGCAAGCAGCAGTTACAGTAGCAGCAGCGGCTGCCGTTCGCCGCGGGTGGCCGCGCGCCACCACGTGGCCGGCCACCCAAGGCTAGGTGACCCCGACGAGCACCCCCGTGCCGCCTCCGTCGTCCCCGTCGCGGGAAACGGACTATTCGTGCGTTTGGCACGAGTTCCCACCGTGACGCGCGCGAGAACGGAACACAGAATCACATCTCGAACCAGCGACTTCACACCGATTTTCTGGACAATCCGACCGTTGGATCGGCGATTTCTTCGCTCCGTCACAATCTCGGTATATCCACCTTCACTCTCCTCAATTTTTGCCCATTAATTTTGTCGTTTAATTTTGTCGTTTGATACATCAAAACCGGCTCAACGGAATCCAATTCTGGATATACCGTTGGATTCGTATCGTCATTCTGGATTCGTGGACATATAATTTGTTAGGTTTTGTGCACTTTTATTTCGGCACATTTTTTGGTACAAAGCGGGTCCGACACGGACACCGTTTTGACCCAAAATTACCTTTTTACACCTGTGTCCAAATTGGACTTATGGACAGGCTATCCTAGCTGATTTGACCATTCTGGACACGTTGGTAATGGTTGTTTTACCATCCGACAACATCTGTAGATTTCTTCCCTTTTTGTGTCATCCTATTATTATAATATTTTCTCCTTTGGGTTGTTTTGGAGACCCGTCGATTTCAGTAATTTCTAAATCACTGAAATTCATAAGTTGACCTTGTAGATGTTTATAGAGAATAGCTTTGACCCAGTTTTACCATAGTTGACTACTTTGACTAAACGTCGAAGTAGAGTCAACATTTGACCTAGGTTAGACTAGAGTTGACCAAAGTTGACCAGTGGACCAAAAGTCAACTGTAAGTCGACCATTGACTTAGATTGACCTAGTTTGATTTTCTTTGACTTGTCTTGACCTAGTTTGACTCAGTATTGTCATGCCCCGAGTCGACAAACCGTTCGTCCCCGGTGTTACCTTGCCGATTCGATCGTCCTCGCTAAGGCGTGATGCCGTACGAGCCTGGAGTTGCGCTCGTGCAAGGCAAGATGACAAGTTCTCAAATGGTTATATTTTCATTTTGATATTAATACGCCAAGTCAAAACTTCACAATTCACATCAGAATATAAGACGTAGTATAGGAAGATGGAAATGCTTTTCATTCATAGCTTGCAACGAAGTACAAGTCGTAATTACATTGGATACCGTTGCGGCTACATTGATTGAAAACATAAAGAGAATACATTCGACAAGTTGTCTGAACTACGCTTGCCGTCCCATACATTTGCCCCTTTATACAAAGCCGTCGACTTGAATTGGCTTCAAAATACTTCAGCATAGGAAGAGCTTCAAAACGCCTCTCCGTACTCCAGCTCCAGTTTAGTTGGGCGCGCCCGTCGCACCTGGGGAAATTGGGGGAATGGGATTAGCACACCTGCTAAGTGGACGAGACGAACCCACTCGTCTAAACTGACTCTAATTGTTATGGTAGGCATGCTTTAGAGTTGTCTTTCTATTAGAACTAAATGAATTCAATTCATATTCGATAGCCATCTTTGCGTAATAAAGCATACAGTGAACCATAGCAGTTTATCATATTTCTTACCATGGCCGTGCTCGTCCCTGCATGAAAACAGAGATAATATTTACACCTGCATAAGACAATAGGTGAGCATGCTACTATCTTATATGCGGTCATTAATATTACACATCACGTGGGACTATCTCAATGGCATTTCGGCCCCGTCAGTCTAGGTTGCAAGCCTGACTGACGGTTCCGAAATGCATCAGTGTCGAAGCACGATTAATCATTCCCCCTAGGTTGAGTCGATTTCGATGCCCCGGATATCGATTCGAGGAAAATATCAACTTGTGCACAAGCTGTCCATGACCATGCCAATGCGTGAACAGTTTATATATGCAACCAGTTTTGTATAGCGCGGACAGTATTGAACGACATTATCATTTCCCCCAACTCATGCAACGTTTTATTTTCCCCAAGCCGTACTCCGATTTAGCGTCCCGTAGGCACCAAATTATCCGAGGCATCATAACCCACGATCGACGTTTCATAATATTTTGCAGCACGTAAAATAGTCTATCTTTTTACTAGAACCTTAAACTTTCTGGTTTATGTGATAGACTTGTATTTTCAGAGTGAATTTCTCTAAATCGATACGTTTTCCCGAGTTCTTGGACTTAGTGGATTGGCATGCAATTAACTTGGCATCGTTCGATTTGAATGAATTTGAAGCAAGGAATAAGTTTGCGGGACAGAGTAGAAAAGAAGGGGCCGAATCACCCACCGATTACTTTGCTTCATGCGGGTCGTCGAAGCGCTACCCAACGTCAATCCTTAGTTATGCGAGCTCCTGCAATTACACCAACACTTTGTTAGATTTCCTTCTTTTCCCCTTGCATCGAAATTTGTAATTGCATCCATGAAAACGACGCGAAAGCACTTCAATCAAGCGCAGCGGCAAAGCTCCAAGAAAACCATACAGCGGTCCGGTCTCGTCGAAGGGACTCTTATAGAGAGCTCACTCGCCGAGACGCAGCCCGCTGCATCTAGGACTTATTCCAACAGAAGTCGTTCCATTAGTTGGATCGATTCTCTTAACTTCCGTCCAAATCGATTTGAATCGATGCCGCAAAGCGTTAACGTTTACCAAGCTTAGCGATCGAGTCAGATGGCCATCTAAGTTCCCGACCGATCTGACTCGGCGCAAGCATATTATGAAGTTCCGTCGCCTATCGAAAGCGGGGCGCTACATAATATACCACTAAGAAAAAGTTTCGTCCCGAAACTTAAGAACAAGGGTCTGACCTTAATTTAGACGAACAACGCAGGGTACTTCTCTTTTATCTCTGCCTCCATCTCCCACGTCGACTCCTCGACTGTATGGTTCCGCAAAAGCACGCGGACCAAGGACATCGACCGATTTCGCAGCACCTTCTTCTTGCGGTCCAAAATTTGAATAGGCTCCTTCGAGTAAGACAAGTCAGTACGTAGCTCCAACTGATCGAAGCTAACCACATGACTAGGATCGTGCATGTATTTTCGAAGTTGTGAAACGTGGAAAATATCGTGCACATCAGCTAAGGCAGGAGGTAGTGCGATCCGATAAGCAACCGTCGCAACTCGCTCAATGATCTCGAAGGGGCCTACAAATCTCGGGCTCAACTTGCCTTTAATGCCGAACCGCATCACACCGCGCATGGGCGTTACTTTCAGAAACACATGGTCCCCGACCAAGAACTCTAGCGGACGTCGACGAAGATCTGCGTAGCTCTTTTGTCGACTTTGCGCGATGCGGAGTCTATCTCGAATCAAGCGGACCTTTTCGACGGCCTGCTCCACCAGTTCCGGTCCAAGCACTTGTCGCTCTCCGACTTCATCCCAGCATATCGGCGAACGGCACTTCCTCCCGTAGAGCGCTTCGTATGGAGCCATCTGAATGCTCGACTGATAATTGTTGTTATACGCAAACTCCGCAAGCGGCAAATGCGTATCCCAACTAGTCTTTAGGTCGATCGCACACAGACGCAACATATCTTCTAAGATCTGATTGACCCTCTCTGTCTGACCGTCTGTTTGGGGATGGTACGCCGAACTAAAGTTCAGTTTGGTCCCCATCGCCGCTTGGAGGCTCGTCCAGAAACGCGATAGGAATCGCCCGTCTCTGTCCGAAATAATAGAGGCTGGTACCCCGTACAGTCGAACAATCTCATCGACGTAGATTTGTGCTAACCGATCGACGCTCCATCCTACTTTAATTGCGATGAAGTGAGCCGACTTGGTCAATCTATCAACAATGACCCAAATCGCGTCATTCCTCCGCGGCGTCTTCGGAAATCCCACAATAAAATCCATCGAGATATTGTCCCACTTCCACTCGGGAATGGGGATGTTCTGCAGCTCGCCGCCTGGCCTTTGGTGTTCCGCCTTCACCTGCTGACACGCCATGCATTGCGATACGAACGTAGTCACGTCTTTCTTCATGGCGTGCCACCAAAAGTTTGTGCACAAGTCCTTGTACTTCTTGGTGCTTCCAGGATGTAACAAGTACTTCGCATAGTGCGCCTCCGTCAGAATTTCTTTTCTGAGTTCGGCAGTTTCAGGAATGTAGAGCCTTCCCTTTAGTCGCATCGTCCCGTCTCCGTCTTCCGTAAAGTCAGTCGCCCTTCCCGTTGAAATCGGCTCGCGTATTTTCTTCAGGAATGAGTCGTCCCCCTGTGCGGTCTTTATCTTGCTAAGCAGGCTCGATCCTAACTGCAGTTGAGCTAGGTGCAGGTGTCGATACTCAATTCCGAGTTCGATACCCATCGATTCAAGGTCTCGCTGTATCGCCTTGTTTATGGCCAGTGTTCCCATGAACATTCTGCTGAGTGCGTCGGCCACCACGTTTCCCTTGCCCGGTGTATGCTCGATCGTTAGCTCGTAATCTTTTATGAGTTCGAGCCAACTTGAGTTCCCGTTGTGTAAATAAGTACTTCAGGCTTTTGTGATCTGTGTAGATTCTGCATGCCACACCATAGAGGTAGTGCCGCCATAACTTCAACGCAAAGACGATCGCCGCCAATTCTAGGTCGTGTGTCGGGTAGTTTTTCTCATGCTGCTTCAACTGCCGTGAAGCGTAGGAGATGACTTTGTCTCTCTGCATGAGTACGCACCCAAGGCCAGTTTTCGATGCGTCGCTGAATATCTGAAAGCCTTCTGGACCGTCTGGAAGTGCAAGGATCGGAGCTGAGACGAACCGTTGCTTTAACTCTTGGAAGCTGGATTCACAGTCGTCGCTCCATTCAAATACTACTCCCTTCTGGGTGAGGCGAGTCAGAGGCGACGCTAGTTTTGAGAAGCTTCGTACGAATCTACGATAGTAGCCTGCTAAGCCCAGGAAACTCCGAATGTCGCTAACCGAGGCAGGTCATTTCCAATCCACCACCGCATCAATCTTCTTTGGGTCCACCGCGACACCTTCGGCAGAGATTACGTGCCCGAGGAATGTCATGCTACTCATCCAGAACTCGCACTTACTCTGCTTGGCATACAATTTGTTTTCACGCAGAATCTGCAGTACCGCCTTCAAATGTTCTGCATGTTCTTCACGATTCTTTGAGTAGACAAGGATATCGTCGATGAATACGACTACAAATTTATCTATTTGAGGTCGGAAGACTCGGCTCATCAGATCCATGAACGCGGCTGGGGCATTCGTCAAACCGAACGGCATGACGAGGAATTCGTAATGACCATATCGAGTGCGGAAGGCAGACTTCGATATGTCGTCGGACTTGATCTTCAATTGATGATAGCCTGAACGAAGATCGATTTTTGAAAATATTGTCGTGTCTTGCAGTTGGTCAAACAAGTCGTCGATTCGCGGCAAAGGATACTTGTTTCGCACGGTCGCCTTGTTGAGTTCCCGATAGTCGATGCATAGCCGCAACGACCCATCCTTCTTCTTCACAAACAGTACGGGAGCTCCCCACGGAGAGACAATAGGGCGAATAAATCCGCGGTCTAGCAACTTTTGTAATTGCACCTTCATCTCCTTAAGTTCTGCTGGAGCCATTCGGTAAGGCGCCTTGGATATCGGTCGTGTATCCGGAAAGGTATCAATGCTGAATTCTATTTCTCGATCCGACGGCATCCATGGCATCTCGTCAGAAAAACTGTCGGGAAAATCTGCCACAACATCAGTCTGCATTGTGTTTGTATTATCCTTCCGCGTGTCTCGGACTGATGCCAAGTATCCCGCGCAGCCGGAACGTAGCATACGCCTCGCCGAGATTGCCGACACCATCATTGCCGTCTTCGAGACCGTACCGCACGAATAGGAGAACTCTGTCTCGCCAGGAAGGCGAAACACCACTCTCTTCTCTGTGCACTCTATCGTTGCACGACAAGCGCCCAACCAATCCATGCCCAGGATTACGTCGTAATCTTTGATGTCTAGTACGACGGCATCCAAGGATAGATATCTTCCTCCGATGCAAATATGGCCATCCCTACAAATAAAGTTTGCGGGCATATCGACTCCCGACGGAGTGCTAACGCTAATATTTATATCTAGTGATTGCATGGTTATTTTATTTTCTCTCGCAAAATCAGCAGATATAAAGCTATGCGTCGCACCCGAATCGAATAATACTCGAGCAGGTATATCTTTGTAGAGTAATATACCTGTTACAACCGTATCGGACGCAAGCACCTCGTCCCGAGTTAAGGCATAAACTCGGCCTTGAGCTCCATGGCGTTGGTTCTGTTGGTTGACAGGCACCGCATTCGCGCCTTGCAGTATCGGCGCTTTATGCGGATTCGGAATATTCCTTGGTGTGTTATGTTGATTCTGAACTTTCTGCGGGCAATACGTTGCTATGTGGCCTACCTCGCCACACTTGAAGCAGGCTCTTGTCAAGCAATCGGTGGTTCGGTGCCCACGCCTACCGCATCTACTGTAATGTGGCCCGCCATGGCCCCGGTTATCAAATGTGTTCGGACGTTTAGATATTCCCGATCCCCCGGCGTCGTTAGGATGCTTGTTGAAGTTGTTACGAACGACAGGCACGGCCCTTTGCGACATACGGCCAAAGATCTGCTCGCTATCAAGTACGGCTTCGTAGGATTCACGATAAGTTTGGCATCGTTGGTTCATGACGTCCCTACGCAGTTCTTCGTTGAGGCCTTGCTGAAAATGCTCGCACCATTCTTCTTTGTTAGGCAGGAAGGCGTCGGCAAATTTTGCAAGTTTCGAGAAGCTTGCATCATAATCTTCAACACTCATATTCCTCTGCCTCAACATCATGAACTCATCCCCCTTCTGTCGACGGATGGCGCGTGGAACGTACTGCTCAAGGAAGGCTGTCTTGAACATTTCCCAAGAAATCTTTTTGTTGGAATCGGTTTCACAGATCTCTTGTTTCTTCGCCGTCCACCAGTCATGTGCTCTTAGTTGTAACTGCAGTGCCGTACAGGCCACCCTCTGGGACCCTTCGATACAGAGGAGATCGAACAAGTCCTCCATCTCTGCGAGCCATCCTACTATCACGTCGGGCTCTGCTCGGCCGTTGAACTTTGGCGGGTCCATTTTGCAAAACTCCTTCACTTTGAACATGGAAGGAGAGTTCATCATTTGCGGGAAGCCTTCTTCCTCCTCGTCTTCTTCTTGATCACCTTGCTTTTCTTCGGTCTCTTCGTCCGTCGTCTTTGTATTGCCCGCCATTCTGCTCACTATCTGAGTCAGGACATTCATCTGTTTTTGTTGCGCCTCAAATTGGGCTTTGAATTGTGTCTGAAGCTGATGCTGCTGCAGTTCCATCAACTGTAGCATCTTCTCCATAGTCGTCTCGCTAGGGCCAGTGCTTTTTGTGCTCGACGTACTATCTACGGTTTGGGTTGTTGGGCCGACGATTTTCTTATCTCGCTTAGTTATTCCTACAAACAGTGTAAACCCGTTAGTATTTTTCAAAAATATCTACGGGCTTACCTGTATGGAACTTGTATTTCACGCAGCATGCCGACAAGCATTCAATCAAGCCATCGCAACGGACATTCCAACAATGAAACATATTTCGAAAATCTGAGGAAACATAACTGAGCTCTGATACCGATTTGTCACGCCCCGAGTCGACAAACCGTTCGTCCCCGGTGTTACCTTGCCGATTCGATCGTCCTCGCTAAGGCGTGATGCCGCACGAGCCTGGAGTTACGCTCGTGCAAGGCAAGATGACAAGTTCTCAAATGGTTATCTTTTCATTTTGATATTAATACGCCAAGTCGAAACTTCACAATTCACATCAGAATATAAGACATAGTATAGGAAGATAGAAATGCTTTTCATTCATAGCTTGCAACGAAGTGCAAGTCGTAATTACATTGGATGCCGTTGCGGCTACATTGATTGAAAACATAAAGAGAATACATTCGACAAGTTGCCTGAACTACGCTTGCCGTCCCATACATTCGCCCCTTTATACAAAGCCGTCGACTTGAATTGGCTTCAAAATACTTCAGCATAGGAAGAGCTTCAAAACGCCTCTCCGTACTCCAGCTCCAGTTTAGTTGGGCGCGTCCGTCGCACCTGGAGAAATTGGAAGAATGGGATTAGCACACTTGCTAAGTGGACGAGACGAACCCACTCGTCTAAACTGACTCTGATTGTTAGGGTAGACATGCTTTAGAGTTGTCTTTCTATTAGAACTAAATGAATTCAATTCATATTCGATAGCCATCTTTGCGTAATAAAGCATACAGTGAACCATAGCAGTTTATCATATTTTTTACCACGGCCGTGCTCGTCCCTGCATGAAAACAGAGATAATATTTACACCTGCATAAGACAATAGGTGAGCATGCTACTATCTTATATGCGGTCATTGATGTTACACATCACGTGGGACTATCTCAATGGCATTTCGGCCCCGTCAGTCTAGGTTGCAAGCCTGACTGACGGTTCCGAAATGCATCAGTGCCGAAGCATGATTAATCATTCCCCCTAGGTCGAGTCGATTCCGATGCCCCGGATATCGATTCGAGGAAAATATCAACTTGTGCACAAGCTGTCCATGACCATGCCAATGCGTGAACAGTTTATATATGCAACCAGTTTTGTATAGCGCAGACAGTATTGAACGACATTATCATTTCCCCAACTCATGCAACGTTTCATTTTCCCCAAGCCGTACTCCGATTTAGCGTCTCGTAGGCACCAAATTGTTCGAGGCATCATAACCCACGATCGACGTTTCATAATATTTTGCAGCACGTAAAATAGTATATCTTTTTACTAGAACCTTAAACTTTCTGGTTTATGTGATAGACTTGTATTTTCAGAGTGAATTTCTCTAAATCGAAACATTTTCCCGAGTTCTTAGACTTAGTGGATTGGCATGCAATTAACTTGGCATCTTCGATTTGAATGAATTTGAAGCAAGGAATAAGTTTGCGGGACAGAGTAGAAAAGAAGGGGCCGAATCACCCACCGATTACTTTGCTTCGTGCGGGTCGTCGAAGCGCTACGCAACGTCAATCCTTAGTTATGCGAGCTCCTGCAATTGCACCAACACTTTGTTAGATTTCCTTCTTTTCTCCTTGCATCGAAATTTGTAATTGCATCCATGAAAACGACGCGAAAGCACTTCAATCAAGCGCAGCGGCAAAGCTCCAAGAAAACCATACAGCGGTCCGGTCCCGTCGAAGGGACTCTTATAGAGAGCTCACTCGCCGAGACGCAGCCCGCTGCATCTAGGACATATTCCAACAGAAGTCGTTCTATTAGTTGGATCATTCTCGTAACTTCCGTCCAAATCGATTTGAATCGATGCCGCAAAGCGTTAACGTTTACCAAGCTTAGCGATCGAGTCAGATGGCCATCTAAGTTCCCGGCCGATCTGACTTGGCGCAAGCATATTATGAAGTTCCGTCGCCTATCGAAAGCGGGGCGCTACAAGTATGACTTGATTTTACTTCCAAACCCTTATATTGATACAGTATTCCACCTATAGGTCCTCGAGGCACTGTTCTTGGACCAGTTGACATATTCTACCAGATCACAGGCGAGTACATTCTCTGATAATATTTCTGTTTTATGATATCGTTTATGTTTCTTGTATTTAGTGTAGATACCCTTGTTCTCTTGACACATTGTTCACACGGATTGGTATTTCCCTGGATCCCGTCATGAGATATTATTCCTCGCTCTCCTTGGTATATCTTGTGCAAGTCTTTCTTGTTTCTTGTGCATTGTATAGACACGATTCCTGCGAAGGCTAGCTACCCTCTCGGAGAATCGCATGTCATGATGTGTCATGGTTGGATCCACTATTGTCACGCCCCAGAACCAGAATACTGGAGAGCGGGGGCAGACATAGCCAGCTACGCAATCCCAAAGTACGTTAATACTTTGAAATCACGTATAAGTTGTCAAGACATGGGGGTTACTCTACAAGCCATCAGTCAATCCTATGGTTTAACAATCCTAGGTATCTCAATCACAGGAAATTATACAGAGCAAAGAACACGATCATCATACATACAATAGTAAGGCGTCCCGAACCATATATACATGAATGATCATGAAGCCAGTTCCACCAAACTGATGACTAGCTAGAGTATTAGTCGTACATGATAAGGACTAGCTATAGTCTAGAATACGCATATCATGTTTATGCCCGTAGGCTACAATATCAAGGAAAGTACCAAAACACGAGCTAAACACGTGCTCGGGGCTAAACGTTACAAGAGGAGGATTTATATATCAGTGGGAGAATGAAGAAGAAATCAACTGAGGCACTCTGGTGCTCCTGCTGGTCACCGTCGAGTAGATGGTACGGTAGATCCTTCGGGCTCTTCTATCAGAACCTGGCCATACAAAACCAGTGGGGCCAGACCCCAAATAGCAAGTACCACAAAGGAGGCCGAACTATGAACTAAAACCAGCAATCATTAGCAATCAACAAGCAAATAAGTAAAGGAGGATCGGGATGTGTGCAGTACCAATGCACTCGTCCTGATCATAGAAAGACAGTAAGTCATTATTGACATAAAGTAAACTGGAGAACATGTTAAATAAAACATAGCTGGACAATATATGAAGAGAAGACGAAGGTACTATTCCGGAAGCAAGGTTATAATCCTTAAACCAAACAAGGACCGAGATTGTAACCCTTCGCCTGAACAGAACTTAGTCTCTGATCATTTATTGCTAAAGGTGCCAATCATTAAGGTAAAAAGGAGAGAGTACAATGATAAAAGTGACAATAAAGAGTACAATACGCTAGAGTGACAATAGAGTATAATCGTTATAGTGACAACCTGGAGTGACAATCATTATAGTGACAATCTGGAGTGACAATCATTCAATCATTCTGGTACAATCTTGCAATCAATCACTTCTAGACAATATTATACTGGACTAGACTCCATCCAAGCAATCACGGCCAATCATTGCCTACGGCTTTCTACATTAACTAACTAGGGTTATCACAATCCTAGTTACTAGCAAGATGCAATGAGAATTCCAAGTCCGGTTACCTATTTGTTACTACCTGAGTGATCCCAGCAAGAAAAGGAAAAGATAGCATGATATAGCAGACACACTGTAGTAAGATACATGTGTCCTAAGGTACCACACTCGACGGCGGGCTGGAAGTGCGCTCATCTCGACGGATAGCAACAAATCCCATGTATATATATATATATAAGGCCGGGACCAAAGGGGCAACAGGTAACTGGGAAATTCTCCATGAACTATTTGATCAATCTAGTCATTAACCTAGCCAGATTCAGTATGAATCCCTGACCGTGGTACTCAGGGATCATGTCCTAGACATGATGCAAGACACAACCGGACTAGTAGTTTATACAAGCAAAATCATCCACGGTGTCCAGGTCAATGAATTAATTTGTCAAGAGTGCGCCACGACGGGCCATTATCATTATCATTATTACTTATCAAGAGTGCGCCACGACGGGCCACTATCAAGCATTATCAGGGTACTTGTCAAGAGTGCACCACTACGGGTCACTGCCGTGTCATGTATAGCAGGTCAAGTTATCAGGTCAAGAGTGCACCACGGCGGGCCACTATCAAGCATGTCAGGTATATCATGTCAAGTTCACTGTCAAATTATCATGTCAAGTTCATTGTCAAGAGTGCACCACTACGGGTCACTGTCAAGTCATGTTACTCATGTACAATTATCATTTCAATCATGTCAATCAAATTAGGATTTATCAAGTTCAGGAAAAAAAAGGCGTAAGGATATAAAATGGGCATAAAAATATACAATAGGGATAAATGTGTACTCCGTAGGAACTCAAGTTACAAAAAGAGCCACAAGACTTGGAACTAAAATAAACAAAATATAAAATACAAGACATGACAGAGCCACGCGGCTCGGGCAAGGCTGGCTCATGCGGCAAGATTAATCAGATGCATGCGGCTGAATTTATGGGGTTCATGCGGCTCAGGAAATCCGAGTCCATGCGGCTCAGGGAATGAGCAGGGTCCTATGCGGCTCAGGACGGGTCGAGGTACATGCGGCCCGAGATGATACGGGTTCATGCGGCTCAGGAATGTGGCGCATATACGGCCAGCGGGAGATGGGTCATATGCGGCTGGGAGAGACTAGTCCTCATGCGGTTGGGAACGAGTCTACCTTATGCGGCTCAGAACAAGTAGTTCCATGCGGCTGGGACAGAACTCCTTATACGGTTCAGGGAGTACCAGTCTATGCGGCTGAGTTCAATTGAAGCCCTATGCGGCTGAACAAGGGCGGTTCATATGCGGCTGGGGACGTTCAAGTCCATGCGGCTCAGCTCAAGCGAGTCTCATGCGGTTGGGAAGGCCATGCGGCCAGAGGCTTGCCGCATGAGGATTCATGCGGTCAAGTACTGCCTATGCGGCTGAACTGTGCTTCTTCTCCAAATTTCCGAAAAGAAGTATACTAAGAAGCCATGGCTGCCAGGATACATAAAACCTCCATCCGGAGTCCAAATCCGGACTTCCATAGGTCAAAATGGGGTAGAACGAGCTACTCTACAACATGGAACCATCAAAACTTGAAAATAACAAAGTTTAATAGATCAAAACCCATAAAAACCGCAATTAAGTTAGATCTACAATAATCTAGCCATCAAAATAGAAAACTCCAAGTTCTAAACATGCTTAGAATGTGATAATAAAGAGAATAGGACAAACAAAATAGAAATTGTCCAATATTCGGCAAGGTGTACTTGCCTCTCTCTAATGGCTAGGGTTTTGGTGGAAAAGAAATGAATGGGGGTGAATGAGGAGGGAGAGAGAAAAAGTGGCTTATATAACAAGCTCAAGTGATCTCCACCATTCATTCCTCTCCACTCAATCTAAACCATACACCTCATCTCATGAAAAACCAAACTAAACCAAACCAAACCAAGTCAAAGTGGAACCGAACCAAATCCAAGTTAAACCAAGTCATGAAAATCCAACACTTAGAAAAATTTAAAATATCACGCAAATCGATAAATACGAAATATGACTCAAATAAACACGTATCCGTATAAAATACCGATACAGTGAGATGGGTCTCACAACTATACTAGTCGGGGACGGGAAGTATTAGTGTAGATGTGTGGTCATTATCCACCTTGTTATTCTTGTAGATCTTGTGAGTGTTAATCATACACCCCACGTATGATTAACCAGGCCAGTAGACCTTGTGCAGACCCAAGCCGACCACATGTTGAAACTAGTACTCATACACTTAGACAGATGATTTTTGATTCTTGTACATGCCATGATCAGTTTTACTTGTCTTGTTCTATCTCTAGATTTACAGCTTACCTTGCCATGATACTCACATGTACATTTCATGATTTCTTGTATATTCTCTCTATTTACTGCTACATTTTCAATATCGTATAATTAGAACTGTTATTTGAGATTTGTGCTCGTTCCATCCTGACTGGATATGTTGACAAAATTTTAGGAGTAGTTGTGCCCTCAGTATTGGACTTCATGATGTTGCTAGCTGAGGTGGATCTCACTATTCTTCTATGTGAGTTGCCTGGTAGTTATCCTTAGTTAGTCTTGTTGTTCCTTCTTTATTTTCCTGTCTTATGATCATTATAGATTCTAGTAGTTCTAGTGATATTATAATTATTTCCTGTCTTATCTTCCTTAGTTTGCGTGATGTGACATGAGTATATTTCTAGTTATGGATCTTTAGATGTTGTAGTTAGTATAGTATACTTGACAGCGTTCTACCACCGATACCGCGGCGTAGGGTGGGCGTGGCCCGCGTATTCGTACCCGTATATCCGGGTGCGGGTCGTGACACGTTTTTAGTGGTGGCCCATGCAGGTCAGTCTTTGCAATTAATGCGAAGTTGTGGTAGTACTTGAGCTTATCTGTACTACTGCGAGCCTGCCCTAGGATTAAGGTTGAGTCATGGAATATTTTAGGATTTTGGTACTCAGTCACATATTAGGAACTCTTGGTAGATTCTAGGGATGACCCCTGGGAATCTTATTTCGAAGGCTTTCAAATATTTTTCCACTTGTTTCCATTCATCCTGATTTCTGAAATATTTGTCCGTATCAAACTTTATTCCTTCTTGGGATGAGTTTGTGGACCCCAGAGGGAAGGTATAAGTTGAACTTGTATATCATCTAGGTTGGGGAGAGAATATGATTTACCAACCTCGTATCATGGTCGAGGTTGTTCTAGAATATATTCCACCATTTTCTATCTTGACCTAGGTAATACCCTCGGGACTTTCCCTAAGATTTTCCTCTGAACCCTATCTCGGAAGTTGTTTCCGTTGTTTCTATTAACTTATCCTTGACTTGTTGTTGCATTTTAAATCTTAAATATTCGTTGTTGACAATTGATTTTGTTTTGGATAATTCTTTTAAGAATTGAGTTAAGATATCCTGATAAATATATTTTGGACAAGGACGATAAGAATGTTAAGTGTCTACTTTACTTATGGAGTTTGGAATTTATCGCAGTCATATTAGCTAGCCTGACAGGGACATGGAGCCTGATTTTGGATATACTATCCTAGTTATGGAATTTAGATTCTCTTGTAGCCATACCGGTTGGCGCGGTAAGGAATCTAGATGACATGATTATAGGGTGTATACCTTGGTTATGGACTCTATCGTTTATTGTAGCTATGTTTACTGGCGTGGCGTAAATTCTGGCAACATGATTTTGGATAGACGTGTATGGTTATCAGGTCATATCTTAAGTTGATTCACTTCTTTTACCAATTGAGCAAGATAATTCCTACCATTATTTCTTATTTATCATTATTTTCTCTCCCATTGCATGATGATTTTCTCATCTTACCGTCATTTCCTTTGCATTGTTTAGCTATGTCTTGATTACACAAATCACCTATCTCGTATCTACATCTGTCATCTACACTTGAAAACTCTGAAAATTTTGAAATTTTCATATCTAAATTGTTTCTTAAATTTCGATACTGTTAAGATTTTGATTCCCTTCTGCCCATGACCAATCAATTTTGGTCGTCTTGTTTATTGTGCCAAAGAGTCTTGGTTGCTGACTAGACTCTAGATGACTTCAAATTCCTTGTGACTTGGGTTCCTTCCTAAATTGTGCTTTTAGGACCTTGATTTCGAATTCATGATTTTATCGTCTTTTATAACTGAATTTGGATCTTGATCGTGCCTATGTATAACCTAAATCTAATTTCATCGAGCTGAAATCCTGTTAATCAAATTTTTGACTTGATTATAATTGGACGAAGCTCAAGTTTGATTTCGTTATCATACCTCTATCGTACCAAGTGAACTTAGACTATTTCCGATTTTAATCACGTTCGAACTTGGATCGTATTTCATGATTTTATTAATCATACTCTTTAATCTTTGATCGGGCCTATAAGACCTTGACTTTAATCCTTGTTTGTGTCTAAAATTTTTATCTCAACCGTGCCAAACCTTATTTTGGTCAAAGTTAGCCTTTCATCTTGACCGGGCCTGTGCGACTTACGGGTTGATTTTCATCAACCTAAGTCCTATGGATCACCCCGTACTTGAACTTTATTTATATCTTCGATTCTCCTAATCACCTCTAAAATTGTGTCCCAATGACTTGGCTTATTTCTGAAAATTATACACATATAATTTTGTTCATATCATGATTCTATCATGCCAAATCCCTCATCGTGCCTGAACAATTGTAAATCGATTTTCTTGATCGCGCAAACTCGTCATTCTTGGATCGTGCCTAAATTATTGCCTAAATCTTCTATCATGTTTTAACCCCACTACCAACCTTTAATTTCGAGGATAAAATTTTTATAAGGTGGGTAGGATTTAAGCCCCTGAATTTAGAGCTTATTTTTTTTAATTTTATAATTCAATTATTGTAATAGATATTATTATTTGATTACTTATTTGATTTAATGCTCTTTACCGTGACTTGGAATTCTAGAGCATCAGGGATGCCAGTCTCTGGAAACCTCCTTCTTGGAGTTTGTAGTAGACGAAATTATCTTCACATTGATATTTCGTGTCCCACTTGATCTTGTTCCCTTGTACTATTTTTGCTTCACGCAAGTTCGGGTCAATTTAGACCAATTTATCGTCTGCCGTAATTTATGACTTAATTTCCAATTTAATTTTCGGGACCCGACATCGACCCAACCTAGTCGACCCCAAATAGGAACATGGCCCACACAAAGCCTACTACCCGCATGACGCTTCTGTCCCACTTATTTGAGTCCCCACATGCTATTTATTTGCCCATGATTATAAATACCCATTTTAATTCGAATATTGCACCATATCCGATTTTGGCCCAGCCCGGCTCCGTTGAACCCAACCCAAGCTCCATGTTGCCCTCTCATGACTGCTCAATTACCCCACAAGATTTTCCTATTTTGAAAATATTTCTTTCTCTCTCTACTTATTAAATATCTCAAATATCTCATGTATATATATATATATATATATATATATATATATATATATATATATATATAATTCTCTCTCTCTCCCATTAAAACACAACACACACTTCACCCCAACTCACCATGCCAGCACACACACCCCCCATGTGGCCGGCCTATTCTCTCTCTCTCTCTAAATATCTTCTAATCTCTCTCTCTCTCTCTCCCTCTTTATATATAATATATATATACACACACACACACACACACACACACACACACACACATATATATATATATATATATATATATATATATATATATATATATATATATATTATAATCTCTCTCTCTCTCTTTTTCTATCACCACACAAGCCAACCCCCTTTCCCCCATGCTGTACGAGCACAGCAGCTAGCCCCCCCCCCCCCCCCATTCCTTCTTTATTCATTCATTTTTTCCTTCTTTCTTCCTTGCTCTTTAAGAGAGCAACACCACTGTCACGCCCCGATTCATAGAGTCATTTATTCACATATTTTATCTCTTGGAATCGATCGTCCTCGCTTGGGCGTGATGCCATACAAGTCTGGTATTACACTTGTACAAGGCAAAGATGGTACATAATCGATTATTCTTCAAATAGGAACACATCGCAGCGGCAGAAGCAGATAAATTGAATTTAATGAGGACAATCTTTCTTATTGAATAGAAGTACATCACTTCTTTATAGCAGCGGAGAAAAAGAGTAACTTGAAGCCACACATAGATATGTAGAACTTTATTCTCTTTATTGATAATTGAAGAAGAGTACAAGACTTGTATTGAAGTACAATGATTACAGCACATCTCACTTTACATTGGAACCCAACTGAACAATGCTATACAGCTTACATTTAATATTTGGATACATTGGATTACCACTCGATATACTGACTTGGCTCACAATCTCACTGATACAACTTATTACAATGTTCCATACATTATGCCCTTTATAAACAGAAGACATCATCTTGTACAAGGAGAGCTTCTGTATGCCCAACAAATCTTCGATGCCGCGGAACCAATCCAGCTAATCTTCGTGTGTAGAACATTCCAAGCACGAGCACCTGCCCACAAAATGTGGGTCAGCACATCATCTATGTACTGGCGAGCAGAATCCAACCCACTCGCATAAACCAACATTTAAAGTGATCATTTAAGCAAACATTTATTAGAATGGTCTTTCTACTTGGGGCCTAGCATCAGTTTACAGTTCATGGGCAATAATCAGAGTGAAGCATGTAAACATATTCTTTGTAGCATTCATGTGGACATATCTTTTTAGCATTCTTGGTGTTATCATGCAAAGGCATCATTGAGGCATACTAGGTGTTATCATAAAAAGGCATCATTGAGGCATCGTTAACATTAACATCTTAAACATTATGACAGTTCTCACTTCAAGCATCACTTAGCACGGATGTTATGTTTGAGCACTATTTATAGCAAGGCATCTTTCTAGCACAATGAATTGAACATGTTAAGCAGGCAAGTTAAACCAACTTATACAATATCACAATTATGTGATTTCTTACCGATAGTCGACTTCTCGTACCTGCATCAAATACAGGTTATCTGATATACTTACTCTGCCTGCACAAAACATTCATTAGCATGCATCCTGACTACATGGTCACTGGTGTTGTTAAACCATATGGACTCTTCTCATTTCATTTCATTTTAAGATAATACGGTCAGCATAGTAGGTGGCGAGCCTCTATGCCACCCCATCTTATCCGTGCTCCCATAGCACTCATCATTATTTCCTCCTAGGCCGAATCGGTCCCCAGGGCCCTAGGAACCGTTCGAGGAAATTATTACTCAAACCTTGTATACAAGTTGTCCATGACCATGCGAATGCGTGTCCGACTCGATTGTGAACATAATCGCATGGTAAAATATATTAAGGAAAGTAAAGGCAACAGTGCATCATTAGTCATATTCAATGACTTATTCATTTCATCATTACCATCATTTCATTTGGTGATCTCAACGATCCCAGCTTTATCATTTCTCATTCATTGCTTCATTGCAACGTATCTCATATCATTCCTTTCTTAAGAGGAACTTAACATTCATTCATTTCATAGGGACATTTATTCATTCATTCATTTCTTATAAGGGACAGGCAACATTTCATATTCTTGCAACAGTTATACAGATAGTACATGATTCTAGTGTTTCATTCAGTTCATTGGTTCGATAGTATAGCCAGTTCATTTCTTATTCTATCATTCATAAGGCATCTCATTATTCAAGTGTCTACTTGTTCCAGCAGTGTTAAGCATAAGGGGCAATGTTATCAATTCATTCTCAGGCAGCGAATCACATTAACAGTTCAATGTGTTATACATTTCAATAATTCTTAACAAAAACATCTCTATTATTCAGCAACTAACATAAGGAACATTTAGGGGCAGTTCATAGCATTTCAATACTTCATCTATTAAGCATGAAGGAGTAAGGAGGAGGAAGGACAGTTCCACTCACCCAAAATTCCACTAATCGTAGCTCCACCTGCGAGCCACGTTCCAATACCCATTCCGTCTAGCCAGCTAAGAGAGACTACAACAGTCTCAATTATCCTGATTCCCAACATAAGTCACGGTCCAATATTCTGATCCCATCCAATAAGCCAACCAAATGCCTCGTACGGAGCGGGGCATTACAACCACCACCATGAGCACAGCCACACCACCTCCTCTTCATCATCTTCACCATCACCATCACCATTCTCCGCCACCACCACCGTACGCGCGGCCGTCCCGCCACCGTGAGACCGTCGCCGCCGTAGTGCCGTGCGCCTCCGCCGCAGTGCCGCACGCCGCCGCCGCACTGGCCGGCCACCCAAGGCACAGCAGCAGCAGCAAGCAGCAGTTACAGTAGCAGCAGCGACTGCCGTTCGTCGCGGGTAGCCACGCGCCACCGCGTGGCCGGCCACCCAAGGCTGGGCGACCCCGGCGAGCACCCCCGTGCGGCCTCCGTCGTCCCCGACGCGGGAAACGGGCTATTCGTGCGTTTGGCACGAGTTCCCGCCGTGACGCGCGCGGGAACGGAACACAGAATCACGTCTCGAACCAGCGACTTTGTACCGATTTTCTGGACAATTCGACCGTTGGATCGGCGATTTCTTCGCTCCGTCACAATCTCGGTATATCTACCTTCACTCTCCTCAATTTTTGCCTGTTAATTTCGTCGTTTGATACATCAAAACCCGCCACCAAGTTGACCGTTTAAATTGTATAATTTTTGGACAGTTTTGCGGAGCCAACTTCGCGGGTTCGTATCTTCGTCGTCGCAGCTCCGTTTTGTGCGCTACCAGTTCCGGTGCACAGCTGGTATAACCCTCTTCCTGCCCCCTTTAGATTTTATTTCAGTTTGAGCTTGTTAGGTCGGTCGAATTCGACGCCAAACTTGGCCGTTTGAATTCTTAGTATTGCACTTGTAAAAATCCATTTTTGAACCCGGGAGTCCGGATTCAATTTCTGACACCACCAGTAGACTCGTGGCGTCGTTCTGGCCTGTTTTCATATAAAGTTTATTAGATTTGGAGGACATGGGCCCTGGCACGCATTTCGGTGCAAAGCGGGCCCCACAGTCCGGGTCAACGAGACTTTTTGACGCCGGCTCATCGGAATCCAATTCCTGATATGCCATTGAGTTCGTATCGTCATTCTGGACTCTTTGACATATAATTTGCTAGGTTTTAGTGGACATTAGTTCCGGCACGCATTTCGGTGCAAGTCGGATACCAATACCCGGGTCAACGTGTCATTTTGAGTTCGGCTCATCGGAATCCAATTTCGGATATGTCGTTGAGTTCGTATCGTCATTCTGGACTCATTGACATATAATTTGTTGAGTTTTGAGGACATTGGCTCCGACACGCTTTTCCGTGCAAATCGGATTTCAATGTCCTGGTCAACGGACCAATTTGAGATCGGGTCAACGGAATCCAATTCTGGATATACCGTTGGATTCGTATCGTCATTCTGAATTCGTGGACATATAATTTGTTAGGTTTTGTGCACTTTTATTTTGGCACGTTTTTCGGTGCAAAGCGGGTCCGACACGAACACCGTTTTGACCCGAAATTACCTTTTTACCCTTGTGTCCAAATTGGACTTATGGACAGGCTATCCTAGCTGATTTGACCATTCTGGACACGTTGGTAATGGTTGTTTTACCATTCGACAACATCTGTAGATTTTTTTTTCCCTTTTTGTGTCATCCTATTATTATAATATTTTCTCCTTTGGGTTGTTTTGGAGACCCGTCGATTTCAGTAATTTCTAAATCACTGAAATTCATAAGTTGACCTTGTAGATGTTTATAGAGACTAGCTTTGACCCAGTTTTACCATGGTTGACTACTTTGACTGAACGTCGAAGTAGAGTCAACATTTGACCTAGGTTAGACTAGAGTTGACCAGAGTTGACCAGTGGACCAAACGTCAACTGTAAGTCGACCATTGACTTAGATTGACCTAGTTTGATTTGCTTTGACTTGTCTTGACCTAGTTTGACTCAGTATGACTTGATTTTACTTCCAAACCCTTATATTGATATAGTATTCCACATATAGGTCCTCGAGGCACTGTTCTTGGACCAGTTGACATATTCCACCAGATCACAGGCGAGTACATTCTCTGATAATATTTCTGTTTTATGATATCGTTTATGTTTCTTGTATTTAGTGTAGATACCCTTGTTCTCTTGACACATTGTTCACACGGATTGGTATTTTCCTGGATTCCGTCATGAGATATTATTCCTCGCTTTCCTTGGTATATCTTGTGCAAGTCTTTCTTGTTTCTTGTGCATTGTATAGACACGATTCCTGCGAAGGCTAGCTACCCTCTCGGAGAATCGCATGTCATGATGTGTCATGGTTGGATCCACTATACTAGTCGGGGACGGAGAGTATTAGTGTAGATGTGTGGTCATTATCCACCTTGTTATTCTTGTAGATCTTGTGAGTGTTAATCATACACCCCACGTATGATTAACCAGGCCAGTAGACCTTGTGCAGACCCAAGCCGGCCACATGTTGAAACTAGTACTCACACACTTAGACAGATGATTCTTCATTCTTGTACATACCATGATCAGTTTTACTTGCCTTGTTCTAGCTCTAGATTTACAGCTTACCTTGCCATGATACTCACATGTACATTTCATGATTTCTTGTATATTCTCTCTATTTACTGCTACATTTTCAATATCGTATAATTAGAACTGTTATTTGAGATTTGTGCTCGTTCCATCCTGACTGGATATGTTGACAAAATTTTAGGAGTAGTTGTGCCCTCAGTATTGGACTTCATGATGTTGCTAGATGAGGTGGATCTCACTATTCTTCTATGTGAGTTGCCTGGTAGTTATCCTTAGTTAGTCTTGTTGTTCCTTCTTTATTTTCCTGTCTTATGATCATTATAGATTCTAGTAGTTCTAGTGATATTATAATTATTTCCTGTCTTATCTTCCTTAGTTTGCGTGATGTGACATGAGTACATTTCTAGTTATGGATCTTTAGATGTTTTAGTCAGTATAGTATACTTGACAGCGTTCTACCGCCGATACCTCGACGTAGGCTGGACGTGGCCCGCGTATTCATACCCGTATATCCGGGTGCGGGTCGTGACAAAGTTCAACCTCGCATACTTAGATTTTTTATCCCTCTGGCTGGCATTGGTCATATCTCGTAGTGGTTGCCCACCATCCGACGGTGACGATCTCCTTAATGGAGGTAACAGAACTCGTAAGAGAACGAGTAAAATTCTACAAGCGAGCATGAACTCCTCGTAGAATTTGGTGAAACCTTCTTGAATCTCCTTAGGGGCACACAGAGACTAATTACCTTAGCCTCCATTATATAAGGTTAAGAATTCCTAATTTATGTTTTAGAAAATCTAAATTAGTCCAACAAGTCCAAGCCGTAACAAAAATCCAACGACCCAAAAAAATGTCAAAAATCATCTAAAATAACAACTCACGTCCAACTGAAATTCCGTTGGTTGGATCAGCTCGGTCACCGTCTTTGCCCAATTTTTGATCCTCGATCTTGCCTCAATCGAACATCTTCTTCGCGTAACCTTCTTCGTCATCGCACAATGCTCTAAACCTTCTAATCTGGCCTCTCATCGGCCGGATTCCCAACAAACTCCCCCTTAAGTCTGATGAAAGGGTGTTAACCACATGACTCCTCGATCAAATTATATGCATGCACCTTGCGATAGAGTTCCTGCTCCCCGTCATCATTGACTTTAATCCTTCGGGCTGCTTTGCATCTCCTTCTGTCTCCAACTTCTCGACACTCACTGCCACGTGTAGCATCTTTCGAATAATTGGTATCTCCTCGAGATCAATAACTCGGTTAAGATTGAAATTCATGACTACCAGCCTTATTGTGAGCATCGATTGCATATTTTTTGGCTTCCATCTTCCACCTGAAAGTGCTTCTGTTCTGATGAGCTTTCCTACCCTTTGTTGTGCCTACCAAGAAGACGGTGTAGTTCCCAGGAGATTCAAGTTCATGAACCTGTCCACGCTCATGTTCGTCATAAAATCTTTCGCGTACAGCCACACCAAAAGAAGTACCATATGCAGTGCATGTTGTTGTTAGCCCAATATTTTAATTGTGGTTAATCGATTAAGTTTAGTATTATAATATCAGTAATAATCATACAATTACTATACTATTTTTACTTAAACTTAGCATAGTCCTAATATGCACTAATGATATCGTACTTGCTACCATGTGTATTACTTTGTTCACCCAACATGTATTTGCAGAAAAGCAATAAGTAAGACAATCATGGACATATGCAATGAAGAAATCATGATGAATCAAAGATATTGCTTGCCTATAAGATTTTTCTGAACCACCCACGACATCTTCGAGGCCACACCCTCGGGGATATACGAGAGCTTTGTGGTGGTAGAATCTTCCTCGGACCCGAAGAGGGACTTCAGAGAGTCGATGATGGAGGATATTAGAGAACCAACCGACGTCCAAGGACCTCGAGTACCTCCTTGCTTGCTACGTATCGCTCAACTCGATTGAGTACCACGACATGATTGCCAAGGTGTTAGTATGAAGAAATTAGCAAAAAAATTCGTATATGGGGATAAACTTTGATGTATTTACATAAATGATGACAAATTTTAACAATTTATATTCAGAGGGATGGGACGCTATTGGAGATGGCGCATTGTTGAATATGCTATCTCTAATGGCATCCCATAACTGACTTGCCAACGTTCATTAAATAGAATGAACAATACGCTTCCAGTCCGGCTTGAACCCAGACAGATGGAGTAGATGCCGCTCACCTCACTCGCTTGGCCTATAGGTGATTGTCTATCCATTAATTCTTCTGAGAAGTACGATACTTCCATGTAGATTAGGGATCGGCATTGGGCCGGGCCGGGCCGGGCTGTCCAAGCCCATAAAGTACGGGCTCGGGCCGGGTATGAGTTGGGCTTTTTTGATCCTAGAGAAATTTCGGGCCGGGCCGAGTCGGGTTTAATTATTATCTATGAAGCCCAAGCACGCCCACAAGGGTCAGACTTTCCATGTCAAGTCGGGTCGGGCCGTGCTAGTCCTAAAACTTTCTAATCCAAATTTATTAACCTTTTTTTCTTTTTATTTTCATAGAATTCCTTTTCTAATAAACGAAGGAAGTAGGAATGAAAATTTATTGGGATGTTAGTTCTGCACTTAAGGAAAACCTTGAACAAGTTTTAGCAAAGGGAGATTGGCTATTGGTACAGCATCCTTGCGCTGCTTCTACTTCTACTTATTCCTTCGAAAACAACATCTACCTTTTGCTTTCTTTCATGTCAATTAAATCCAGCTACTAAAAGCAAGGGGAGACTCTTATCAATACTTCTGCTCTTTGAAGAGCAGCAGCAAAACCAAACTCAATATGGACATATGGTGTTTATCATTTTAAACCATTTGGGCTGGATTTAGACGGGCTTTTATGACCGGGCTCATGCGGGCTTGTATCGAACGGGCCTCGGGCCGGGCTTGGGCGGGAGGATGCGTAGCCCAAGTCCTGCCCTATACTAGTATTGACTGGGTCGGGCTACCCTAATGGTCGGGCTATATCAAGCTTTGGCCCATCGGGCCGGACGGACTTTTCGGTCGCCCATGGGCCTCGGGTCCAATGATCATCCTAGGTCGGACCGGACTAGTCTTATAAAAAAGTCCAAATGAGCTTGGACAGGGCACAAGCTTACTAACATTGGTAATTAGAACTTATTAATATTGGCAATTAGAACTTCACTACTTGTAAGTTATAACCTCTTTCAAATTAAATTGAAATCTATACTGTATAATTAGGAACATATCGGACTTTTCTCGCCAGATTTAGACGAGCTTTTAGGACTGGGCTCGGGCGGACTTGCATTGGATGGACCTTGGACCGGGCTCGGATAGGTAGATACTTAGCCCAAGTCCTGTCCTATACTAATATGGACCGGACCGAGCTACCCTAATGGTCGGGTTGTATATCCCAATAGGTAGGTCGAAAGGTCCATTGTATATCCCTCAGGTCCAATGACAATCCCTAGTCCGACCCAAAAAGTCCGACCCTTGTGGATGAGCTTAGACTTTATATATAATAATCAATCCCACTACCAAAATTTATCGTTTTAGCGACGGCCACATCCGTCGCTAAGACAACGGTAAATACAATTAGCGACCGAGTACCGACGGATATTGGCCAAAAACATCCGTCCGCAATCAGCTCGTCGCTAATAACCTTTCGTCGCTAAGTTGTCGTCACATGACGGACTAGCGACGGATATTCGACGTTACAATACGAAGCCTTAGCGACGCATGTCCGACGGACTGTCGTCCACTTCAGCTTTTAAGTACTGAACTGTGTAGGCTATAGCGACGTACATTTTCGTCGGTAACCCGTCGTAACAGCGTATCAGATTGAATCATTCCGTCACTAATGCGTCGCAAGGCGTCGGTAATTAACGACCGCTTTCCGACGGATTCCTGACGGACTATCCGTCGAGCAGGTTCTGGAAAAGCTTGGCATTTCCAGCACCATGGCGACAGAATCGTAGTCGCTAACCCGTCGCTACTGCGACGCCACAGCGACGGAGTTCTGACTGATTATCCGTCGCCATGGTTCTGAAAATGTCATGCATTTCCAGAACCATGTCGACGGATTTGCCGTCACTACACCGTCACTATTTAGAGCGACTGATTAGCGGCTGTCTACCAGTCGCCCTGGCGACGGCCGTTCCGTCGCTAGTCCGTCGAAGCTTATACCAGCAGAACATTACCGACGGATAATCCGTCGATAACCCGTCGCTGCCTGGAAACATTTTAAAAACTCCAGATAGCGACGGATTACCCGTCGACAACCCGTCGAAAACTGGGAGTATCCGTCGCTACACGGTCACTAGTCCGTCGCTAACTGGGTTTTTTGGGAAAAAAAATTACAGCACTTTCCCTGTTCACAAATATATGCATAAACCAAACCAATATATAATGCACACCAATTATCCAACAATCACACAGACCAAATATATAATACAGTCACATTATCCAAGAATCACATAGACCAAGTAATGCATATACGAATTTAATGCACACCAATTATCCAAGAATCATATAGACCAAACCAAATTAATATAAAATAGACATCAATTATCCGGAAGAGTAACCTAATATCCATCGTTATAATCTGATCATTGCACAAATATTCCAAATTTTTCACAAATATTCCAAAACACATAGGAAAGAGTTGGCCAGTTACAGTAACCTAATATCCAATCCTGGCGACCGATCATAACACAAATATTCCAAAATTTTCACAAATATTCCAAAACACATAGGAAAATCGACTTTCGCCTCAACAATGACCACAAGTCAGACGATGAATTCTCACAGCCAGGGATGATAGTTGCGTTGAGGCATGTACCATTCTATCAGCCACTTTGCATACGAAGGCTCAATCTGGTTGAGGTCTTCTGTAGGGACAGGAGGGTCGGTCCCGATGCTACTACTCTCTGACGGTGGCTCCTCCTTAGCTTCAAGCTTGGGAGCAATCTCTTCCCTGATGGTCATCGGTTCTTCCTTGACCTCGACCTTTGGTAACACCTTCTCCTTAACAGTCACCGGCTCTTGTTTGACGATGGAGACTTCCTCCATGTCGACCTCCAAGGGTTTCTTTCCTCGACCCCTTCCTCGACTAGCAGCACCACCTCGACGAGTCCTAGGAGCCATCTTTCTGACAACAGAAATTTTCATATAGGGTAAAGAAATTTACTCAAGTTATAAAAGTTGTGACGTTGGTTTTTTGCATTCATCATCATTAGAGGGAGCAGCACTGGAAAAGTTGTGACGTTGGTAGCATGAGTAAAAATCTGTATCACAAGACTAACAGAATTACTATGTAATCATGTACTCACCAATAACCGGATGTAACTGGAGTCGTTGGGCCTATCGTGCAGTAATTTGTGGATCCGCTGGTATAGGCCAGATGTACTTAGTATCTAGTGTATCAAGCCTGTATCGGTCTATCGGATTGGTATAGGACGTATCATATTGGTATTGGCCTTAACAAATTGGTATCGTCCTATATCCGATATGTACATGTATCGGCCGTATAGCTAGGATTCATATTGGCCTTATCGATTTGGTATCGGTCATATCCGATATGTATCGGCCGTGTTGGATTATTATATACCATTTCGGATTAGTTTCATGGAAGGTTTAGTAACAACTGTACTTGGATTTCTCTCTTCTCGAGCTAGAATATCATTGCAAGAGGATCACCAGATCGTGATTGGCCAGTTACAGTAACATACATACTTCCTTTTCCATCAGGAAAAGCGAGATTGAAAAGGAAGTATGTATGTTCTGTAACTGGCCATTTACGCTCTCGTGACTCTCTTGCAATGGTAATCTAGCTCTAGAAGAGAGAAATCCAAGTACAGTTGTTACTAAACCTTCTACGAAACTAATCTGAAATGGTATATAATAATCCAACACGGCCGATACCTATCGGATATGACAAATACCAAATCGATAAGGCCAATATGAATCCTAGCTATACGGCCGATATATATCGGATAGGACGATACCAATTCGCTAAGACCAATACCAACCGATACGGCCCATACCAAAACGATAGATCAATACTAATCCGATACGGTCAATACTTATAAGTACCTACGGTCCAGGAGGTTGATCCGCTATAGTACACCCATGTACGATCAACGAAGTAACGATCCATTTCAATTTGGATGTGAAAATCTGTATCGTAAGACAAACTAAACATAATCAGTTCTATTTCACATGCTTAATTGCCAAGTATGGGAACGAATGGCTCAGAACACAACCCAAAATTCATTCTAGCATACATTAGTGTGAATCATCTATGTTCTGTACATATAGTGTAGTATATGTTCTTATCGTATCTAGTATCTGAAAGATGTAACAGAATCAAGATGAACTCACATAGATTACAGGTGCCCCACATTTGAGTGCTACACCAAGACTCACCGTGATGAGGTTAGTGATTTATTTAACCTAATATAGTAATCTTGTAATTTAAATTTGGCTCAGAAGACTACCCAAGATTCATTCAAGCATACATTAGTGTGAATCATCTATGTTCTGTACATATGGTGTAGTATATGTTCTTATCGTATCTAGTATCTGAAGGACGTACGTAACAGAATCAAGATGAACTCACATAATGTAATACTAAGACATCATCTACTACTATATAAGATATAGTGATAGGTTGTCGTATCATCATTGCCGAGGGATGAGGGTCGGAAGACAGTCAACTTTATCTACGGCTACATAGTTTCTGCCTCGCCAGTCGAATGGCTGCAGGTACTATGTCCTGATCACCATGTCGTACCGTAGATCAAATGGAGCTGGAACTGGAGCCAAAATACAGTACTACTTCACCATGTCATACCATTTTACTCTCTCCTCCTCCCCCCCTCCGGCGCTCTCACTCTCTCTGGCGCTCTCACACTACTAATCCCTATGTGTTTTAAGTGTGAGAACGGATGGCTCAGAACACAACCCAAGATTCATTCTAGCATACATTAGTGTGAATCATCTATATTCTGTATACATATCATGTAGTATATGTTAACCTTATCGTATCTAGTATCTGAAGGACGTACGTAACAGAATCAAGATGAACTCACTAATGTAATACTAAGACATCATCTACTACTATATAAGATATAGTGATAGGTCGTCGTATCATCATTGCCGAGAGATGAGGGTCGGAGGACAGGCAACTTTATCTACGGCAACATAGTTTCTGCCTCGCCAGTCGAATGGCTGCAGGGAATATCCGTCACCATGTCGTACCGTAGATTAATACAATTAATGGAGCTGGAAATATCCGTCGCTAACCGGTAACTAGTCTGTCGCTAACTGAGATTGTCACATACACATATGTATATCACAGCTAGATGTATAGATATATACATCTATACAGAAGCACATAACTGATAGAACTCGCACTGTCCTTGAGACAGTGAACATATACACCATGAATCCAAACCCCATATATATTCACATTTACTAATCCAAACACCACCAAACTAATGGAACACCCAATATGGATAACACATTATTTAGCCAATATATAAACTCAGATGAATTTGAGAAGCAAAGCCACCCGCCGCCCCCGACCAAAGCCCGCCGCCCCAAGCCCGCCGCCCAGTAGTTCGGTTGCATATATATATGAAGAGTGCTTATGGGTGTGCGTCGGTTGCAAATAGCCCCGACGCACCCGCCCCAAGCCAGCCGCCCAGCCCCCGACCCAAGCCAGCCGTCCAGCCCCCAACCCAAGCCAGCCGCCCAGCCCCCAACCCAAGCCAGCCGCCGCCCCAAGCCAGCCGCCCAGCCCCCAACCCAAGCCAGCCGCCCAGCCCCCGACGCCCCCGCCCCAAGCCAGCCGCCCAGCCCCCGACGTCCCCGCCCCAAGCCAGCCGCCCAGCCCCCGACCCAAGCCAGCCGCCCAGCCCCCGACGCCCCAACCCCAAGCCCACCGCCCAGCCCGCCGCCCCAAGCCCACCCGCCTCCCAGACCCCGACGCCCCCGCCCCAAGCCCACCGCCCAGACCCCGACCCAAGCCAGCTGCCCAGCCCCCGACGCCCCAACCCCAAGCCAGCCTCCCAGACCCCGACGCCCCCGTCCAGCCCCCGACGCCCCAACCCCAAGCCCGCCTCCCAGACCCCGACGCCTCCGTCCCAAGCCCACCGCCCAGCCCCCGACCCAAGCCAGTCCGACCCAAGCCAGCCGCCAAGCCACGGACGGCCCAGCCCCAATTGTGCCGCCCAGACCCTATAACCGAGAGAGAGAGAGAGAGAGAGAGAGAGGGGGGGTTACCTTCGGGAGAGAGAGAGGAGAGGACGTCGACGCCGACACCGGCGAGAGAGAGAGAGAGAGAGAGGAG
The DNA here is from genome assembly GCA_029216955.1 of Iris pallida. Taxonomy (NCBI): domain Eukaryota; kingdom Viridiplantae; phylum Streptophyta; class Magnoliopsida; order Asparagales; family Iridaceae; genus Iris; species Iris pallida. Next base: position 5,140,320 of record JANAVB010044817.1, on the reverse strand, counting down.
AGAGAGTGAATTTGGGGGGAATGCGAAAAGTTCCCCCCGCCGTTCCATTTAAAGTCTGGAACGTTTATTTAGCGACGGACGAGCGACTGGTAAAAAATCGTCGCCAATCGGTCGCCTTTTGGATAAGTGTCGACTGCACATCCGTCGCTAAGGCGTCGAAAATATGTCCCGCCAATTTTCTACACAATTCCCGCCAAAATAATCGACTGTGTAGCGACGACTAAAACTCCGTCGCTAAACACCGACACTCTAGCGACGGATGTGCGACCTTTCCTCCCCCTAAAATTAAAATAAAAATGACAAAGGATTGTAGTCGGTAAGCAGTCGCTGAGCGGCCACGAAACCGTCGCTAATACCGACGGAATAAGTCCGTCGCTAATAATCCGTCGCTAAATGAGTGTATTTTGGTAGTGTCCCGGCTCGGTCCGATCCGAAATTTTTCTAGGACAAAAAAAAAATCGACCCATGCCCTAGCCCATACTTTATGGACCTGAATGGCCCGGACCGGTCCAATGTCGATCCCTACCTACCTAGCTACCTACCTACCCTAACCTTTCCTCTCCCAACAATATTCTAACCATATGTGTCCATGTTGAATGGCGCAAAATACCTCCACGTGGCGCACCCCTAATATTGGCAAAAATTGAACCGCCTAAGAGGTTCACTGATTCATTCCCACCAAAATCCAAAACAACATATATTTCCCATTCTTCCTTCCTCCTCCTCGACTCCGGTCGCCGCTCGCTCTTCAATGGCAGCCATCATCACCAATACCGCCATCGTCAGGAACCCCTCTCCCCCCCTCTCCGGACGCCGGCTGGTGCCGTCGGCTCTCGGAAAGGCCCGGCTTTGTCCGGCGGCGGTCCGGATACCATCCTTCTCGGTCTCGTGCACGCTCACCAGGGAGACGCCGGCGGCGGCGGCGGCGGAGAACGGGACCGCGGCGGCTGCGTTGCGCCCGGACTCGTTCGGGAGGTTCGGGAAGTTCGGGGGGAAGTACGTGCCGGAAACCCTAATGCACGCGCTGGACGAGCTCGAGGTGGCGTTCAAGTCCCTCTCCCATGACCAGGAATTCCAGGTGAATCTTTTCGGAATGCTTTAGGACTTCTGCGTGAATTTGTGTTTTAAATAGTAAAGATCGAATGCTTGGGTAAACTTATAGGTTTCTGGATGAAAAAGGAGCGAGCTTTGAGGTTTACGGGTGCTCATTTGGCAATTGACGGATTTTTTTTTTTGGTCAATTAGGGGTTTATTTTTAGAGCAGTTTTGACGATTATAGGTAAAAATTTCATCAGAGAGTTAGATTGAAACATTATCTTGAGAAATATTTTCCAGAATGTCAGGTGAAATTATTTTGAATATTTTTCACGGGATTTTTTTTGTTATAAATGGATCGAGTATATTGTACAAGAATAAAGATTGGAACTTTAGGGTCTGCTTGGATTGAGGGTTAAGAGAGTTAAGTAAGGGAAAGTTAAGTGAGAGAAAAATAAAACCATGCTTGGTTTGAGGGTGGGATTTAAGAGGGAGGGTTAAGTGAGGGCAAGGTTATAAACGGCGGTAGGCGGGTGCGCGGCGGAGAGAGTCCGCCTACCGCCTAGGCCGCCTAGGCGCCGCCTAGGCGGTTGATACATTTTGAACATTTTTTACTATTTTACCACTGTTTTTTGCATAATATGCATATTTTAAGGGTGTTCCATGCATAACTAAGTTGTAGAACGAAGATTTATAAAGTTTTAGTGTTGTTAGGCCCATAATGTTAAAAAAAAAAAAAAATTCTTTTTGGCCAAAATATTTTGTAAAGTATTTATCTGCCTAGGCGCTCGCCTACGCTGCCTCACCTCCGCCTATGCCGCCAACCTCCATTGGCCGCCTACTCTACTGCCTACAGCAAAGCGGTGCGGAGAGGGACCGCCTACCGCCTAGGCGGCCTAGGCGGGCGCCATTTAGAACACTGGGAGGGTTTATTTCACCCTCTTTCGTCCATCTTTTTAACCCCCCAAATTGGAGGATTAATGAGGGTGATTGAGGGATTTTGTTTAAAAAAATTATAAATATCCCTTATTTGTTCTATAAAATATCATGATTTTTTTTTTTCCATTTTTTCTTGTTTTCAACATATTGTTCCGTACCTTCCTAATTTGTGAAGATATTTTGACAAATTCTAATTAAATTTCAATCAAATTTAATTTTATGACATATATAATAAGGTTATTTTGGTAACTATCATATTTTTATTAATACTCTCTCACTCAAAACCTCCAATCCAAGCAAAAGTTATTAAACACCCCCCCCCCCCCCCCCCCCCCCCACTTAACTCTCCCTCCAATCCAAACAAGGTTTTATGTATTTACTCTACTCCCCCTCATTTAACCCCACTTAACTATGCTTATTTTTTCCCCTCCTTTAACCCCACTTAACTTTTGTAATTTTTTAATATTTCTTGAAGATTTTTGCATGAATTCAGTGTTCTAAACGGACCGGACCTATTGTTGCAAGCCTGAAGATTGAAACTTTAGGAAAACTATAGTTCAAAAAACGGAGTGATCTTGGAGGTCCTAGAATGCTCATTTGGCAATTACTAGATTGATTATTTTGTCGATTAGGGGTTTGATTTTTAAGAGGGACTTCGTCGAAATGGCTTGAAATTTTGTCAAGAGGGTTAAAGATCAAAATTTTATGTTAAAATAGTTTCCGGAAAGAAAGAAAAAAATAAAAGAAAGGAGCTTGGGACCGTAAATTTGTTCACCTGGGTCCCTTCATTGCGAGATCACTTGGGTAATTGACAACTTATTATTTTGTCAATTAGGAGTTCATTTTAGGAGCACGGATGCATGTGAAATTGTTTTAATGGAGGTTGAAATATATTTTTATGTTCAAAAATGATTTTGGGATTTTAAATTTTTTGTGGTTTTCCTTGGCATGAATCTATTGGGGTTAATTGGGTTTTGATCATTAGTGATCTGGTCCCACCATTCCATTTTGAGGCAAACCCCAAGTATGTGTATTTTAATATTTGAGCATTCATTTATTGACTTGTACGCATGAGGATTGTTAGCTCAAATGGTTGGTTTTTTTTTTTTTTTTTTTTTTTTTGGGGGGGGGGTGGGTTTGTTACTAGAGGGCAATATTCAAATCCTACAACAATCATTTGTTTTTGTTACCGTTTCTTGGAGAAATCCCTTTTAGCTAGGCCCCAAAGCTCGAACTGGGACTCGGGCGTGGGCTAAACGGTACTCCATATAATATAAAATGACTTATTTATTTTAGACAAATCTATTTATTTGATTTTCCATGTTATATTTGTAGTATGATTATTGAATGCGGAGAAAATATTATTTATGATAGGTCATGATGGTGTACTTAAGAAAGAAAAACCTATTTATCATGAAATATATTGAAATTACAAGGATAGTGTGAACCCAGTTGGACCCGGATTGGACCTATGAACCGTAAACCACTCTCTTTTCTGGTTCGATGACTGGTTTGGTTCTCAGAACATTGGTCTTAGCAATATTTGCTCACTTACCCTAATCCTTATATTGCTCAATGAGGTGTTTCTTCTCCTTTTGTCCAGGTTACAGTGTGTTTATTGTATTTTTTTCATTGCAGAAAGAACTGGATGAAATTCTCAGAGATTATGTTGGTCGTGAGAGCCCGCTATACTTCGCCGAACGCCTTACTGATCATTACAGGAGATCCAATGGTGAGGGTCCGCAGATTTATCTAAAGAGGGAAGATCTCAATCACACAGGGGCACACAAGATAAACAATGCCATTGCTCAAGCTTTACTAGCCAAGCGCTTGGGAAAGAAGCGCATAATAGCTGAAACAGGAGCTGGTCAGCATGGAGTTGCAACTGCTACTTCATGTGCAAGGTTCGGTCTGGAGTGTATTATCTACATGGGTGCCCAAGATATGGAGAGGCAGGCTCTTAATGTTTTCCGGATGCGACTTCTTGGGGCAGAGGTTAGTATTGTGCACTATTGCTGATAGCATACTGGCCTTTCTGGCATTGCATATATAAACTTACCAGATGAAATTATCATGGTTTGGAATTTTGTATTATCTTAGACTTACAAATGATAATTAGGGTAGCGCACATCTTTAGTCAGTATGAGAGTATAACTTTCAATTTTGTTGACTGCTTTAAGTGTTGTTCCTATGAATAGTCACGTTAAATCATTCATTTGCATTAGAAAAAACTTTTAAGGAACTGTGAAATGTATTTATTTTGTTTCTTGGCTGCAAATTCATGGTCTCCACATTTGGTTTGGGCTTCAAGAGCATACTATATTGTTAGATTATAAAACATAGACATGATAATTGGATACTTGTTCTATAGCAGCAAGGGGTCTTCGTTCAAGTGTTTTCATTATTCTTCCAAGGTATAAATCTGAGTTGCATATAGTATTTCCTTTGGGGAATTAGATGTGGAACAACTCTAATTTGGAGTGACGTGCAATTTAAAACATTGTCTAGAATTTTTCGTAAATGTTTACGTCCAAGGTTCTCAATATCGGTATCAGACCACTCTGATGAGTAACAGGATCGGTGGTATCGACACTATCGGTGGTTTATGATCGGAGTATCAGATTTTTTTGGTATCAGAAAACAAATAATTATTGATAGTTTAGAAAATATAGTTTATACATTTAGGCGTGATTTTAAGTATTTTTAGTGTTGTTTCGTAGTCGTTTTGAAATTGAATGAAATAGTAGTCACTATTGTCGATTGTTTTACATGCGATAGTTAAGTGTTTTTCTTTTACATGCTTTTTCAACCTTACTATGCTTTCACACCCTTGATGATTGGTTTTTTTCATTCAATTTTCTTTGTCGAATTGACCGAAAAAGAGACCCCCAATGTCAGTATTGGTCAGTATCGGGTATCGGTCAATATTGGCTCAGGACATGCCAAAACCGTATCAGTATCGACCGATACTGCAAACTATGTAAGTTACGTCTTCACGATTTCGCAAATCTGTGGTATTGAGTTTCAAATTTTGCTTTATGTAGGTTCGAGGAGTTCATTCTGGAACCAAAACTCTAAAGGATGCTACATCAGAGGCCATTCGAGACTGGGTGACTAATGTTGAGTCAACCCACTATATCCTGGGGTCTGTTGCTGGTCCTCATCCTTACCCAATGATGGTTAGGGACTTCCATGCTGTGATTGGTAAAGAAACAAGAAAGCAAGCAATGGAGAAATGGGGTGGAAAGCCAGATGTTCTAGTTGCGTGTGTAGGTGGGGTTCAAATGCCATGGGACTATTCCATGAATTTGTTGATGATAAAGATGTTAGATTGATTGGAGTGGAGGCATCCGGGCATGGTTTAGATAGTGGTAAGCATGCAGCAACCTTGACAAAAGGAGAGGTAGGGGTTCTGCATGGGGCTATGAGCTATCTGTTGCAAGATGATGATGGGCAAATAGTTGAGCCTCATTCTATTAGTGCTGGGTAATTATGGGCTGAAAATGTTCATTTTCTTTAAGTTTACGGTTTCTTAACTGATTGTCAATCTGTTGTTGCATGATCATTCTGATATGTTCCCTCTTTAATTATTAGTTTGGACTACCCTGGTGTGGGACCAGAGCATAGCTTTCTGAAGGACATTGGACGTGCTGAATACCATAGTATCACTGACGACGAGGCTTTGGAAGGTGAGTTTAAATATAATATCTAATTCCGGTTGATTTTCCCTGCATAAATTTTTTTACTGAGTATTTGTCTAACTAAGGCAAAATTTTTTGTTTATGATGGATATACTAAGGGTCCCCAAAATAATTTGTCTAACTGTAGTTTTAGATTTGGTATGACCTCATTATTTCAAATTTTGTGCATCAAAAGATTTTGAATAAACCATAAAAGCATGCTATAGTAAAGAAGTACTAAAAACTACAAAAAAAGTTTGCAGCCTATATGTTCATCTGTGCACCCATATGCAAGTTGATGTAAAACCAATGTAATTAATGTATTCCACCGAAGAACACTAATTTGATTTAGCTATAATAAAATATGTTGAGTATTGAGTACTCGAAGCATGGTAGTCAAAGGCGCGCCTCGCCCCTCACTAGGCGAGGCGCCTTTCTTCGGGCGCACCCAAGGCGCGCCTTAGGTGTGCCTTTCAGCAAGGAACAACAAAGAAAAGACGTGCCTTATGTGTTTTTTGTTTTCTACAAAAAAATTTGAGGCAGAGGCATAGCCCTTACCTCATACAAGTGGTAGGAAGGTAGTCCTTTCCACGGTTGCCAAAGTTGGCTACAGTTGAACTTGAAAAACTAAAATTTACTAAAAGTGTGGTAGGAAGAATACAAAAATTTGTTAGTTCTGTTGAGTGCTATCGTTGCTCTGCTAGTTTACTTGGTTATTATTTAACATTTTTTGTTGGTTTTAATATATTTGATTTTATTTTTACGTTACTAATTTATTTATCTATTTATGTATATTTTATTATTTTTTATTTTGTGCCTCGTTTCGCTCGGACGGGTGCCTTAAGTGCGCCTTTGACTACCTTGACTCAAAGTAACATAAATTCTACGAGAATTTCTGGTGTCCATGGTTTTAAGCATTTAGGTTTTCCACATGTTGATGCACGCTTCCTAAGGAATTTATCTTTTCTAAAAGATAAAATCCGTCATGTCTTAGATTGGAGATCTTGATTCTTTTGAATTGAAAGTTGAAACCCTAGCCTTGTGTTCCTTGCTATATTTTTGCACCCTCTTACCTTTTTCTCTCTCTATAAAGAGCACTATTTTTAGATTCAGTCCACTCCTTTTGCCGCTTGTAGAAATGTATTTGGATGCCAATTCCATCATCGATAAGAGATCTCATCAATCTTTCCTCTCTCCAAACTGAAGTCTATTAAACCTTGAATCTCTACATAATTTGCAGACCAAATGCGTCCTTTTGTAACCCTTTAACCCTACCAATTTCTATCCCTTATGATAAACAAGGTTCACAGTATTGGTATCGGAATCGGTATCGGACTATTCCTATGAGTATTAGTATCGGCGATATCGGTAGTATCGGCGGTTTCGGATCGAGTCGGATTTTTTGGTATCGGAAAACAAATAATTATTAATAAATTATTTACATTTAAAACATATATTTTATACACTTAGGCATAACTTTAAGTATTTTCAGTGCTATTTTTTAGTAGTTTTGAAATTAAATGAAATAGTAGTCACCCTTACCGATTGGTTTACATAAAATAGATTGATTTTTCTTTTACAACCTTTTATGCTTTAAATCCTTGCTGATTTGTCTTTTCCGTTTAATTTTCTTTGCCGAATTGACCGGAAAAGAGATCCCCAATGTCGGTATCGGTCAGTATCGGGTATCGGTCGGTATCGGATCGGGACATGCCAAACCGTATCGGTATCGGCCGTATCGGATCGGTATCGGCCGATACGTTAAACCATGTGATAAACACATTTTATGACTTCTTTTATATTTTACCATTAGACTGTTGGATGAAATAGTTAGTACTTAGTACCTAGGCAATAGGTCTACCATACCAAAGTGGATTTCAGCAATTTACAATGGAAAATCAGATTCGAGGTTGATCTTCTTTCTGGATCACGAGCTTTGACTAATATTAGCATATGCCTATAAGACCTAAGGCAATAGTTTTAGGAATTATTGGAAAGCTGGCTGATGGCAGTAAAAGGAACTCTGAGGTTTGTAACAACGGAAAAATCTATGGATAGGCAGGAAAGGGGTGTTTAAGTTGACACTTGCCACGTGTGTTAAGTGTCCAAGCTTCCAGAAGTATACGACTGTAAACTTCCTAAACATGACACTCGGAATTGCTATAGTATGTGAGAAACACGACAATTATATGAAGATGTTAAAGCATGTGTGTATGGAAATGTTTAATAAGGATGGTTTGCATAACCGATTGCCCCAAGTTACTTGCTTTATTTTATTGTAAACACTAAACATATAGGTAAAATTGTGATAGGATCGTGACGATGATTGTAAGTGTCTGTAGTGTGTGTCATACAAGTGGATGAAAGTGCCAATAAGTCCATGTGTTTGAAACGTTGAAAAATTGAGATTTGGAATCTCCTGGTAACACTGAGAGGCCTGAGATGAAATGAAATCATACATTTAGAGGAGGTTTGAAGTGATTTAAAACAAGCACAATGCAGAATCAATTTCAACCAAGCATTGAACATCTAAAGGCCAGTGTGTCTGGAACTAGATATATTTCAAGTGGCATCAGAAGCATCTCAAAGTTGCAACCGCTGTCTGCAGCACAATTCAAGAGTAAGGATATCTTGTAGTTTCTTTGGGATGACATAAAGGAAAAAAAGTGCAATCTTTACTAATATTTCAGTTGAGTATAATAATTGTTACTGTCCCATTGCTTGCCACCCTTTTCCTGAGATTCTCTTGTCATGATTCTGGGGAGTCGCTCATGTCAATATGTTTCATTAATTTCGCGTGTATGTAGCAGGATCTAACTTGGTGACTTGATAGACTTGTCGATGCAGACTAGCTGTTTACAGTAACCTTCTTTAATGCCTATCCTTTGACCTATCTTTTGGTCAGCACTTGTTTGTCAAAGAGACCTGCTGCATGTTGCAGAACATTCCTATATTTCCTCTAATTCACTATTCTTCTTGGGTTTTTACTGATCGATTCTATTTCATATCAGCATTCAAGCGGCTGTCTCGACTGGAGGGAATTATCCCAGCTCTGGAAACTTCTCATGCAATTGCCTATCTGGAAAAACTCTGCCCCACGCTACCAAATGGAACGAAAGTAGTCCTCAACTGTAGCGGAAGAGGAGACAAGGATGTCCACACTGCTCTAAAGTACTTGAAAATCTGAATGCTCCATGAATCTCCATAATCTCATGCGGGTGATCAAAAGGTTAAATCCTCATTCCAGTTGAGTTTAAGTTCGTTCCAAATTCAAATGCTAGAGACAACGAATAAAATTTCCAACGTAGTTTGGTTTCGTGGGGTTCGTGTGATCATCTTGCTATGGGGAGGTTTAATCGTGAAACAATCTGAATGAAATCGACTTATCTACAATAAGGGGCATTACTATTAGCTTTATAGAGGGGAAGTAAGCATGGGCATGATGTATTTTTTTTTTATTTTGATGGCTGCAATATGTTGTTCTATGTGAGAAACATGTCATCATCGTTCTCAATAAGTAATGTGTTTGATGCATTAAAGTTGTATTACTTGCAACATATTTAGAACATCCTTATAAATGTATTTTCCTTATTATAATATTCCTCTTGGAAGCTCCTGTTAATATACTAAAATTTCCACTTTTGTACATCTGACATTTTATGTTTTAGACAGAGATCTACATCTTATGTTTTTTATTAAGAGATTATCAACACTTCAGTTTGTTTTTTCTTTTTATTTTCTTTTTATTTTCTTTTTTTTAAAACAGTTTGGTATGATTTTAAAGTAGTAAGGTAGGCTATTATACTGCAGTGTTAAAATCAGATTACTAGATTTAGAGCTTGTCAAGTAATCTTTAACAGCCTAGGTCTTGAGTATAATTTCATGTAAGGCTGGTCAGGACAATTGTAAAAACAGGGCTGTTACTAGCGAGAAACTAGGTTCACCATTCATTCTATGGATGTGATCGAGATTTTTTGCGGTGATGTCAGACTTGAGGTGGGAGAGGAGCACAGCGTGGAGGTGAACGGGTGAAGGATCGGTCGGCGGGGGAAGTGGAGAGGAGGCAAAGCTTGAGGGAGGAGGAGAGGGTGGCGGAGGGTGAGAGAGGGAGGAGGAGGAGGCGGAGGCGGCAGGGGAGTGAAGTGAAGAGGGATTCTTGAAGTTGTTGGATTTGGTTGTTGTAGATCTCTATATTTGAATGTTAATTCTAAGTATTAGTAAGTGAAAAACATTATGTTGATATTTAGTTAGGTTTTGTTATTGAGAGACTATGAAGAGATTACTGGATATTGTGCCCTGATTACTAAAAGATTATGGAAAAATTATCGTGAAATTAATTATTAATATTTAAACAAAAAAATTCTAGAGGACAAAGAAGTTTAGGGTAATTGGTTATTGGGAAAGAAGTTTTGGAAAATTGCCAAAAACGAAACTATTCGCCAGTAGGACTGGAAAATTTAGCATTACACAAAATGTGCCAATCTATAAGTTGTGTCGAAGGGAGGAAGACTCCTACAGACCTATTCTTCTCTTACAATCTCTTCTCTTGTCTACATACTTCTCTACTTCTCTCTCAATTTAGAAGCTCTCTACAATCTAGTTTTCTACAATCTTTTTCCAGTTGATCTCTATTCAGAAGCTCTACAATTTCTATGTGCTATGAGTCAAACCCTAAAAATATTATGCTCCCATGGGTGTACACTAAGGCCTCGTTTGGTTCGCGGAATGGAAAGGAAAGAAAACTGATTCCTTGGTATTTCCTTTCCTTTAGGAAATTATAATTCCTATAAACTTTCCGGTGTTTGGAAAGATCGGGATTATAGCCGGAATATATCTTTAATTTCCATTATAGCGTTTGGTGTTTGTAAGGAAAGGAAACAAAATCAAGTCAATTTTTCAAAAATACCCTCGTGCTAATAAAAATAATTATTACTTAGAAATATTTTGTCTAAAAGATATTATGGATAAAAATGGTAAATAATATTATGAACATGGATATTTTGGTCAAAACTTTTTGTAATAAATGCGAAAAAGTTGGAGGGAAAGTGATTCCTTAGATAAATGGGAGGAACCATTTTCCCCCCTATTTTCCTACCTCTTGGGAATTATTTTCCCTTCCCAACAACTTTCCTTTGGCTCCCAAACATAGGAAAGGAATCACTTTCCTTTCCCAAGCTCAAATTCCGGTAACCAAACAAGGCCTAAATGAATATTTTACGAAGGTGGTTTAAACCAACTTATTTTAACTTATCGGAGTATTAGGTTAAATAATTTACACAATCTTATTATGAATCATTTTTCTATTCGATAAGAATTTACATTAAGGTAAAAAAAAATTCTCTACTTGTTTATCATCGGATGGTGAAGAAGTATGAAATTTTACTTTTGAAGCTAATTTACAATACCATATATAGATATTTATGTTGCTCTGCCATTACAAAAAAAATTATGTAAGTAGTCAACATTTTTCTTAATAACCAAACTATTAATATTGATCCTAGTTCTTCTCACCAAATTGTTCTATTTGCTGAAAAAGAGCGTATATTAAATGAAGGGAATGATGATGAAAATAGTGATGATCTAATTGATAATTCAAATGATGATCTAGATTATCGATAATGTTAGCACTCTCGAATTATTTTTCGAAAAATTATTTGAATCTTGTTTTAAATTTAGAAGTTTTATAAGTGATATAGTAATTGAACATTATTTTACTAGAATAATGCTTGGAGAATTGTATATAAATGTGAGAAGTTTTAATCGTAGAGTATACACTAAAACCATTGGTGAAGACGGAATATTTGTTATTCGTATATTACAAAGTCGACATTCTTGCTTAGGTAGACTTATAACAGATATATCACCTATTACTGCATGAGTTAAAAATAAGATAATTGAAAAATTAGATATAATCAGTCATATAGTCCATAGCAAATTGTAAATGATATATATATATATATATATATATAATATATATATATATATATATATATATCACCAAATACATATTAGATATTATAAAGCTTGGAAAGTCCGAGATATTGCATTAACTGAAATACATTCTAGTTATGTTTATGCATACGTAATCTTGAAAATATTTTTTACAATTGTTGAGACAAATCTCGGAAGCAAATATTTTGTAAAGACAACAAAAATAATAACTTTCAAAAAAATACTTATTTGTTTTAAGGCATTTATGAATAATTTTTAAACATTGTTTATATGTGAATAGAAATAAATACATTAACCCTATGCTTCATGGATATTACTGGGACCACCCCTATTTTAAAAATAATTACACGGACCACCTCTCTGCTTTATGTTTTATTTTTAAAATAAGGTTGGTTAGTGTTCTAATTTTCTATAGAAAGTACAAAACATAGGTGTGGTCCTGTAGTTAGTTCAAAATAACGATGATCCTTTTAACAAGTAAAAACATAGGGATAATTAACATAAATTGCCCTATGTGAATAGTCTTGATGTTATTTTTCTTACATGTATATATCAAGGTAATTTATTTTTGCTTGTGCTCTGATCCAATTGCTTATGCTCTTATTAGAAATGAAGTTTTTTTATTACTGGGATAATATTTCATTTATATCAGATAAAGAAAAAGAATTAATAAATGGTATGCGTGTAACTTTTTCAGACTACCATATTTTATTTATTCAACGTTTTAAAAAAAAATGGAAACTCAAATAACCCGAGTAAGATAATATCAAGTATGGTTAGATAAGCTTGCAAGATCTTACGATGAAACATATGCGAATATTTGGTTCGAAAAAAAACTAAAACAAAAAATGAGTGTTTTAATGGATTATTGGTGTGGATGATGATACTCGTAATTTTGTGCATTGGGTAACATCTCCTGCTCTTTGCCTTAGATTTGATATTGTCACTTCAAACCTTGTTCAATATTTTAATAACTGAATTAAAATTTTATGTGATAAATCAATAACAACATTACTTGATTGATCAAGATTATATCACTTCATGACAAAAATATACAAATCGCTGAAATTTGAAAATATAATGTTGTCCAAGAATGCTAAAAACTAAGGCCCCGCGTCAAAATAGAAGCACACCATTTTAAGTGTTGTGTATTGATAATTTTAGGTTTAAAATACTAGATCATAAAACAAGTAGTACATATGTTGTTCACTTGGACGGTAAATATTGCTTATGTTGTAGGTGGTATCATACTTTCTACCATGTGTATATGTATGTTTTGCGTGTAATTCTTGTATTGTAGCAATTGAAAGTTGTTATCCTGCTACATTTTCTATTGAAAAATTTAGAAGTGTATATAAGCCAATATGGAACCAATTACAGTCCTTTACACTCCTCAAAGTGTATTAGCTAGAGCCCAAATTTGAGTACCAAAATGTTGGAAGCAAAGTTGGTAGGCCAAAAAAAACTGCATCAAAGGAAAAGATTTATCGACAAGAGATTTCCATTACAACAATTGTGGTGGGCTATGACACAAGAGAAGAAAATGTACTAACCAACAATTGAATTAAAATTTTACTTTGATGTTGTAATTAAACTCGAAAATTGTCATGCCCCGATTCGACAAACCGTTCATCCTCGTTCCTATTTTGCCGAATCGATCGTCCTCGCTAAGGCGTGATGCTGTACGAGTCTGGAGTTGCACTCATACAAGACAAGAATGTTACATTTGATCATTTTATTTGAAACACCAAGTTGAAACTTCACAAATAACATCAGAATTGAACATGCAATTTAGGAAGATATAAATATGCTTCTTATTCATAGCTTGCAACGAAGTGCAAGTCATAATTATATTGAATGGCGTTGCGACTACATTGATTGAAATATAAGAAATATACTCGACAAGCTGCCTGAACTAACACTTGTCGTTCCATACATTCGCCCTTTTATACATTGAAAGCCTTCGATGAATTGGCTTCAAAATACTTCAGAATAGGAAGAGCTTCAAAATACCTCTCCGAACTTCAGCTTTGGCTTAGCGATGTGCACACCCAGAGTCCTCGTCACCCCCAGAGTCCTCGGCACTCGTCTAAACTGACTCTGATTATTAAGGTGGGCATGAAATTGGAGTTTTCTTTCTATTTAGAACTAAATGAATTCAGTTCATATTGATAGCCTTCCATTTGAAACAGTAAAAGCATACAGTAAAATATAACAATTTATCTCAATTCTTACCACGGCCATGCTCGTCCCTGCATAAAACAGAGATAATATTTATACCTGCATAAGACAATAGGTGAGCATGCTACTATCTTACATGTGGTCATTGGTGTTACACACCACTTGGGACTTAATCGATTTGGCATGCGATGCTAGCCTTTCAGCCTAGGTTGCAAGCCTTACTGAAGGTCCCGCATGTCTCGCGCCGAAGCACGATAAACATTCCTCCTAGGACGATTCGGTTCCGATGCTCCGGATATCATTTCGAAGAAAATGAACTTGTGCACAAGTTGTCCATGACCATGCCAATGAATGAATATATGAGACCGATTGCATAGCACGGACAATATTAAGTACGATTATCATTTTGACTCATACGAGAGTTCGTTTTCTCAAAGCCGTACGTTCTGATTTAGCGTTCCGTAGGCACCAAATTGCCCGAGGCATCATAAGCCACCATCCACGTTTCATATTATTTTGTAGCACGTGAAATAGTCTCTTTTTTCTAGAACCTTAAACTTTCTTATTTTGATGCGAAACTTATATTTTTAGAGTAATTTACTCTAAATCGATACGTTTTTCCCGAGTTCTTGATCTTAGTGGATTGGCATGCATTTAACTTGGCATCATAGATTTGAATAAGTTCGAGGCAAAAGAATTTTGTTTGCGGGACAGAGTAGAAAAGAAGGGACCGAAGCACCCACCAAGTATTCGATCGTGTCGATAGTCGAAGTGCTTCGCAACGTTCAAGCTTCAGTTACGCGAGCTCCTGCAATGACACCAACACTTGGTCAGAATTCCTTCTTTAATCCTTCGTTTCAAAATTCGTAGAATGCATTCTAAAAATGACGCGAAAACACATTCATCAAAACTAAGCGACGAAAGCTCCAAGAAAACCATACAGCAGTCCGGTCCCGTCGAAGGGACTCTTATATAGAGCTCACTCACCGAGACGCAGCCTACTGCATCTAGGACTTATTCCAACAAAAATTGTTCCATTAATTGGATCGATTCTCGTAACATTCGTCCAAATCAATTTGATCGATGCCGCAAGGTGTTATCGTTTACCAAGCTCAACGATCGAGTCAGATGGCTATCTAAGTTCCTGACCGATCTGACTCAGCGCAAGCATATTACGGAGTCCACCGCCTATCAGAAGCTGGGTACTACATAATATACTACTAAGATAAAGTTTCGTCCCGAAACTTAAGAACAAGGATCTGACCTTAAATTAGACAAACAACGAAGGGTACTTATCCTTCATCTCCGCCATTATTTTCGACTCTTCAACTGAATGGTTCCGCCAAAGCACACGGACCAAGGACATCGATTGATTTTGCAACACCTTCTCCTTACGGTCCAAAATTTGAATAGGATCCTCCGAGTAAGACAAGTCAGTACGTAACTCCAACTGATCGAAGCTAACCACATGACTTGGATCTTGCGCATATTTTTGAAGTTCTGAAACGTAGAAAATATCGTGCACATCAGCCAAGGCAGGAGGTAGTACTATCTATTAAGCAACCGTTGCAACTCGCTCGATGATCTCGAAAGGGCCTACAAATCTCGGACTCAATTTGCCTTTAACGCCGAACCGCATCGCGCCACGCATGGGCGTTACTTTCAAAAATACATGGTCCCCGACCAAAAATTCTAGCGATCGTCGACGAAGATCTGCGTAGCTCTTTCGTCAACTTTGCGCAACACGAAGTCTATCTCGGATCAAGCGGACCTTTTCGACGGTCTGCTCCACCAGTTTTGATCCGAGAACTTGTCGCTCTCCGACTTTGGCCCAGCATATTGGAGAAAGACACTTTCTTCCGTAGAGCGCTTTATATGGAACCATCTGAATGCTCGACTGATAACTGTTGTTATACTCAAATCCGTAAGCGACAAATGCGTACCCCAACTAGTCTTTAGATCGATCGCACATAGACGCATTATATCCTCTAAGATTTGATTCACCCTCTCCGTTTGACCGTGTGTCTGGGGGTGGTATGCAGTACTAAAATTTAGTTTGGTCCCCATCGTCGCTTACAGGCTCGTCCAGAAACGCGATAGGAATTGCCCGTCTCTGTCCAAAATTATTTTGGCTGGTACCTCCTGCAGTCGAACAATCTCGTCGATATTTTTTTTGCGCTAACCGATTGATGCTCCATCCTATTTTAATTGCCATGAAGTGAGCCGACTTAGTCAATCTATCAACAATGACCCAAATCGCATAATTCCTCCGGGCGTCTTCGAAAATCCTACAATGAAATCCATCGAGATGTTGTCCTACTCCACTCAGGAATGGCGATGTTCTGCAGCTCTCCACCTGGCCTTTGGTGTTCTGCCTTTACTTGTTGACATGCCATACACTGTAACATGAAAGTAGCTATGTCCTTCTTTATGTCGTGTTATCAAAAGTTTGTGCGTAAGTCCTTGTATATCTTGGTGCTTCCAGGATGTAACGAATACTTCGCAAAATGCGTCTCCATCAGAATTTCTTTTCTGAGTTCAGCCATTTCATGAATACAGAGCCTTCCTTTTAGTCGCATTGTCCCGGCTGCGTCTTCCGCAAAGTCAGTCGCCCTTCATGTTGAAATCAGCTCACGCATCTTCTTCATGAATGAATCTTCTTTCTGTACGGTCTTTATTTTGCCAAGCAGGCTCGACCCAAGCTTCAACTGAGCTAGGTGCAGGTATCGATACTCAATTTCGAGTTTGATATCTATCGCTTCAAGGTCTCGCCGTATCTCATTATTTAGGGCCAGTGATCCCACAAACATTCTGCTCAGTGCATCGGCTGCGACGTTCCCCTTGCCCGACGTATACTCGATCATTAGCTCGTAATCTTTTATGAGTTCGAGCCAACGTCGCTGCTGTAAGTTGAGTTCTCGTTGCGTAAACAAGTACTTGAGGCTTTTGTGATTTGTATAGATTCTGTAAGCTACACCATAGTGGTAGTATTGTCAGAGTTTCAATGCAAACACGATCGTCGTAATTCCAGGTCATGCGTCGGATAGTTTTTCTCGTGCTGCTTCAACTGTCGTGAAACATAGGAGATGACTTTGTCCTTCTGTATGAGTACACACCCGAGACCAGTTCTCGATGCGTCGCTGAATATCTGAAAGCCTTATTGACTATTTTAAAGTGTAAGGATTAGAGCTGAGACGAGCCGTTGCTTCAACTCTTGAAAGCTGGATTCACAGTCGTCACTCCATTTGAATATGACTCCCTTCTGGGTAAGGCGAGTCAGAGGCGACACTAGTTTTGAAAAGCTTCACAAGAATCTTCGGTAGTAGCCTACTAAGCCCATAAAACTTTGAATGTCGCTAGCCGAGGTAGGTCATTTCCAATCTACCACCGCTTCAATTTTCTTTGGGTCCACTTCGACGCCTTCGGCAGAGATTGTCACACCCCGACTCGAAAAATCACTCGTCCTCGTATCGATTTATCTGAATCATCGTCTTCACTGGGGCGTGATGCCATACGAGTCTAGAGTTGCACTCGTACAAGGCAAGATGATAGGTTCTCAAATAGTTATCTTTGATTTGATATTAGCAAACAGAAGAAAAATAGAGTATACGAAACAATTCTCTTTATTGATAATGAACTGAGATTACAAAGGCTTTCAATAGCTCAACTGAATTTGCCAGGTTGGCTACAACACTCAAGTTCTCTCTTGCCCACAAAGGATTTCACCGTTCCATACATCATGTCTTCTATATCTCGGTCGCATCAATCCTGTTGCAAGTCCGAGCGTCAACGCGATCGCACGCTTCAAACGCTACTACATTCTATGCCTCTGCGTAATCAATCAAAGCTTCATCGCGAGCAATCCATTTCCTGCACCCTGCATGAAAACTGGTGGGGGATCAGTACGTTCGTCCTCTTATGTACTGATGAAAAGACCCACTTTCTAAACCGATATTTAGTATTTATGTTGAATCATGCAACTTAGCTTATAATCTTGCTATATTCTCCTTAGGGTTGATTTCATGGCATATTCAAAAGCGGTAAAGCATGTTATCATGACAAGCATGTTACTCGAATTGAGTAGGCAAGCAGGCAAGCAATCTCGTATTTGTTTCGTGACGCGACTTCTTACCAGCATAGACTCACTCGCCCTTGCACGACACAAGGTGAATACGCCCCCATTCCTTTTCTGTCATGTTATAAGTGCTCTTTATGCAGGATCTATGTGTGCCGGATACATACATGCATGCACTTTCAACCCATCGCTTTTTAACTATATGAAGGTCATTGGCGTATCCGCGTCAAAATGGACTAAAGGTGTTTCTCTTTTTCTTTCCTTCCTTTATTTTCTTTCTTTCTTTTCTCTCTTTTCTTTTCTCAAATTGGGTAGCCCGACGCCTCTCGTAGTGGGTTGCGATCCCAATTACGGAGATATTTCGTTGCATACCATCATTTGTGGCTTTTCACATCTCGCTAAGCGGTCGTTAATCGTCTTACGGATGTGCGCCCCTCAAAGATTATATCCCTCCTAGGCCGAATGGTCCCGGTGCCCCGTCTCACCCATTCGAAGGGAACACCCGTGCAGAGAAGATTATCTCATTATTTCTTTAAGTCCATTCTACCATGCAACGCACTATTATTCAAACAACCAAACATAGTCTTGAGTTCGGGACTCAGACTTTATCATCTCGTATTTCATCCATTAACTTTCTATGTTCTCACATTCCATACTTCGTTTCAATGTTCAATGGCATCATGCCTCAACTCAATGTCCGTCAACCGAACGACCCAAAGGTCCCAAACACTTTTTGAGGCATCATGCCACATCTGACAGTTCCGTCACCTACATGCCGTAATTATTCTTTTCGTAACGAAGCCATCTTTTATGATTCTCGTGCACGTAGGCACGCCTTGACATGATTGTTCTTATTTCTTCGAGTCGGGCATACGATGCATACCTCGATACCATAATTCCATGTTCTTAGCCTTAAAGGTATAATGTTCGTGGCTTGCATGCTAGTGTAACGACCTGCTCTGTCCTAGGGGAACGTCGATTCAAATGGCAAGTGCAGTGACTCAAATGAGCCGTCGACTCGAAGAGTTGCGTCGACCCGATGAAGAATCGATGAAAGACTTACATTGACCCGTCGAAGATGAATCCAGACTTAGACTTTCAAAGGCACGCTCAGAGTATCGCTCGGCCGATGCGAACATCGCTAAGGTGGGTGGCTCCGATGAACCCGTCTTTGCTTAGCTTAGACACTTAATAATACGGACATTATCACTAGAATCGCTAGCGATAACACCGTGCATGCTAATGAATGACTCAACGCACCTAGCTAAGGGAATAATCCTATCTTGTATGCTTGTTTAGAACATGGAAAAGAACTCGAAAAATATAGGAACTCTCGTACCGCACTCCACGCTCGTGCTAAGGCACAAGCTTACATTTTAAGTTCCTTATGCGTTCAATAATGAAGAAATGAATGCTTTACAACAATAAAACGGGAAGACTATCGACATAGTCATTCCGAGTAGAGTATAGCAACATTAAAAAACTTTGGGACCGATGGGTCGCCAAGGCAACTCCCGTACAGGAAGTTGCATAATGTATGAATGAATGAATCAACGAATAAGTGAATGAATGAATCAAAGAATGAATGAATGAATAAATACGTGAATGAATCAATGAACGAACGAACAAGTGAAAGAAAGAAAAGAATGAATGAATAAAAGATAAGAAAGAAAGGAATGGTTAGCGACATGTATGATGGGGACGTGCATCGGGGCTCGCTACCCGCGCTGCATGACGCCGCCGCCAACCTGGTCGATAATGCATTATGGCGCACAGACAGCCTATGGCTCAAATACATCCGTTAAGTTAAAATGACAAGATAATACGAAATGGTCACGGATAACCCACTCGTATACGGGGAGAAGAGGAGCAATAAGGGATTCCAAGGCAACGATCAGTAACATCGTGGCCGGCCTAGGCGGAATCATGGCTTACGGTGCCAGCCTGTGTGTGGGCTCGGACACACAAGAGACGTAAGGCCGAGTATTTCAAAAGACTATCAAGGTGTACCAGCCATCATGCTATGATAGATGAGAATACCAAGGGGAACATATCCAAAATGGCTTGTTATGCCAGCGACCGGTGCATATAGATTAAGTGGGCTTGCTGGTGGCAATCTACGTGCAAGTTCTTGATTTGAAACAAAGTAGTCTAAGTTAACTAAACAATTGAATAGTTGAGTGAACATGGACGTTGGAATAAAACTTTTCGAGCATAAAACAACTGGCCGGTTGAGTAGGTAAGAATATCCGGGGGAGAATGATCATCGGAACGAGGCGTGGACATAACGTATCTTCGTAAGCGAGAACACGTCGTAGAATCTGAGTTAGGGACACGCCCTTGACACTGAATGTTTACGTGAATTTTGTTAAGTTGTTATATATGAATAGTTGACTAACTTTGTTTACTTTGGACAGGAAAGACCGGACGGTAAGTATGGGTAAGTCGAGCATGTATTTCCATACAAACACTTGAAATCGGTAACACGAGATAGGTTATAAAATGTGCCATGAAACTGACCCTAAGACAAGATTAGAAAGACAATAAATGATAGACGGTGCACAAAAGTAAATAGAACGTATTTGGTAATGATAGCATTGTGGGCGAGCTAGCCTCCCCACCAGTGCATAACAATGTAATAATAACCCCACAGTTTGCTTGCAGGGTGCAGGAGACGTCATCAGGTGCAGAGCTTTCCTCGAACGTGCTAAGGTGCAGAGCTAACTCTGGAGCCTTGGAGCGTTGCAAGGAGCTTAAGCACCATATACAGGACATAATGTATCGGAACATCGCCATGAATCATTCCATCTTGTAAGCCACTTGGCACGCCTTTTATGTTTCAGAGATAGAGAGAGCTTGAGAGACTTGTAAACTCGGCCTAGCGCCGCTTGTAAACTTCTTGAAAATCAACAAAGAGTTTGAATCCGCTTCAACTTGTGTTCATTTACTTTCCGCTGCAAATGGAGACACTCTGTGCGACTCTGTGGCCTAGCTCAAATCGGCCGTTTCTGGAGATTAGCCTTGCACGGGCGCAACCTAGGCCCGTGCGACATCACGTCTTAGCGAGGACGATCGCTCCTACGGGAGCGGGGCATGACAGATTGGTATCAGAGCACGGCTTTACGTCCTTGGACTTTATTTCGATTCTCTTAGTTTTGAAAGCTCGTTTGGAAACAAAGAAGTATGCTCTCTCTCGTTGTGCCTTGGGATGTTCCATACAATAAGTCTAATATTTTCAAAAGCTCGTACGAGTACTCGGTTGAACGGGATCGATAGGCGAAGGCGTTTGTGCCAAACTACGACGGACTTGAGTTGGAAGGAACCAATGCTAAAAGTTAGCAAACGTAGTTCACGCTTGAATAACCTTACGCTGACGATAGCGAACGAGTACACAAGACCGAAGTATAGTTCGAACGGGATGGTTATGCACGCAGCCTTTCGGCTAAGTTGTGCCTAGTATCGCGCACCTAGACCTTCTGGTGCGAACGAGTTTGCGAACGAGATCGACTATCGCTCAGACGAGAATAAGTGAGACTTAGAATGTATGTCGATAGAGACGCTACTTGACCAACGCTAAAGCGAACACGAGAATAATTCTTAGAGTTTGGGGAAACGGACGAACGCACCTTCGAACATGTCGATTGTGAATCGAATGACCTATTGAGGAATTGTAGAATGACTTGACCCCGAGTGGTGTATGTGATAGCTTCAAAAAAGAATAAGAGTGAGTGTCGACGACTAGTCGAGTGGCTCCAACCCTGAGTGGTGTATGGATGTTATAAAAATTGTTCGAGCGAAACTAAAGGATTTACGGATAGAACGAGTATGTCGGCAAGTGATGACATCACGCAAAGCCTTGGAACGAGTAACGCTTAGTTGGTTGCGACTTCGAGAGTCTCAAACGAGATATCGTTCGGACGAATTAAGAATGTGTAGTACAAATTACGAAATGGTTGAATGGAGATTCGAAACGATAAAATAAAATGGATATCTTAGTCGAGGAAACTTAGTGGATCGTGCATGCGATTTTGAATTTAGTCGAATGGATTGAAACTTGAGTTAAGGTAAAATACTCATAGACGAGATCGAAGATAGCATGATCGAAAGATAGCGTGCATGGAAAACGTTGGTTTGAAGATACGAGAATGACTAAGAATTTGGAATAGATGTTGCTCAATGAAGAGTTAGCACGGGACAATATGAATCGATGAATTATGTTGCATGACTCGGAATTCGTTGCAAAAGGAAGATCGTCAGGTTATGTACATCATCGATGGTATTTAGGCGTATCAAAGATCGATGTACGATAACTCGGAGGTACTCTGATTCAATGAATGATGATCGTGTTAGAAGTTATTGTTTTGAAGGATGCTATGTTAGGGATTTTGATAGAAATGAATATTTGGATGAAGAAGAGAAATGACTTGATTGTTGGGTAATAACCACAACGACAACGATCTTGTCTTGCGCGAGCGCAACTCCAGCCTCGCACATATGTCACATCAAATTTGGGACGATCATTCCGCGTGAGCGTTGGCATGGTGATTCATGTCCAGCGGGAATGATCGAACTCGAAACACCTTGACATGAAAATTTTGATTGCTTCGACTTGTGGTTTGAAGCGAAGGCGAATTCGAGGATTGATCAGACTTATGATTGACGACTAAGTAAAGTTAAGGATTGAGTAGACCCAATCTGCATATCGAAAATGAGTAAGTCTAGACTCAACGCAAGAGTTACGTCCCAATGGGGACGATTATTCTGCGAGAATGTTGACATGGTGATTAATGTCCGCCGTGGATAATCAGACTTGCGTGAGATCGGGGCGCAACGTATTGCAATGCTAGACGACCTTGTGATCGACTACGTGAATTGGATAAGATGGATAAGTAAATTGTATAAAATATACCTGAAGAGATAGACTACGATAATTACTAGTGTGGACATACGATATTAACATGTCGAGAATTTGGTTAAGGACAACCTATCGTAGGATGACTTACCTAAACGAGCTCGGACCTTGAGCGAAGAATGTGTTGATGAGAATAGGGCGAACACTAATTGATGATTAGAGATTTGAGTGAAGCGAACATAGGTAGAAACTCCCGTATAAATGAATAAATGGTTTGACCATAGGATTTGTAGCGAGTGTCGTGCAATGACCTTGCACGATGAACCATGAACTTGACTTGTAACTATGACCTTGTGAGATGACCTAGCGGTTAGGCGGACGACCCTATGCCGAGTGATTGAACCTGTGTGACTGACATTTACGGTATCGTCTGAACGGACGATGGACTTGGGGCAACAAGAGTTAGAGTTAGGACGTGGAACTGGGAGTGTGCGTTAACGATAATAATACCGTCCCCAAATGAAGTGAATGAATGAAATCGATGTTGCACAAGTAAAGTTGGGATAACGAATTGAATCATTGATAGGAAGACGTACTCGATGATAGTGCAATACTTGGTTTCAAATCATACGAGAATTACTTAGACTTGGTCGACTCCGCTAAGAAGAAATCGTATTAATTTCGTAGATAAGAACGCTTGAGAAGCGAATCGGATCATCTCGAGGACCGAGATAAACGATAGTGAGACACACATGAGTTTGATTTTAATCGAAGTAAAAGTAAAACGATCGGCAAATCGAAACTATCACGAGTAGCTTGTCCGACTTCGCTAATCGCTAAGCTTGGTTGAAATATACGTATTCGGGGGACGCCTTGAATATGTGCACGATCCAAACTCAGCGAAATGATAAACTTGAATGCAGCTACAAGTGGGTATTGAGATACGCATAAACGAAAGTGAGTTAGCCTCAGCCTACGACTCTCGTGTTTGATGAATTACAACGCACCTCGTGCGACCATTACAGCCCCGCAACAGGGCGCAATAGTGACCAAGTCATAGAAACATGACGACTGAGTGAGTGCCATTAACTCATAAATAAGTAGTAAAGTCATTCGATAAAATTTACCAAACGTATGCAACATAAAACTTGGAAGGATAACCGAGTATAGTTCGATGCCATCGAGCGATAAAGCCATTCGATAGGGATTGTCTAAGATACACACACGATATGAGTTAAGGAATGGTAGGATGACCTGTACTCAGAAAGTCTTGAGGACGTGATTTGTTTTGAGTGGTGTATTATGTAACGACCCGCTCTGCCCTAGCGGAACGCCGATTCAAACGGCAAGTGCAACGACTCAAATGAGCCCCCGATGAAGAATCGATGAAAGACTTACATTGACCCGTCAAAGATGAATCCAGACTTAAACTTTCAAAGGCGCGCTCGGAGTATCGCTCGGTCGATGCGAACATCGCTAAGGTGGGTGGCTCCGATGAACCCGTCTTTGCTTAGCCTAGACACTTAATAATACGGACACTATCACTAGAATCGCTAGGCGGTAACACCGTGCATGCTAATGAATGACTCAACGCACCTAGCTAAGGAAATAATCCCATCTTGTATGCTTGTTTAGAACATGAAAAAGAACCCGAAAAATATAGGAACTCTCGCACCGCACTCTACGCTCGTGCTAAGGCACAAGCTTACATTTCAAGTTCCTTATGCGTTCAACAATGAAGAAATGAATGGTTTACAACAATAAAAGAGAAGACTATCGACATAGTCGTTTCGAGTAGAGTATAGCAACATTGAAAGACTTTGGGACCGATGGATCGCCAAGGCGACTCCCACATAGGGAGTTGCATAATGTATCAATGAATGAATCAACGAATAAGTGAATGAATGAATCAATGAATGAATGAATGAATGAATACGTGAATGAATCAATGAACGAACGAACAAGTAAAAGAAAGAAAAGAATGAATGAATAAAAGATAAGAAAGAAAGGAATGGTTAGCGACAAGTATGACGGAGACGTGCATCGGGGCTCGTTACCCGCGCTACACGGACGCCGTCGCCAACCTGGTCGATAACGCATTATGGCTCACAGACAACCTATGGCTCAAAGACAGCCGTTAAGTTAAAATGACAAGACAATACGAAATGGTCGCAGACAACCCACTCGTATACGGGGGAAAGAGGAGCAATAAGGGATTCCAAGGCAACGATCAGCGACATCGTGGCCGGCCTAGGCGGAATCATGGCTTACGGTGCCGGCCTGTGTGTGGGCTCGGACACACAGGAGACGTAAGACCGGGTATTTCAAAAGACTATCAAGGTGTACCACCATCACGCTATAATAGGTGAGAATACCAAGGGAAACGTGTCCAAAATGGCTTGTTATGCCAGCGACCGGTGCATATATATTAAGTGGGCTTGCTGGTGGCAATCCACGTGCAAGTCCTTGTATTGAAACAAAGTAGTCTAAGTTAACTAAACAATTGAATAGTTGAGTGAACGTGGACGTTGGAACAAAATTTTTTGAGCGTAACACAACTGGCCGGTTGAGTAGGTAGAAATATCCGGGGGAGAATAATCATTGGAACGAGGCATGGACATAACGTATCTTCATAAGGGAGAACGGGTCGTAGAATCTGAGGCAGGGACACGCCCTTGACACTGAATGTTTACATAAATTTCGTTAATTTGTTATATATGAATAGTTGACTAACTTCGTTTACTTTGGACAGGGAAGACCGGACGGTAAGTATGGGTAAGTCGAGCATGTATTTTCATATAAACACTTGAAATCGGTAACACGAGATTGGTTATGAAATATGCCATAAAACTGATCCTAAGGCAAGATTAGAAAGACAATGAATGATAGACGGTGCACAAAAGTAAATAGAACGTGTTTGGTAATGATAGCATTGTGGGCGAGCTAGCCTCCCCACCAGTGCATAACAATGTACTGATAACCCCACAGTTTGCTTGCAGGGTGCAGGAGACATCGTCGGGTGCGGAGCTTCCCTCGAACGTGCTAAGGCGCAGAGCTAACTCTGGAGCCTTGGAGCGTTGCATGGAGCTGAAGCACCATATACAGGACATAATGTATCGGAACATCACCATGAATCATTCCATCTTGTAAGCCACTTGGCACGCCTTTTATGTTTCAGAGAGAGAGCTTGAGAGACTTGTAAACTCGGCCTAGCGCCGCTTGTAAACTTCTTAAAAATTAATAAAGAGTTTGAATCCGCTTCAACTTGTGTTCATTTACTTTCCGCTGCAAATGGGGACACTCTGTGCGACTCTGTGGCCTAGCTCAAATCGGCCATTTCTGGAGATTAGCCTTGCACGGGCGCAACCTAGGCCCGTACGGCATCACGCCTTAGCGAGGACGATCGCTCCTACGGGAGCGGGACATGACAGCTAGGGCGCTCGCCTTCATAATCTTTCAATGTGCTAGCCTTACTAATTCGTATGCGAAGGCACGGAATGGCTCGTTCATGAAGGCACTCGCCGAATACAGTTACCCCATATTCTTGTGGCTTGTGCAACGAGGCGCTCGCCCTTGCGATATCCAATGTTCCATAGCGACTCGTGCATTTGATGCACGTTTCATTTCAATTGTTCTAACTAGCGTTTGACACACACTATGATTTATCTTCCGATCGGACCACGCTCGTGGCATCGATAGGTTAACTTAGCATACAATGATACATTCTTATTTAGGCATGAAGGAGTAAAAGAAGAGTCATTCCTCCCACCTTAAGCCGATATGCCTTATTGTTTACCGAGCCAACGCGGCTCGATTTCATAACTTTATTGCATGGTCAAATCTTCTGACTTAGCCATTCGAGCACTTCTTGTTTCATTGAACTACTCGATCGATTTTGGCCTACCGTGCCCAAGTCACAGCCCGTTGCAAGGCGGTGATTTGGGTTTTATAGACCCGTTACGAATGAGACAAAAATGTCGACCTCTAATATTTTAGCGTAAACGGATAGCCTGCACATGAAATCAACTAAAGTTAATACTTGCATCGATTCGGACTTGTGCCTTGGGCCAATTCGACTTCTTAGAATCTTCGAGCCGACTCAACGCACTTATCCTTCGGGGCAATGCAGCGCTTCACATCGATTTAACTCGACACATTCTTTGGGATAATGCAACTCTTCGCATCGACTTAGTTAGATGCATTGCTTGGGACAACGTAACTCTCGTATCAATTCAAATTGATATATTTCATTCGGTCAACGCGACTCTTTGAGTCAACGTATCAGCATAATGTGCCGTACGGAGCGGGACATTACAAAATATACCACTCAAAACAAGGTTCATCCTCGAACCAAAACTAATACTCCGATTAAGTGTTTTATAGATCGTTTCACGATCTCGTCCCACCAATGTTGTTCAGTTTCACACTATCTTGCAAGCTTTTATTAACTTTCAATCTTTTCTGCAGCTCAATTTGAATTTTGTATACAATTCGATTTGGATTCGTACATATATTCAAGGCGTCCCAAAGATATATGTATTTCGACCAAGTCCAGTAGTAGCAAATTTGAACAAGCTAACAGGCAAATTTTTAATCCTAATGCTTGCCATTTTGTACCCTCGTATCGGACAAAATCTCTAGCGGTCGTTCTCAAAAATTTTATTGCGTATGCATATTCGATGCGTACGTGATTGTCTAATAAGGTCACGGCATGCGACGCGATTCAAAATCGTATTTCTCGTTTAGTATGTTTCGTATGGACCATCAATTTTATGCGTCGCGTCGAGCCGTCGTGCATCCGATCGCAACGATCCTCCGCAACGTCTTGCGTTCGAAATTGCTGTCTAACTATTTTTGAAGTCTGGCTATGCAACTCATCTCGATACGATTTTCTTTGTTGACTTACAAATGCATCAACATTCAGGACTACGCCCGCTAGATTACTTACCTAGATACCGTACTTAAATTCTTCCGATGCAACTTTAAATTAACATTGCACAAAGGCCACAATCTATTCGACACAAAAGTTTACATCGAGGCGACGGTGTTCAAGGCAACAATCGCTTTGACTCAAAGTCTCTACGATGCATCTTACGTTCGATTCCTAACGAGTAGGAATTCACTAGCCAAATTCCCAACTTATCCGTCTCGCAACATGAAATACAATTTTGATTTACGCAAGCTCAATTACAAGGTAAATCCAAATCTAACGACATAACTCGTAAGTCATTCTCTTACCACTCGCACTCTTGCATAGCACGATTCTCAAAATCGTCTAGACTTATCATCAACATACACCACATTATATTTGTTATCAATGCAATTTCATATGTGATATCGTATGGGTCATCTTACGGTCTGCAACATTCAATTTGATTTGGCAGTCAAGTCTTCTAGGATCAGCTGCCCCAAAGCTATACTCGATAATTATGGATCATTAACGAAGGACAATTACTAGAACTATGCTATATCTTATTTCAGAGCCAAATTACGTTTCGATGATTTCTATGCGACTACCTAATTTCGGACAAAACTATTTCTATCAGCGCAACTGATGCACAACTATCCTCCGAGTAAAGTCATGCACTACCGTCGATGATTCCAAAATTCACGAAACATCTACTTGTATTGAGTTCGAGTCTATCCACGGTCGATACCCGAGATACTATATGCATTGAAACAATCGTTGATAACTTTACGGTCTCGTCCTGATCAATCATAAAGTTTACGATCAACCAGTTAGACACTTTCGTATTACTATTCCAAAATCTCGATATCGTAGGTCCACTCTGTTTTGTGTTCTCACATCGTGCTTACGTTTCCTTGCGTATCGATTCTGATAGGTCGTATCAATTTCGATAACACGAGGGTCAACTTTGAATCCGTATCAACGTCGACTTTAGTTCGTATTACAGACATCCAAGTTCACTGCAAACTTTTTCATACACATCAACTCATTTTCTATTTTCATCACATCCTGCTATACTTTGATCGCGTAACCGAGTTACTAATTATCCAACATCGAACCCCTCGAGTTATACGATCATGCCTTCTAAGTTTGTGCGTGTTTCAGTCGTACTCAAATGAGTTTCGCCGTAACGTAACCAACTATCTCTTAGGCACTATTTACCCGCATCAACCAACTCTTCACCGAAGTCGCACATCGTACATCCGATTATAATTCGCATTGTCTAACTTTCTACCGAGATCGTAAGTCGTGCGATTCGATTCGTCTCGCCCAATATTTCTATCGAGATCGCAAGTCATGCGACTCGTTTGTAAGTTGATGTTTGTCTTTCCCATCGATCCGATTATTGCTTCAAGGTATAATCATTTCGCTAGTCTCGATCGTTCGACCGACTTATAAATTTTCATCCGACGTATCATTCATAGATACGAGTATCCGCCCTATCGTTCCAACCAATTTTCGAAGAACACTTGCATCAACATACCGTCATACAAATTTTCAATCGAGTCTCAGTACTCTTCCATCTATTGCGGACAATCCTTCTGCAATTTACACAATGTGTCGATGGAATCCATCGCACAAGTGGTATTGCATATACCACTCAGAATCGAGTCATTCATTACATAGATGGTATCATATACCACTTAGAAATCAAGTTATTTTCCTCGTATCATACTCGGTATGAACCAACAATCTCTTCCGACTCATGATTTCCGCAGTGATCGTGCTTGATCACAACCGTTACTTTGATTAATCAAAATCTGACACAATTCGGCAAATATGTACATTCGCCAATACAAGTTCAAGTTCGGTGCGCTGCCGAACGATTCGTTTCTATCGATATATGACTTTTTGTTTCCCTTAGTTGCACCGCATGCAATGATTCATTTTTGATATCTGTTGCATTCCGTGCAACGACTTTACTTTGACACGCATTGCACCACGTGCAACGATTTTACTTCTGACACGTATTACACAGCGTGCAACATTTTTTTTCTGATATGCGTTGCACTTTGTACAATGATTTATTTTCGATAACCATTGCATCTCGTGCAAGTATTTATCTGTGACACTCAAAGCCAATGCTCGAATCCGTTCAACACATTCGACATTAACTTTTTATTATTTTTGCACGCATCATTCACACTCGTTGTATTTGATTCCGCAATATTTTGTGACTTTATTATATCGACGCACCCAATATTTCTCACATCGACTGTTGCATTGAAACAACAAACATTTCGATTCATATTTCTCAACTTGTTGCACTTACAGCAACAAATATCTTAATTCACATCTCGTGACTTATTGCACTTGCAACAACAAATTATTTTACGGCTTGTTGCACTCGATGCAACAAATATTTTGCGACTTCCTTAGCAAACATCATGTAATTTCCAAAACACATATGACAAAATTACACGATTTGTATTAGACTTATTGTATGGAACATCCAGTGCGACATCGAGTAGAGTCATGAGTGATTCGATTGGTGGTGGGCAGCTCTTTAGAATTGAAATGAAGCAAGCGTCTTGAGGAAATTGAGCCTAGAACTTTGATACCAATTTGTATCGCCCCGACCCAAAAAATTGCTCATCCTCGTATCGATTTATTCGAATCATCGTCCTCGCTAGGACGTGATGCCGTACGAGTCTGGAGTTGCACTCGTACAAGGCAAGATGATAAGTTCTCAAATAGTTATATTTGATTTGATATTAGCAAACGGAAGAAAAATAGAGTATACGAAACAATTCTCTTTATTGATAATGAACTGAGATTGCAAAGACTTTCAATAGCCCAACTGAATTTTCCAGGTTGGCTAAAATACTCAAGTTCTCTCTTGTCCACAAAGAAT
This sequence comes from Iris pallida, assembly GCA_029216955.1. Taxonomy (NCBI): domain Eukaryota; kingdom Viridiplantae; phylum Streptophyta; class Magnoliopsida; order Asparagales; family Iridaceae; genus Iris; species Iris pallida. The sequence goes on along the minus strand of JANAVB010044817.1, from coordinate 5,109,783 downwards.
TTTACCGTTCCATACATCATGTCTTCTATATCTCGGCTGCATCAATACTATTGCAAGTCCGAGTGTCAATGCGATCACACGCTTCAAACGCTACGGCAATCCATGCCTCTGCGTGATCAAGTGAAGCTTCGCCGTGAGCAATCCATTCCCTGTACCCTGCATAAAAGTTGGTGGAGGATCAGTACGTTCGTCCTTGTATGTACTGATAAAAAGACCCACTTTCTAAACCGACATTTAGTATTTATGTTGAATCATACAACTTAGCTTATGATCTTGCTATATTCTCCTTAGGGTCGATTTTATGGCATATTCGAAAGCGGTAAAGTATGTTATCATGGCAAGCATGTTATTCGAATTGAGTAGGCAAGCAGGCAAGCAATCTCGTATTTATTTCGTGGCGCGACTTCTTACCAGCATAGACGCACTCGCCCTTGCACTGACGTAAGGTGAATATGCCACATTCCTTCCATGTCATGTTATAAGCGTTCTCTATGCAGGATCTATGTGTGCAGGATATATACGTGCCTGCACTTTCAACCCATTATTCCTTAATTATATGAAGGTCATTGGCGTATTCGCGCCAGAATGGACTAAAGGTGTTTCTCTTCTTCTTTCCTTTTTTTATTTTCTTTCTTTTTCTCTTTTCTTTTCCCAAATTGGGTAGCCCGGCGTCTCTCGTAGTGGATTGCTATCCCAATTATGGAGACCTTCCGTTGCATACCATCATTTGTGGCTTTTCACATCTCGCTAAGTGGTCGCTAATCGTCTTACGGATGTGCGCCCCTCAAAGATTATATCCCTCCTAGGCCGAACGGTCCCGGTACCCCGATGCACCCGTTCGAAGGGAACACCCGTGTACGGAAGATTATCTCATCATTTTCTTAAGTCCATTCGACCATGCAACGTACTATTATTCAAACAACCAAACATAGTCTTGAGTCTGAGACTCAGACTTTATCATCTCGTATTTCTTCCATTAACTTTCTATGTTCTCACATTCCATACTTCGTTTCAATATTCAATGACATCATGCCTCAACTCAATGTTCGTCAACGAACGACCCGAAGGTCCCGAACACTTTTCGAGGCATCGTGCCACATCTGACAGTTCTGTCACCTACATGCCACAACTGTTCTCTTCTCAACGAAGCCATCTTTTATGATTCTCGTGTACGTTATCACTCTTTGACACGATTGTTCTTATTTCTTCGAGTCGTGCATGCGATGCACGTCTTGATACCATAATTCCATGTTCTTAGCCTTAAAGATACAATGTTCGTGGCTTGCACGCTAGGGTGCTCGCCTTCATAATATTTCAATATGCTAGCCTTATTAATTCATGCGCGAAGGCACGGAATGGCTCGTACACGAAGGCACTCGCCGAATACAGTTATCCCATGTTCTTGTGGCTTGCGCACCGAGGCGCTTGCCCTTGCGATATCCAATGTTCCATGCGACTCGTGCATTTGATGCACGTTTTATTTCAATTGTTCTAACTAGTGTTCGACACACACTATGATTTATCTTTCGATCGAACCACGCCCGTGGCGTCGATAGGTTAACTTAACATACAATGATACATTCTTACTTAGGCATGAAGGAGTAAAAAGAAGAGTCAGTCCTCCCACCTTAGGTCGATACGCGTTGTTGTTTGCCGAGTCGATGCGTCTCAATTTCATAACTTTGTTGCACGTCCAAATCTTCTGACTTAGTCATTCGAGCACTTCTTGTTTCATTGAACTACTCGATCGATTACGGCCTACCGTACCTAATCCAAGCCCGTTGCGAGGTGGTGATTTGGGTTTTGCGGACCCGTTGCGAATGAGGCAAAATGCCAACCTCTAACATTTCAGCGTAAACGGATAGCCTGCACATAAAACCAACTAAAATCAATACTTGCATCGATTCAGACTTGCACCTTGGGCCGATTCGATTTCTTAGAATCTTCAAGCCGACTCAACGCACTTATCCTTCGGGGTAATGCAACGCTTCGCATCGATTCAACTTGACGCATTCTTTGGGACAATGCAACTCTTCACATCTGTAAAACCCCTAAATTTCTATTGTATTTTTTTAATAATATTTATTATTTTTGAAATTAATATTATAGGTATTTTTGGAAAATATATTTTTTGAATTATTATGGCAATTTAAATCTTGATTTGATTCTATGGATTTATTTAAATAGTTAAAATAATATCTATATTTTGAAATTTGATTTACCTTATCTAATTTTAAGCTAAAGGTTGGAATTTAATTGGATTTAAATTGGATTTGGATTTGGATTGGATTTGGATTTGAATTTGGATTAAAATTTATTAGTAGCTAATTATCTAATTGGGTTTTAAATATTTATAATCCTATCCAAATGGGAATTCCTACATCCTATAAATAGGCAGGTACTCCTCCATAAATTTTTCACATCTACAAATTTTTTCATCCAAAAATATGTGCATCGTGTCTGTGTCCCGATCCCCTTCCACTATTTTTTCTCTCTTTTAACATTTACAATTTCTTTTCCATGTCCGACAGCCCCGGACACGTCCTCCAAATTCGATGTCGCGCAGGACACGACATCCAAAACCCCAAACCCCCCAATTCCTTGACCAAATCCCTAATCCTAATCCCAAATCTAACCCTAATCCTAATTGGTCGACTCCTCCCCAGCCTTCCCAACCCCAGCCCCAATCCAGCAACCCTATCACCACCTTCATCAGCCTCGTCACCACCTCTACCGCCCTGCCGTCACCACCTGAACCATCCCTCTTGTGACCAATAATCTGGACACATTAACACACCACTAGAATAACCACCACCTCCGTCCCCTTAGTCCAGCCGTCCCCGACCCTAAATCCCTGACCGTCCCCACCACTACAATCACCAACATCAATCCCGGCACCACCAAAATCACTCACCGGTGACCGTCGGCATGCCGATATCGTGCTCCTTCCTCTGGCGAGATTGTGAGCGCCTGTTGTGCCGTCGTATACTCCGCTACCGTGCCTCCATTTGGCGACCACCACCGCACTCAGTCCTCACTGACCGGTGATCGTCGTGCAACCGAAGCTCCATAAAAATCCCTCGTCGTGTTTCCCTACACAATTGACCACATCTGAGCCCTCACGACCTCTCCACAACCGCGTTCACCCTCGAACCACCCTCTGTCGTATCTCCAGTAGGCGCACAGCCACGCTGACCGACGGGACGAGCGCCGCCATCCGGCCGTCTCGGGGTCGCCACGAGCCGTGCTTCTCCAACCGGGCACCGACATTGGATCGGCGTTGCCTCTTCGCCGGATCTCCCCGTTCTCCGCCGCCGTACCCCCTCAAAACCCCTTTCTCCGCCTCCGCCATCCGCCGCTGCTGGCGCAAGCCCCGCCGCGTGCCAAGCCGGAGCCCCCTTCCCTTCTGTCTGCTCCACCGCGCCTCGGATCCGCTGGCGCCGCCCTTGCCGCGTGTCCCTCCGCCGGATCTGAGCCTCTCCTCCCCGTTCTCCGCTCTACTCCGCATCGTTCGGCGCTTCCCCGCCGTTCGAGCAAGCACAGCCGCCGTGTCCTCCGTCGCCTGACGCGCTCGGCGATCACTGCCATCGGCGCAGCCCAGCAACTCCGCCTGCGCGCCATTCTCCTCCGCGTCGGCAACCACCCGAGCGCCGACGACAAGTTCTCGGCCCCTCCATTCTCGATCGCCCACTCCTTCTCTCTTTCTTTCCCCCGTTTCTTCTCACTCTCTCTCCTCTTTTGGAATAGCCCCTGTTATTAGTGTTATGTTTATGTGAGGGTTAGTTTTGGTTTTAAATTGTTTTTACATCTTTTATTATTATTATTATTATTATTATTATTATTATTATTATTATTATTATTATTATTATTATTATTATTTTTATTCTGTTGTTATTTTTGTTTCCTTAGTTGATTATTATTATTATTATTATTATTATTATTATTATTATTATTATTATTATTATTATTATATTAAATTTTATTGTGTTTATTATTAATACATATTTTGTTTTGAGACAGTATACATATATTAGAGTGCTAGCCTTATAACATTTTTTATGGTTATTCTATTAATGTATTTCTTAAGTTGTAGTCCTATAAATATATCAATATTTAAATACTTGTGAGAAATATACCATTAAATTTTTATAGCATTTTATATGTTGATTTTGACCTACAAAGTATTTTGACAAAACTTAATGTTTTAGTTTTCTAGATTTTTTATTAATATAAAATATTTTAAATAAGGAAAATCTAGTTTCCAAAATTGAATAATAATTTTCTAAGTATTTTTAAAATATACTTTTCCTAGAAAAATCTATTTTTATGAACTTAGAATTTTGGCACTAAATCGATTTTTTTCATGTTTTCAAGTATGTATCAAAAATTATTTTTACTACTAAATATATTTTTCCCGTATTATAAATATTTTCCTAAAAATATATAAGTTTTGATACGTAAATTCCTTCGATTATCACCGTGACCATGACCAATTCCGACAATCATATTTCCTCTCCAAATCTGCACTTTATTATGTCAAACCTAACTAAGTTGACCGTTCTGGACCGTTAGAATACTTCGTATCGTCAACAGAGGTCACTTTGCATAGTTGTAACACCGCAGTCATACTCCAGGCCACATGATCATAGCACCACACCAGGCGGCCTACCAGGCAAGTATACCTTGCTAATTAACTGTCATATTATTTATTTTCAGTATTTAATTACTGGTTTCGTATTTGTTATAAACTACGCGTCTAAGCCATACTTAGGTGCAAACGACTTTATTAGTCGTTACTTTATTTTATGCATGACTTAGTTTTAGCGGACTACCTTCTTGTTGGGGGATATCCTTATATCTTCCTTGGCCATGACACACACATTACACGGATAGAGATAGTTGCTAGGGGCACGACTTATGGACTGACCATCTCTAAAGTCGTGTGACGGGTAGATGATCGTAACTGCTATGACTAGGTTTTTAGAGACTCAAGCAGTTACAAAACTGGACGAGCCATGGACATGACTTGAACAGTGTGGAAAATATTGGGGGAGGATAGTCGCTAGTGCGTATGGAAATCCAAACAGGTAAACCACAGTCTCCGGATGGAACTGTGGCGATTTATTTGCAGATGTCCTCTCACGTTTTGGACGTTATGGACGGATACAGATGACTGGATGCTAGTTACGTACACATAGCCTAAAATCCCACACATGCGCATGAAAGTTGTCCTCTAAATTTCACATTAGACGGTTAGAATCTCCTTTACATATTTGTGTCTAGGATAGTCTTTTATATAATATTTTATTATTCTGACAGTTCATATTAGCTTGTTCTTCCTGTATCTTGCTACGTCCGTCTGAGGACCTGGTTTTTCCCCAGGTGTGTGTGTTCATGTCTTCCTCAGGTATCCTAGCCAAGGTCGTGGTCTTCTCCATTCCTTCGAAGACAATTGCGCTTGGTTCGTCTTGTCATTTTATGGATTGATTCTTGTACATTTCTTTTATTGAGATAGTTGGTAGTGGACTTTATCTCCGTCCAACGATTGTACCACAAATATTCAAGTTGATTTTATATTATTATTCTTTTAATTGTGGATGAGATTTAGTTTTGTCTTGGATTACTGCATTTTACAGCTTATGTATACATACAAGGCCCTGTACTTCGTATGTATACAGCTGGCATGTCTACGTTCCTAGTCCTACGTATTTTGGGACTGGGGCGTTACAACATCGACTTAGTTTGATGCATTGCTCGGGAGAATGTAACTCTCGTATCGATTCAAATCGATACATTTCATTCGGCCAATACGACTCTTTGAGCCAACGTCTCAGCGTTATGCGCCGTGCGGAGCGAGGCATTACAGAAATTACGTGTCCGAGGAACGTCACGCTACTTATCCAGAACTCGCATTTACTCCGCTTGGCGTATAATTTGTTTCCACGGAGAGTCTGCAGTACTGTCTTCAAGTGCTCTGTGTGCTCTTCTCGATTCTTTGAGTAGATAAGGATATTGTTGATGAATATGACTACAAATATGTCGATTTGGGATCAGAAGACTCGGTTCATCAAATCCATGAAAGTAGCTGGGACATTTGTCAAACCGAACGGCATGACTAGGAATTCATAATGAATATATCGAGTGCGGAAGGCAGACTTCGATACGTCATCGGACTTGATCTTCAGCTGATGGTAGCCTGAACGAAGATCAATCTTTGAAAATATTGACGCGCCTTGCAGTTGGTCAAACAAGTCATCAAAAGGGGAACGAATAATGAAAAGGGGAACGTGACACGTACGTGTCCGACTTAGGATTTAGAAATCGAGGCTGCTGCATGGCGGAGGAGTCGACGTCGTGGTCGGGAAAAAATAGGATCGGTGTTTGTCGCGTCGTGGCGAACCGAACGACGGTGGTGGCTGGCCGTTACGTCGCATGGAGTGACGTCTAGATCCAATCTAGGGTTCCGACGAACTACGTGGGGGTTTTGAGCTATGGCGACGGCTAGGGTGGTTGGGGAGACGAATAGGTTTAGGGTTTAGGTCGAGAGAGTTTTATAGGGTCGATTTAGGGTGTCAATTAGGGATTTTCGTATAGAAATTAGGAATTAGGGTTAGGGTTTATGGGGGTAGTCGTGGAAAACGACAAGCCACTGTTCCGGCATCGTGGGTGACTTTGCAGAAAAATCCCTCGACATTGGAAAAATTGCAAAAATACCCACTACCTTTCAATATACAAATAACCTAATTTGCAAATTCATCCTCGCTGCATTCTGTACAAATATAAATTTGCATAGACAATTCTAATATTACAACCCGACTTTAAAACATTCTAATTAATTAGAAAATTAATTTAAAATTTTCAAATTGATATTTTAAGCTTTAAAAATCATTTAAAAGTTCTAGAAAATTCCTAAGAATTACATTAAATTATCATTTGTGGTTAAAAATCCCTAATTTAAATACAAATTAATTTTAGGGGCTTACAGTACTCGTACAAGACAAGAACGTTACATTTGATCATTTTATTTGAAACATCAAGTTGAAACTTCATAAATAATATTAAAATTGAATACGCAATTTAGGAAGATAGAAATATGGTTTTCATTCATAGTTTGCAACGAAGTGCATGTCGTAATTACATTGGATGTCGTTGCGGTTACATTGATTGAAACATAAGAAATATACTCTAGAATCTGCCTGAACTAACACTTATCGTTCCATACATTCGTCCTTTTATACATTGAAAGCCATCGATGAATTGGCATCAAACTACTTCAGAATAGGAAGAGCTTCAAAATGCCTCTCCGAACTTCAGCTTTGGTTAGCGATGTGTACCCCAGAGTCCTCGTCACCTGTGGGATTGGGGATTAGTACACTTGAAAATGCACTAGTGAGCGAGACGAATCCACTCGTCTAAACTGACTCTGATTGTTAAGATAGGCATGCAATTGGAGTTTTCTTTCTACTTAGAACTAAATGAATTCAGTTCATATTGATAGCCTTCCATTTGAAACAGTAAAAGTATACAGTGAAACATAATAATTTATCTCAATTCTTACCACGACCATGCTCGTCCCTGCATAAAACAGAGATAATATTTCACCTACACAAGACAATAGGTGAGCATGCTATTATCTTACATGTGGTCATTGGTGTTACACACCACTTGGGACTTAATCGAATTGGCATGTAACGCTACCCTTTCAGCCTAGGTTGCAAGCCTTACTAAAGGTCCCGCATGCCTCGCGTCGAAGCACGATAAACATTCACCCTAGGACGATTCTGTTTCAATGCTCCAGATATCGTTTTGAGGAAAATGAATTTGTGCACAAGTTGTCCATGACCATGCCAATGAATGAATATATGAGACTGATTGCATAGCGCGAACAATAGTAAGTAGCATTATCATTTTGACTCATGCGAGAGTTCGTTTCCTCAAAGCCGTATGTTCTGATTTAGTGTCCTGTAGGCACCAAATTGTCCAAGGCATCATAAGCCATCATCGATGTTTTATATTATTTTGCAGCACGTGAAATAGGCTCTCTCTTTTCTAGAACCTTAAACTTTCTTATTTTGATGCCAAACTTATATTTCCAGAGTAATTTACTCTAAATTGATACATTTTTTCCGAGTTCTTGATTTTAGTGGATTGGCATGCATTTAACTTGCATCATCGATTTGAATAAGTTCGAGGCAAAAGAATTTCTTTTGTGGGACAGAGTAGAAAAAAAGGGACAGAACCATCCACCAAGTATTCGATCGTACCGATAGTCGAAGCAAGCAACATTCAGGCTTCATTTACGCGAGCTCCTGCAACGGCACCAACACTTAGTCAGAATTTATTCTTTAATCCTTCGTTTTGAAATTGTAGAATGCATTCAGAAAACGACGCGAAAACACATTCATCAAAACCAAGTGGCGAAAGCTCCATGAAAACCATACAACAGTCCGGTCCCGGTGAAGGGACTCTTATATAGAGCTCACTCGCCGAGACGCAACTTGATACATCTAGGACTTATTCTACAGAAGTCGTTTCATTAATTTGATCGATTCTCGTAACAATCGTCCAAATCGATTTGATCGATGCCGCAAGTTGTTATTGTTTACCAAGCTCAGCGATCGAGTCAGATGGCCATCTAAGTTCCTAACCGATCTGATTCGACGCAAGTATATTATGGAGTTTGCTGCCTATCAGAAGCGGGACAGTACAAAAATGAATAGAAGTTTTATTTTTGTAATTATCTTTGACTTTGTAATTAAACTCGAAAATGAACAAAAGCTTTACATTGCAATTAATAGTTGTAATTTTTCAAGCATTCAACATATGCATCTTAAAACAGAAACATTGTCGGACATAAATGAATAAAGGTTTTGGTGATATGATTTGGAAGGATAGGGTTAGGGTATAGGATTAAGGTTAGGGTTTGGTTTACATTAGGGTTAGGGTTGGTGTTAGGATGTTGGATTTATGATTAGGATTTTAGGGTTAGGATTAGGATTTAAGGTAAGAGGGTTAGGGAATAGGGTTAGAATTTCATAGAGACTATCTTTTAAATAAATTATAAAAAATTAAAACAATTAATTTTTTAAAATAAATTAAATTAACTAAAAAATAAACTTTATTTGTTCTTGTTTTTGGTTATTGCTCCTCTCGTTCTTGCTCTTGCTTGTTTTTCCTCTTACTTTCTTTCTTCTCTTCTCTCCTCTCTTTTGAGGCTCCATTAATTCTTTTTTTCTTTAAAAAAATATAAACTAGAAAACTAGTCGGACCGGTACATATTGTACAAAATGTGTCAGTCTAACTGGCACATTTTGTGGAATTAAAATTTGCCAGCCCGACTGACGAATTGTTTCATTCATTGGAAAATTTTCCAAATTTCTTTCCCTACCACCAATATACACAAACTTCTTCATCGAGTACAAAATTTTTTGATGTTAAAAATATTTGGTGATACAGTTAAATTAAAAAACTAGTTAGTCAATTACTATTAATAAATAATTACTGATTTATTTAGATAATTAATTAAGGTTTTATTAGTATCATAATCTATTTTTTACTTGTCTACTTCCTTAATGTTTAGGCATCCAAACACATAAATATGCATTTGGTCACTTTTGAGTACAAAATATAATATATCTAAACATTGAAAATAAGATTTCCAAATAAAAGCCCCAACAGTCCCTAACTGAATAATCCTAATCCGATTTCCCCCACCTAATTAATTACTTCTCACTGGATTTTCGAATTTAAGGCTACGTTTGGTAAGAATAATATGAAGACATGCTACTGGTAAGAAGTTATAATCTCCACGCACAAATTGGAAGTTTAGCTTATTTAAATAAAACATTTTGTTTTAACCCTCGCTTCTTTATTCATTTGAGATAGACAAAGGATTAAAACAAGGAGACTACCTTTTGAATTTTTCTACCTACTCATTAAGGAGAATCATCACCATCTTTGTTTTCTTAGACATAAACCACAATCGTAGTTGAAGATGAATTCTCTTTTGAAAAACCATCCGAAAAGATAGCTCATTACTTTCATCCAAAACAATATCATGAAATCAGCTCACTTTTTCTACTTTACCAATTCATCTCAAAATTTGGAACTCAAAAATTAAAGTAAAAATCTCTCAACAATCTTTATTGCACCCACCCCACCACCAACAATCCCACAACATCACCACTCTCCCCACCCTCCACACCAACCAACCAATAATGATTCCATATGGGGGTCTTTGGTTCGTTCGAAGTGGGAGAAAGTGGAAAAGTAGGGTTGAAAAGTGGCGTGAGTTTCTTTGATGTTTAGAAAGTGAAAAATTGTTTGTTGGGTAATAAAGTGAGTAAAAAAGTGGGTGCTTATTTGATTTGTAGGTTTTTTTTGTAGTTGAAAGTGATATTTTTGACTTTTGTGTTTGGTTAAAATAGAAGGCAATATTATGGTAGTTCTATTTTTAAAAATGGTATGGTTACAATCCCATGCATGCACTTTTCCTCATGTAGGGTGAAGCTTAAAGGATCCTACTGGTACTCACAGTAATCTAATTCTTCCAAGCATTTCCAAAAAGCAACAATATGTAAAGTGCAGGTTCGAAAAAATTATTAATGAAAAAGTGATTGCACCATTAGGTACTGTGATAAAATCGTAGTTGAAGGAGTTATTGATCTAGACTTTAGAGGTAATCAATACATATATGATTGAGGCAATAAGGAAGGATACTGTAACCGATTGTTACGGAGATCAAGATTCATAAAAGTTAGAATCAAAAGAAAATGATTCATGTAATCTACCCAAAGATAGAGTAAAAATTATTATTTTTTTGTTAATATTGTTGCCATTTGGAGGGGGAAATTCCTGAGATTATAGGAAAAAAATCCACAACAATCACTTTTTTAAATATCGTTAAATTTATATGATCACTTTTATAAACTTCTCACACAATTTAAAAGTTTAGCTTATTTAACTAAACATTATATTTTAACCCTAACTTCTTTGTTCATTCGAGATGAACAAAGATTAAAACAAGGAGACAACCTTTTGAATTTTTTTGACCTACTTGTTAAGGAGCATTAACACCATCCTTGTTGTTTTTTAAAACAGAAATCATAATCCTAGTCGAAGTTGAATTCTATTTTGAAAAGACATTTGAAAAGAGAGCTCATTACTTTCGTCCAAAACAATATCACAAAAAATATCCGCTCTCACTCCTCTACTTACCAAGTCCTCTCAAAATTTGAAACTCAAAACTAAAATAGAAATCTCTCAACAACCCTCATTGCCTCCCCCTCCCCCCCTCCCCCGCCAACAATCCCACTCCATCACCACTCTCTCCCTACCATCTACCCCCACCAACGAACCAAGAATGATTCCACATAGGGCTTTGGTTCGGCGGAACTAAAAGAAAGTGAGAAAGTGGGGATGAAAAGTAGGGTGAGTTTCTTTGGCATTTAGATAGTGAAAGTTCTTTGCTTGGGTAGAAAAGTGACTGAGTGTTTGATTTGTACTTGAAAGTGATATTTTTTGACTTTGTGTTTGGTTGGAATAAAAGACAAGTAATATGGTACTTCTCTTTTAAATATGCTATGGTTACAACCATATACATTCACTTTTCCTCATTTGGGTGAAGCTTGATGGATCCTACCATTAGTGATAGTTTTTCATTCTTTCAAGCTTTTCCAAAAAGCAAGAACACGTAAAGTGCATGTTCAAAAAAATCGTTAAAGGAAAAGCGAATGCACCATTAGGTGTGATAAATCGTAGTTGAAGGTGTTAATAGTCTAGACTCTAAAGGTAATCAAAATATATATGATTGAGGCAATAAGGAAGGATATAGTAGTCCAATGTTACGAGACACATGACTCCTAAAAAACACAATTAAAAGCAAATAATGTTGGTATTTTTGCCTTTAGACTAGAAAAAAAAATAGTCCCACATCGGCTACATCAAATGGTGAGTATCTAAATATAACGCATTTCTTGTGTTGAGGTATGCACATGAAGTGTGGCAGGGCACAAGTGGGTGCCATGTGGGAGTATTTTCCTAAAAAAAGGATTAATTTCAACAAGAAAGCAAGTTGATTTTTGTCGTTCGGACTCGGACACGGACTCCAGGATGCCTAGTGCATGCACGGGCGTCTGTTCGGGGGGTAGGCGTGGACTGGCACTCAACTATGCTGATTGTGGAATGATCTAAAATATCAAACTCTATTTTAGAGTATTGATATTTTAGTCCCACATCGGATAGGAAAAATGGTGAAGTCTCACTCCACTCTATAAATAGAGCCCGCTAGCCTTCTTTGTAAGATGCACCAAGAAGAAGAGAGTTAAGGGAGTCCGTGAAATCCAGGGAGCCCGTTCAAGTCACAAAAGTTGACTAAGAGTGTTCCAAAAGTTCTTTGAGAACTTGCTGGTTCCTGAAAGCAGATCGTATAAAGGCGAATCTTGCTATGAGCAAGGTGATCTTTATCACCCCAGCAAAGCTGCCTTCCCTGTAACTCATTATATCCCATTTAACATGAAGAACGAGATCTTCTCTGATCTAATCAGAATCCTTTTGTGGGCTTTCGTCGTTGCGGCTACGAAATTCATTTGTGCCTTCCTTGAAGTTTTATATTTGATTTCATCTCTCTGAATCATCCGGGATCTCAGTTGTTCACCTTCTTCGAATTGTTGCCAAAATCCGTTCTTCCATCTAAGATCTATTTTGGGACTGACAATCTCAAAGCAAGATTCGCCTTTATTAAGCCAGAGGGTATCATTTTTTTGATTCGCATCGTTCTATTATGAACATGAAATTGACTATGAAATGACTGCTCCGTAGTATCTATAATCCATGGAGTGTCAGAAAGGAAGATCATGATGCTATCAAAGATGATGATATATATACTGCAGATTTCCAATATGCTTCTGGGGATAGATTGAGTGTACGGCTACGTTTACTATTGAATAAAGTACCACTCATATATCTAACTATGATTCTCATCAATACTAGTTCAAGGTTAGACATAACTTGAATATCATTCGAGTGTGGGGGTGTCTGGTGTACGTAAAGCTTCTGGATATCAAGATTCAGAAGTCAGGGACAAAGACCAAGAAGACAATATTTCTAGAATTAGCTGTTGTAAGCTATGCTCGGAGATCACTTGATATTGTATCAACAATATCATTGAGTCTCGCAAGGCAGAATTCTTTGAAGACGAGATTGCTAGGGATAAGAACATTATTCTCGCAAATATTCTGAAGAATATTGTTGGTACCGAAGGAGCAAGTACTTCCAAAGAAGTAGTAGTCCAGAAAGTGGTTGTCATTGATGAGACAACACTTGAACCAGTATTCGCTAAGCAGTTAGCAAAGCGAGTGAGAAGGCCGAAAGATTTTAGAGATAATTTTATCATCCAATACGTGGAAGCTGATGAGGTGATGAAGTCCAGAGATGCGATCTTCTGGAGGAGAGAGTCAATGATAAGATTGACTCTGTAACATCCAATTATAAGTAGGTGTTAGTTAATCTGCCTGAAGAAGCTAAACCTAATGAACCTTAGAGAAGAAAAAGACGAAAGCCGAAGGAACTGATAATGAGTTCAAGGCTAGAGGGTTTGCTAAAGAACAGGAGATTGATGAGGTTGATGCATATGCTCTACTAGCTAAGATGTCAACTAACAGGATGACGATGGTCGTGGCTTCTATTGATAAGTTGTTATATCATCAGATGGATGTCTAGACAATATTTTTGGATAGAGAAATGACAGAAGAGACTTATATACAACAACCAGATAGATTTTTTGTTCAGGGTATTGAAGACAAAGTCTGAAAGATTAGTGAATTCTATGTACAATTTGAAGTATACTCCCAAGCTGTGGCTCGAGAAGTTTGACCAGGTTATTAGATCAAAAGGCTACAGTGTCAGCGAGACTGTTAAAGTATGATTACATGAAGTTCGTTGATGAGAGAGGAGTTGTCGTTTGTCTCTATGTGGACGACATAATGATGTGTCACTAGAACAAAGATATTCCTCAAGTCCAGATTCAGTATGAAGGACATGAAAGATGCATATATCATCCTGGGGATTTAAATAATCCAGATGAAAGTTGAGCTTGCCCTGTCATAAGCTCACTACATGGAAAGTTGCTCACACGCTATGGATATCAGGATCTTCCAGTGATCGATACTTCTTATAGGTGTGATCAAAAGCTGAAGCCAGATCCTGGAGAAGCATCAGACAATTGGTGTACTCAAACATCATTTAGAGTTTGATGTAGGCTATAAGTACCACCAGGTCTAACATAGATTTTGTTGTAGGCATGACGAGTCGATTCACGAGCAAGCCAAGTGTTGATCTTTGAAAAGCTGTGAAGAGAGTAATTGGATATCTCTTAGGGACTCAGAAAGATGCACTACATCGGTTACCCTACAAGGGTTAGAAGGCTTTAGCGATACCAGTCAGTGCTCAGAAGAAGAGAAAGAAGATATTATATCTTCTACATGGATAATACTGCTATATCGAGGAAGTCGAAGAAGCAGGCTGCTATATCGAGGAAATCGAAAAAGCAGATCCATGGTAGTGGTGCTATATCAAGGAAGTCGAAGAAGCAGATATTTTTCTCACTATGGAATCTTAGTTCTGTTAGCTGTAGCAGATGAAGCAGAATGGCTTTGGGAGCTCAGGAAGAATCTTTTTGTGGTTGATACGCAAATTCGGATGATGCCGATGTATTGTGACAACCGGACACGATCTTCCTATGGGTGGTGCACATATTCCGGCAGTGCCAATTTATTGTGATAGCTAGGCAACTGCAGTAGTGGCATCAAATGACCTCTTCAATGGCAAGAAGAGAGTTGTGTGATTAAGGCACAGGTCGGTGAATAATCTCACTAAGGAAGGAGTCATTGCCATGGTGGATGTTCGGAGCCAGAAGAATCTGGCAAATCCTTTCACCAAAGGTCTCAAGCGCCAGCTGGTCGAGGGCTCAGCAAGAAAATTACGCTTGAAGAAGTTCTGATATTATGTCTCTACAAATCCTACCATAAAGTTTTATGCTATTAGTTCAAAGAGAAATCTACTAGGCATTTAGCTTTTGGTTGAAGGAAGGACCATTGACTGGAAAAATATCAGGTACAGTAGGCAATCATTTGGTATACTGCGGGATCACAGACCTAGAACCACTGTTAGTGGGCAATCCTCTGGATATTGTGGGGTCACGTACCCAGAACTACTATTAGTGGACAATCCTTTAGAATATTGCAAGGTTTCAGACCCTAGAACTACTGTAAGTAGGCAATCCTTTGGGATTTTACGGGGTTATAAACCCAGAACCACTTGTTGTCTACTGTTTGTTCTTTGTAGAGAATAAAGTCCTATGAGAGGATGGCTTGGAAGCCTTAATGAGTTCTCGAGCATTTGGGATGTCCGGCGTGCTTTAGAGGAAGTATGGGTAGCACAGCACTGCAAAGGAGCATAGTATTCCATGCTACAGTAGGGTGACACCACATGAGATACCTAGTGAGGGTAAAGCCTCGGCTTCGGACCAAGTCACAGCGGCGTAGCACCGCACATAGGCAAGTGGGCCTAATGTTATAGAATGAAGAGTGGTAGGCAGTACTACAAAGACGCTGGACCTCATGTTACAGTGGTGTGACATCACATGAGGCATTGCCTCGACTTCATGAGCCATGTCACGGCGGCGTAACACTGCATGGAAGCGAAAGGTTTCATGCTGGGTAGTTTAGCACTACAAAGAGGCTGGGCCTCATGCTACAATGGTATGACACCACATGAGGTATTGCCTCGGCTTCGGGCTATGTCATAGCGGTGTAACACCGCAAGGGAGCGAAAGGCTTCATGCCAAGACTCTTTAAAAGAAATCACCTAGAGTGTATGGATAGAGATATAGGCCGTCTCTTGAGGAAAACTTTGTAGACACCCAATATACATATATCAAAATCAGATTGGCACAAGGTCTTTAATGTGCAGCCAGAAGCACAGTTGATGTAATTATGTGAGTGGAAATAATTACAGTTATGGTACAGAATTCAAGGCTTAGTCTATTATTGTATTATACTATTATTTAACCCATGGAGAAGATTCAAGTCATAGCGACATCTCTCATAATGCATGATGGATAGTCACTGTGGGGAACGCTCAATCCATATATTGAGATATGTGGGAGATTGTTGGTATTTTTTGCCTTTAGACTAGGAAAGATAGTCTCACATTGGCTATACCAAATGGTGAGTATCTCAATATAATGCACTGCTTGTGTTGAGGTATGCACATGAGGTGTGGTAAGGCACAAGTGGGTGCCATGTGGGAGTATTTTCCTAGAAGGAAAAGGATTAATTCCAACAAGGAAGCAAGTTAATTTTTGTCATTCGGACTCGGACTCAGACACGGACTCCAGGATGCCTCGTGCATGCACGGGCATGTGTTCGAGGGGGTAGGCGTGGACTGGCACTCGACTATATTGATTGTAAGATGATCTAAAATATCAAACTATATTTTAGAGTATTGATATTTTAGTCCCACATCGGATAGGAGAAATGGTGAAGTCTTACTCCACTCTATAAATAGAGCCCCCTGGTCTCCTTTCTAAGATACACCAAGAAGAAGAGGGTTAAGGGAGTCCGTGAAGTCCAGGGAGTCCGTTCAAGTCATAAAAAGTTGACTAACGAGAGTTCCAGAAGTTCTTTGAGAACTTACTAGTTCCTGGGAGCGGATTGAATAAAGGCAAATCTTACTTTGAGCAACGGTGATCTTCACACCCCAACAAAGTTGCCTTTCCCTGTAACTCGTTCTATCCCATTTAAGAGGAAGAACGAGATCTTCTTTGATCTAATCAGAATCCTTTTGTGGGCTTTCGTCGTTGCGGCTACGAAATTCATTTGTGCCTTCCTCGATTTGATTTCGTCTCTCTGAATTCTTCGGGATCTCAGTTGTACACCTTCTTAGAAGTATTACCAAAATCCGCTCTTCCATCTAAGATCTGTTTCGGGACGAACAAATAATTCATGTAACCTACCAAAGGATAGGGTAAAAGATCTTTTATATTATTTTTGTTAACATTGTTGTTTAGAAGGAGAAAATGTCACGATCCGCACCCGCTTTCCGGGATACGAATGCGTGTCCAAGCCAGCCTACACCGCAGTATCGACGGTAGAATATTGTATAGCCACAATGCTCAAAAACCACAAATAATGCTCATTCACAAAATTAATTTAGTTTACAATATTCACAAGTTTTACATTTGCATAAAAATATAAACTCTTACAAATATTGAAATGTTTACAACTCATCAATCTAGCTAATCTCTAGGTTTCGTCTGCAAGTACACCCAAAACTCTCAATGCTAAGTGAAGCCACAGCTAACTTGAAAAATATTGGTTTCCAGTCAGAAATGGAACGAGTACAATTCACTGAATGCAGTTCAATAAATAAAAATGACTATACGACAGAGATTAAACATCAATTATATGTTTTAAAAATAAACAGCAAAAAGACGTGAGAAAAGTCAAAAAACCAATAGCAAATAAATAAACTGAAATACCTTCCCAACTGTTAGAAGTACCTTTGATATGTGATCAGTCTGGGACACTACACCGCGAGGTCTACGAGGTCTACTTGCACGAAAAATAAACAATTTCTACGAGGTCTACTTGCAGAAAATAAACAATGTCTACGAGGTCTACTTGCATGAAAATAAACAATGTCTACGAGGTCTACTTGCATGAAAATAAACAATGTCTACGAGGTCTACTTGCATGAAAATAAACAATGTCTACGATCGGATCACACATCCTTGGTACTTCTCATTCTCGACTAAACAATTTATAATAGAATATAAAATCACATAACCAATGGCCAATCAATAAAATATAGTGAAGATCAATATCAAAAAACAGATAATAAACTGTACTCGCCTGTGGTCCTTTGCTGGTGAAACCGATAATCCAAACCACTCAGGGTGTCACAGTAGTCAAAACTTGTACAACAGTCTCCAGATGCTGAAATAGATATTACCAACGTTCTCAGAATAGTCAAAATAGCTAGAATTGCCTATCATTAAGTCCAAATCTGGACACATGGACAAAATGGTAATTTCGGGTCAAATGGTGTCCGTCGCTGGACCCGCTTTGCACCGAAAAGTATGTCAAAGTCAATGGTCTCTAAAGTCATCAAACTACATGTCTACGGATTCGTTTTGATGATACGAACCCAATGGTATATCCAATTTTGGATTTCGGTGGGCCGTGCACAGAATCGCCCGTTGAATCGGACCGTAGGGCCCGTAAAACGGCGGTCCGATCAACTGTCTCAGAATTTGACCAAACTTGGTATGCAAGACCAATAAAACGATACAGCCCTATTGGCGCAAATTTCGTCTCGATCTGACGAACGTGCACAAAGTAATTGAGAAATATGCACAGAGGCTGATACGGTGAATTTCGACGGATACGCATCAAATTCGTCGCGCACACGCGACCAATTTGAATTCCGTCAAAGCCCACACGTCCATGAAGCCATTACGCACCTTTTAATGCTTTCGGTTCGCGACCACGTCGCCCGGTTTGGCGGGACGCACGTCGTATCGAAGAGTTTCGTAAAGTTTGTACTGTTTTGAAAACACGTTTTTGCAGGTTTTGGAAATCCGATTCCTCGACATTCGTCTGTGAAATTAATTTCTACGAAAAGGGTTTTAAAGGCCTATGGGTCGTCTACAGGATTGTTCAATCATAATTTTTATATCCACGACACGTTGATCGCAAAGTGGTGCTAAACATGGGTACTTGACAGTTTCTGTCACTCCCTGTTCCCAGAATAAAGTATTTTATACGTGTACTTCTTGAATGTACTTATTCAATATTTATCACGCATTTATTCTGTATTTAAATTCTTCAAATTTGTGCTTATTAATTTTTTTGTATTTTATTTTCTGCTTTTTTTGGCTCTTGGTTCATTTCGGTTCATGGGAAACCAACTTGGTTCGGTTTGGTTCAACATGGAAAGGAATGGATGGCTTGGATTTGGTGGAGAGAATGAATGGTGGAGATCCACTTGACCTTGATATAAAAGTTCTTCTTCCACTCTCTCTCTCTTCATTCATTCACATTTACTCCTCCATCAAACCCTAACCCATTTGGAGAGGCAAGTACATCTTGCACACCAAGAGGGATTTCATGCATCCCCAATTATTTTTAGTTTATGTTATTCATCTTCTCTTCCTCTACAAGTTTAGGTCTTGAAGTTTTTGTTTTCCATGGATGGTTGGGTGTAGATCTAAGTTTTAAGTTTTTGTTTACATAGTTTTGGTTTTCATATGAAATTTAGGGTTTTGATCTATCAAACATTGTTGTTTTCGAAATTAAGTGGTTCTATGTTGTAGAGAATTTAATTCTACTAAAGTTTGGCTTTTGAAAAGTTAGATTTCGATTTATTTTGTGAAAGTTATGGCAAGAAGTATTTTGGTTCGTTCCTATATTCATCTGCAGCACGAACAGCATGTCGCAGAAGGCGCATGTCGCAGTAGGCGCATGTTGCAATGAGGCACATGTCGCGGAAGGCACACAGCATGTCGCAGAAGGTGCATGTCGCGGTAGGCGCATGTTGCAATGAGGCGCATGTCGCGGAAGGCACACAGCATGTCGCAGAAGGCGCATGTCGCGGTAGGCGCATGTTGCAATGAGGCGCATGTCGCAGTAGACGCATGTTGCATGAGGCGCATGTCACGGTAGGTGCATATCATATCGCAGTTGAGCCACATGAGGCGCATGTCGCGGTAGGCGCATATCATGTCGCAGTCGAGCCGCATGAGGCGCATGTCGCGGTAGGCGCATATCATGTCGCAGTTGAGCCACATGAGGCGCATATCGCGATAGGCGCATATCATGTCGCAGTTGAGCCACATGAGGCGCATATCATGTCGCAGTAGGCGCATATGGTGTCGCAGTTGCATGCATGTCGCAGAATAGGCCGTATATGCATAATTTGGTTGTTTCTGACTGTTATATGTCCTAATTAACTGAATTGTGGCTAGAATTTCTTTCAACTCCCAACATGAATTTGTTGATCTTTTCCTTGGATTCAAGAATATATTACCAACTATTTTATACTAGTTATGGACTCGACCATGATTAATACTAATTTGACTTTTATGCCTTGTCATGAATTGACCCCGACTGTTACTTGACTAATAATTGATCATGCGTTCCTAGTTGGAACTAAGAGACTGGCTAGTCGTCTTATTGAATGAAATGAATGAGACACGTTCATGCAATGAACTATTATACTCGATTAGCTGATCCCGAATATTGGCATACAGGCACATACAGGCTTCAAATTATTCATTTTTATTTATTTCTTTATCTTACAAAAACAGCATGTGTACTTTATGGTCAAGGCATGATTACTCCGTGGTTAGATTTGATTGTTGCATTACGCTATGTAAGACCTATAACATAGCTGCACGGGTATCGTTGTAGAGTTGCGCATATCATACCCCGTACGAAAGTACTCATTTGAACGACCATGATCCACGGCATGGAACTTCACGCAACGTAGAGACTATTAAGTTAAATAAAATAATGATGGCATGGAAAGAATGGATTCCCGAGTTCTTACATGGCAGCCCCCTCGGGACTATTAAGTGCCCGACGGGCCGGCTGGTTCCCACAGATACGGTAAATCTGTCACACGGGCAGGGAACGGTATCTGATTATATTATTGTACATGCTATAACGGCGGGCGTCCCGCTGGGACTCGTCTAACTACATGATTGGCACAATTGATTGATTGGATAGACTAGCCTTGCTTGTACATAGTAAGAACTGAGGAATTCCTAATTGCATAATTCCAGGATAACTTGGGACTCACAATAGCAAGCCGTAGGAATTGATTGGCCGTTCAAAGATGATTTGTTTGTGTATTATATCTACTCTGTTGCCTAACTAAGATGATCATAATGTCAGGGCGTGACGGGCCAACTTCTGTCCTTGTTTGGTTGGGAGGTTGGTTCGAAGTGTCGTGATGTTATGTGAATCCTAGTGGAAAGCAGAGATCTATTATTATATTTTCTTACTTACTGGTTTTAATTCCTCATATCGTGCTTCCTTGTGGTACTTGCTATTGGAGGTCTAACCTCTCTGGTTTTGTATGGCCAGATTTAGAGCCGGTTCCCGAGGACTCAGCTTACTTCTACCTCCAAGATGGTCAATACTAGAGGAATGATCGCAGGAGGACTCGAGTGGGTTCCTTACTTCCCCGCTCGTTTTGTTACTTACTTTATATTTTGCCATTTGGCACCGACATGTTAGTCGGATTGTCTTGTACTTACCCTTACATAATTGTAATTAAGTCAGACTGCAGCTGATAACAATTGTGTATATGCTGCTATATCATCTGGCTATATTTTGTAAAGCCAGATCTTAAGAACATTTTGACTGAGCGTTTGGGATGCCTTACTGCTTTATCTTACATGTTCTCTATTTCTGTTTCTTGTTTTGAATGATTGAGACAATAGATATGAAATGACCATAGTAAGACTTTCATGTAGTATGCACCCCCTCGTCTGGTTAGACAGCATTGATCGTATTATACGGTATTCATCTACCCGTAATACGTAGCTGGCTGAGTCATTCCTCCGCTCTCCAGTATTCTGGTTCTAGGGCGTGACAAGATTTTAGTGGTGGCCCATGCAGGTCTGATTTCAGACTTGTGGGATGTTTTTTATTTATAGGATGTCTCAATCACATGTGTTCCTTCTTGATCTCATGATTCGTTATCCTCAACCCTTGCTTGACATTCCGGTATCCTTTGACTTCATTGATCCTTTATGTCCGGTTGTTTGATTGTTTTTTTGTCCCTTTTCTTAGGGGCACTTCGTCCGCATCGGTCAGAGCTGGGCAGCAACAGCAGGAGCAACATGGACAACCTGACCAGGTTGGTCGGCAACAAGGGCCAGTCTCACCTCAGGAGGCTACCCAGGAAGAAGTGATAGTAGAACCAGCAGCTGGATCACAGTATCCGGATGCTCCACCACCACTGACAGTTCTACCTACCCAAGTGGACACACCAGCCCTTCTGGAGATCATGAGAGGAATGATGGCTACTCAGCAACATCAGATGTTGGCCCAGCAACACATGCACACTCAGCTACAAGAGCAGAATGTGCTACTCAACCAAGGATTGCAGGCGGCTTTGGAAAGAGGAGTGAGGACTGATTCGGAAGCATCAGCCAGGTTTTGCAAGTACAACCCTCATCGTTTCGAGGGCACGGAGGATGCCATCTCAGTAGATGCATGGCTTAAGGATATGGAGGCTATTCTGACGGCAGCTAAGGTACCGGCAGAAGAACGTGTGGATCTGGTGAAGTTATTACTTCAGGATCTCGCACGTGATTGGTGGGAATCAGAGGAAGTGGGCATCAGACGTCCTGTAGCTTGGGACGATTTCACTACAAGATTCAAGACCAAGTACTATAGAGTTGTGGTACAGTTTGAGCTACAACAGAAGTTTATCAGCCTCAGGCAGGCTGGCAAGACTGTAGATGCTTATGCAGCGGAGTTCTGCAGATTGAGTAGATTCGCCCCAGAGATGGTAGCAACAGAGAGCCAGAGGGCCATGAGGTTTCAGCAAGGGTTTCATCTTGAACTCTTGCAATTGATAGAGGGGCACAATTACCAGACTTTTGATGAGATATTGACGGCGACTCGAAGGCATGAAATTACCATTCAGAGGCTTACGGTGAGGACTGGGGGTCAGAAGAGATCCCACAGTCAGATTGAAGGAGGAAGGGGAGCAGCGCCCCGAACAACAGCACCATCCACTGGCATTCGTATCCACGATGTGGCGATACGAGGACCGGCACCACCACCCAGGCAGCAGCAACAACAACAGAGGAAGAACCAGTAACCCCCGGCGGGCTGCACGTATTGTGGGAAGATGGGGCACACTAGAGATGTGTATCGGACATTGAATGGACTGTGTTTGATATGTGGAAATCCAGATCATCGGGTTACCACATGTCCCATGAATTCGAGGTCAGGAGGACCAGTGCAGCAGTTTCCTGCTCTGCCAGCACCAGGGACAGGACAGTATCGAGGACCCGTAGTGGCAGTGAGACCATTGGCCCAGCGTCCATTAATGCCACAGGCTCAGATGTTTCGGCAGCAGGGACCGCCGATGCAGCAACACCAGCATAGACCACCCCAGCATCACCAAGGCAGGGGCCAGCAGCAGAACCAGGCTAGGCCGCAACATGGGAACCAACAAGGAGGTCGAGGGCAGGCATTCACTCTGTCCTTGGAAGAGGCATTAGCATCGGAAGATGTTGTGGCAGGTAACATTCTCGTCGTCTCATATCCCACAGTAGCATTGTTTGATTCAGGAGCATCACACTCATTTATATCTGCACAATTTGCGACACGGCTAGGAATGGAGTTCGAGGCATTGCCAGGGAGGTTGAATATACTCACTGGCAATGGGCTCGTAGGAGTTAGCAGAGTTATTTTAGCGTGTAGCGTTGTAGTTTGTGGCCATTCCTTACCCGCCCGGTTGATAGAATTTCCTGTTGGAAATTTTGACGTTATCTTAGGCATGGACTGGCTGAAAGACAGTCATACGACAATAGATTGTCGTAGTGGGAGTGTATCTTTTGATATTCCAGGCATGAAGCGGTTTACCTTAGTCAGATCAGAGGCAACTCAGCAAGAGCAGGGAATAGTAGCGGCAATGGAAGAAGTTCAGATTTCGAAGGTAGTTGAAGAATTTCTAGACGTATTTCCTGAAGAACTTCCAGGTCTACCACCGGTTAGGAATATTGAGTTCAGCATAGAATTGGCACCAGGAACTAAACCAATATCAGATCGAGTTTACAGAATGGCGAATTCAGAGCAGGCCAAAGTATATCAGCATATAGAGGAATTGAAGGAGAAAAAGTTCATCCAAGCTAGCGTATCACCGTAGGCAGCACCAGTGGTACTTGTGGGGAAGAAGGATGGGTCATCCAGATTGTGCATTGACTACAGGAAGCTTAACGCGACGACAGTAAAGAACAAGTACCCACTACCCAGGATCGACGACTTATTTGATCAGTTGAGCAAAGCTAGAGTTTTCTCCAAGATAGATCTTCGTTCAGGGTATCATCAAGTAAGGGTTCGGAAGGAGGACATTCCCAAGACAGCATTTAGGTCGAAGTATGGGCATTATGAATTCTTAGTAATACCGTTTGGTTTGACCAATGCTCCAGCAATATTTATGGATTTGATGAATCGCATCTTTATGCCATACTTAAATCAGTTTGTCGTTGTATTTTTTGACGACATTCTCGTATATTCTGCCAGTGAAGAGGAGCATGAAGACCACCTCAGAAAAGTGTTGCAGGTTCTGAGAGAGAACCAGTTGTATGCCAAGCTCAGTAAGTGTGAGTTTTGGTCGGATCACATTTTATTTTTGGGTCACATTGTATCAGGAGCAGGAGTAGCAGTAGATCCCAAGAAGATAGAAGCAGTAGAGAGTTGGCCAGTACCCAAGACCGTAGCAGATGTGCGGAGTTTTTTGGGATTGGCAGGATATTACAGAAGGTTTGTGTCAGACTTTGCAAGGCTTTCAGCACCCATGACCCGCTTGACCCGGAAGGATGTACCATTTGTCTGGTCGGCAGAATGCCAGGCATCATTTGAGAATCTGAAGCAGAAGTTGATATCAGCGCCTATTCTTACATTACCAGTTGGACCCGGAAGTTTTACAGTATACTGTGATGCGTCAGGTAAAGGACTTGGATGTGTCCTTATGCAGCATGGGAAGGTGATAGCATATGCATCTAGGCAGCTTCGGGACCACAAGAAGAATTACCCAACTCATGATTTGGAGTTAGCAGCAGTAGTGTTTGCTCTGAAGCTATGGAGGCATTACTTATATGGTGATCGAGTGGAGATGTACACAGATCATAAAAGTCTGAAGTACATCTTTACTCAGAAGGAGCTAAACATGAGGCAGAGAAGATGGCTGGAGTTGATTAAGGATTATGACGTAGAGCTTCAGTATCACCCAGGCAAGGCGAATGTGGTAGCAGACGCTCTTAGCAGGAGAGGCGACGCATTTATGTTGACAACGCAGAAGCACATCTTAGAAGACCTTCAGGAGATGGGAATCGAAGTTATACTTCCTGGTGATGTAGGAGTTCTAACAAGTCTGCAAGTTCAATCCGACTTGGTAGGCAGGATCAAGGCAGCTCAGGCACAAGACCCAAGGATTCAGAAGCTTAGAACAGAATGTGAGTCAGGACTCAGAAAGGAGATGAGAATTCATGAAGATGGTACACTTAGGTTTGGTTCACGTCTATGTGTGCCTAGTGGAGATATCCGACAGGAGGTTATGACAGAAGCTCACAGTTCTCTATTCTATACACCCTGGAGGGACCAAGATGTACCAAGATATCAAGCAGCATTTCTGGTGGAACAGGATGAAGAGAGAGATAGCTAGATTTGTTTTCCGTTGCTTGGTATGTCAGCAAGTGAAGGCAGAACAGCAGAGGCCAGCTGGATTATTGCAACCGCTTCCTATCCCGGAATGGAAATGGGAGCATATTACAATGGACTTTGTGACCGGTTTACCGAGATCACCAAGTGGTAAGGATGCTATTTGGGTAATAGTAGATCGGCTTACGAAGGTAGCACACTTTTTTTCCTTTCAGAGTAGGGCAATCTACAGAAAAGTTGGCAGAGTTGTATATGCAGCAGATAGTCAGGCAGCATGGAGTTCCTGTCAGCATTGTGTCAGACCGAGATACTCGCTTTATATCACATTTTTGGAAGAGCTTACATCATAGTCTGGGTACCAAGTTAAGATTTAGTACGGCCTACCATCCGCAGACGGATGGGCAATCAGAAAGAACGGTTCAGACCTTAGAAGATATGTTGCGAGCTTGCACCCTAGATTTTGGAGGATCTTGGGAGAGCCACCTGCACTTAGTTGAGTTTTCCTACAATAACAGTTATCAAGCCAGTATCCAGATGGCACCATTTGAAGCACCATATGGTAAGAAGTGCAGATTATCGCTTGCATGGGATGATATCGGAGAGAGGAAAATGTTAGGCCCAGAAATGATTGTTCAGACGGTTGAAGTGGCTAAGGGAATTAGAGAGCGACTTCGAGCTGCGCAGGATCGGCATCGTCATTGGGCGGACCAGCATCGTAGGCCGCTAGAGTTTTCTGTTGGGGACCACGTGTTCTTGCGGATCTCACCTACTCGTGGGGTCATTAGATTTGGCGTTCGCGGGAAGTTGAGTCCGCGATACGTAGGACCCTTTGTTATTTTTGATAGGATAGGCGATGTTGCTTATCGTTTATTCCTTCCACCTTCGTTACGAGAGGTGCATGACGTATTTCATGTATCTCAGTTGCGAAGGTATGTATCGGACCCAAGCCATGTCCTTGACCATTCTGAGCTGGTTGTTGGTACCAACCTGTCTTACGAGGAACAGCCTGTGTCCATTTTGGACCGAAGAGAGAAGATACTCAAGAACCGAACAATTAGCCTTGTCCGGGTTGCTTGGGGTCATCACTCATTAGGAGAGTCAACGTGGAAACGTGAGGATGATATCCGATCACGGTATCCGCATCTGTTTGACTCACAAGGTATATCTTTCTCTATATACGTTAATTGTCTTAACTCCTCATGCTTGTCACCTTACGAGTAGAATTGCTTGATATCGTAGATTGTTAAACATAGATATATTACTTGCTATTTGACATTGTAGAATAGCTACTTGCTCTAATTACTTGTACTTAGATTAGTCTAGCTCTGACATTTCTGTCCTGCTTTGATCTGAAATTTCGAGGACGGAATTTTTCTAAGGAGGGTAGAGATGTCACTCCCCGTTCCCAGAATAAAGTATTTTATACATGTACTTCTTGAATGTACTTATTCAATATTTATCATGCATTTATTCTGTATTTAAATTTTTCAAATTTGCGCTTATTAATTTTTTTGTATTTTATTTTCTACTTTTTCTTGGCTCTTGGTTCATTTCGGTTCATGGGAAACCAACTTGGTTCGGTTTGGTTCAACATGAAAAGGAATGGATGGCTTGGATTTGGTGGAGAGAATGAATGGTGGAGATCCACTTGACCTTGATATAAAAGTTCTTCTTCCACTCTCTCTCTTCATTCATTCACATTTACTCCTCCATCAAACCCTAACCCATTTGGAGAGGCAAGTACATCTTGCTCACCAAGAGGGATTTCATGCATCCCCAATTATTTTTAGTTTATGTTATTCATCTTCTCTTCCTCTACAAGTTTAGGTCTTGAAGTTTTTGTTTTCCATGGATGGTTGGGTGTAGATCTAAGTTTTAAGTTTTTGTTTTCATAGTTTTGGTTTTCATATGAAATTTAGGGTTTTGATCTATCAAACATTGTTGTTTTCGAAATTAAGTGGTTCCATGTTGTAGAGAATTTAATTCTACTAAAGTTTGGCTTTTGAAAAGTTAGATTTCGATTTATTTTGTGGAAGTTATGGCAAGAAGTATTTTGGTTCGTTCCTATATTCATCTGCAGCACGAACAACATGTCGCAGAAGGCGCATGTCACAGTAGGCGCATGTTGCAATGAGGCGCATGTCGCGGAAGGCACACAGCATGTCGCAGAAGGCGTATGTCGCGGTAGGCGCATGTTGCAATGAGGCACATGTCGCGGAAGGCACACAGCATGTCGCAGAAGGCGCATGTCGCGGTAGGCGCATGTTGCAATGAGGCGCATGTCGCAGTAGGCGCATGTTGCATGAGGCGCATGTCACGGTAGGCGCATATCATGTCGCAGTTGAGCCACATGAGGCGCATGTCGCGGTAGGCGCATATCATGTCGCAGTCGAGCCATATGAGACGCATATCGCGGTAGGCGCATATCATGTCGCAGTTGAGCCACATGAGGCGCATGTCGCGATAGGCGCATATCATGTCGCAGTTGAGCCACATGAGGCGCATATCATGTCGCAGTAGGCGCATATGGTGTCGCAGTTGCATGCATGTCGCAGAATAGGCCGTATATGCATAATTTGGTTATTTCTGACTGTTATATGTCCTAATTAACTGAATTGTGGCTAGAATTTCTTTCAACTCCCAACATAAATTTGTTGATCTTTTCCTTGGATTCAAGAATATATTACCAACTATTTTATACTAGTTATGGACTCGACCATGATTAATACTAATTTGACTTTTATGCCTTGTCATGAATTGACCCCGACTGTTACTTGACTAATAATTGATCATGCGTTCCTAGTTGGAACTAAGAGACTGGCTAGTCGTCTTATTGAATAAAATAAATGAGACACGTTCATGCAATG
The DNA here is from genome assembly GCA_029216955.1 of Iris pallida. Classification (NCBI taxonomy): domain Eukaryota; kingdom Viridiplantae; phylum Streptophyta; class Magnoliopsida; order Asparagales; family Iridaceae; genus Iris; species Iris pallida. The sequence continues at coordinate 5,081,450 of JANAVB010044817.1, read as the reverse complement.
AACTATTATACTCTATTAGCTGATCCCGAATATTAGCATACAGGCACATGCAGGCTTCAAATTATTCATTTTTATTTATTTCTTTATCTTACAAAAACAGCATGTGTACTTTATGGTCAAGGCATGATTACTCCGTGGTTAGATTTGATTGTTGCATTACGCTATGTAAGACCTATAACATAGCCGCACGGGTATCGTTGTAGAGTTGTGCATATCGTACCCCGTACGAAAGTACTCATTTGAACGACCATGATCCACGGCATGGAACTTCACGCAACGTAGAGACTATTAAGTTAAATAAAATAATGATGGTATGGAGAGAATGGATTCCCGAGTTCTTACATGGCAGCCTCCTTGGGACTATTAAGTGCCCGACGGGCCGGCTGGTTCCTACAGATACGGTAAATCTGTCACACGGGCAGGGAACGGTATCTGCTTATATTATTGTACATGCTATAACGGCGGGCGTTCCGCTGGAACTCGTCTAACTACATGATTGGCGCAATTGATTGATTGGATAGACTAGCCTTGCTTGCACATAGTAAAAACTAAGGAATTCCTAATTGTATAATTCCAGGATAACTTGGGACTCACAATAGCAAGCCGTAGGAATTGATTGGTCGTTCAAAGATGATTTGTTTGTGTATTGTTTCTACTCTGTTGCCTAACTAAGATGATCAGAATGTCAGGGCGTGACGGGCCAACTTCTGTCCTTGTTTGGTTGGGAGGTTGGTTCGAAGTGTCGTGATGTTATATGAATCCTAGTGGAAAGCAGAGATCTATTATTATATTTTCTTACTTACTGGTTTTAATTTCTCATATCGTACTTCCTTGTGGTACTTGCTATTGGAGGTCTAACCTCTCTGGTTTTGCATGGCCAGATTTAGAGCCGGTTCCCGAGGACTCAGCTTACTTCCACCTCCAAGATGGTCAATACTAGAGGAATGATCGCAGGAGGACTCGAGTGGGTTCCTTACTTCCCCGCTCGTTTTGTTACTTATTTTATATTTTGCCGTTTGGCACCGACATGTTAGTCGGATTGTCTTGTACTTACCCTTACATAATTGTAATTAAGTCAGACTGCAGCTGATAACAATTGTGTATATGTTGCTATATCATCTGGCTATATTTTGTAAAGTCAGATCTCAAGAACATTTTGACTGAGCGTTTGGGACGCCTTACTGCTTTATCTTACATGTTCTCTATTTCTGTTTCTTGTTTTGAATGATTGAGACAATAGATGTGAAATGACCATAGTAAGACTTTCATGTAGTATGCACCCCCTCGTCTGGTTAGACAGCATTGATCGTATTATACGGTATTCATTTACCCGTAATACGTAGCTGGCTGAGTCATTCCCCCGCTCTCCAGTATTCTGGTTCTGGGGCGTGACAGTTTCTAAACTGTTTATTAGAACAGTTTTTCCCTCGATCTTTTGCGTCGATTCTTGGGCAGTGTAATCAATCTTATCAGAAAATAATTGATGGGACTAGAGGCTGGATATGTCGTCTTCTAAAAGAATCAGTTTGCTTGGGATTCAGTTGCGTATACGGAGAGGAATTCGATCGGGAAGGTCCACACCTCATGCGCGAATCTGATGAACACAGGGCCCTACTCCGGCCGCGGCCTTCACTGTCTGTGCCGACCAGGCAGGCGCTGCTCCGGCGTCGTGGCTGCCCATCCTTGGTCGGTCACGATGGAGGAGGGTCGCCAGGCTCCTGCGAAGGGTTCACAGTCATCGGAGGGATTTTCGATCACCCTGGGTGTATCACGCGATATCCGTGATTAGGAGTGCTCGACTGGTATCGTTTAGAGGAGAGGATTAGCTTAAGTTTGGTTAGATTGGATAGAGGGGGATTTGACTTCGAATCTAGGTTGATTAGAATTTGTTCTCATCCAAATCCGATAAAATTTGGGTTTTTAAAAAGGTTTGAATGGCTTCAAACAGGGTCGGCTTCATAGCCGTTGAGAAGATGAACAGTGTAAAACACTGTTCATCATTTTATATATATATATATATATATATATATATATATATATATATATATATATATATATATATATATATATATATATATCTATCTTTGCTAAATATATATATATATATATATATATATATATATATATATATATATATATATATATATATATATATAGGTATATAATTGTATGTATTTAGCAAAGATATATATATATATATATATATATATATATATATATATATATATATATATATATATATATATATATATATATATATATATATCAAGTAAAATATTTATTTACACTATTACTAGTAAAATCTTATTTGATACCAATCCAAAAATATATTGTCTATATATACACTATAATTATATAAAAATAGCATAAATTAGACTTTTAAAATGGGGGTTTACAGAAAATCCCAGAGATTGATAGGGGGAAAAAATCCACAACACTCTATTTTCATAAATATCATTAGATTTAGGTCATCTCTTCTATAATCTCAAATTTAGCTTATTTAACTAAAATATTATGTTTTCACCCTCACTTCTTTATTAATTTGAGATAGACAAAGGATTAAAACAAGGAGACTGCCTTTTGAAATTCTTGACCTATTCATTAAGAAGCATTAGTTATCACCATACTTGTTGTTTTCGAAACACAAACCACAATCCTCGTTGATGACAAATTCACTTTTGAAAAACTATTCAAAAATATAGCTCATTACTTTTATCCAAAACAATAACACAAAAAACATTCGCTCACACTCTCCCTACTTTACCAATTTCTCTCAAAATTTGAAACTCGAAACTAAAGTAAAATGAAAATCTCTCAACAACCCTCATTGCACTAATCCTAAGATAATAAAAGTTGGATATCATTAAGATACACAAATACATAATACATGCAATAATCCTAAGTATTAAGCAAACTTAGTCAATATTTTGGCCCCAAAACTGGTAAAAAGAAGAACAAGAAAAAGAAAAAGAAAAACTCAAAGATAGCAGCTCAAAAATTGATTATGCAAACTTGGTCAATATTTTGCCTCCAAAAGAAGGAGAAGGATATTTAAGTGACTATGTAATGTCTTTGAGAAAGCGTTTGATGGCCTAAATTTTTTTCTTTTACTTTTCATTATTATTATTATGAACTACCCCAAATATTGTTAGCTTTTTTTTTTTTTTACTTATATGGAACATTAGTTTTATTTTTTTGGTTTCGAACATCTTCAATTTTATTAGTATTTCATTATGACATATATTAGTTTGGATATTATATTTTTTTCGTGTTCTATTTTTTGAATTTTGTGTAGATAATGCTATTATATCATCATTGATAAAAAAAAAATGAACATTAAGCTTTAATAGCACCACTTTTAGAGTTTTAGAGTTCGTCTCAGGTCTCAAAATCTAAAGTACGACACTATCAGAATAGGAGCAAGTTCAAGCCGAGATGGAAACATATTATTTCTTTCATTTAATAATGCGATGCTGCATAAAAGTCTCAAGAAAAAAAAAAAAGCATCCAAACTATCCAAAAAACCACCAATATTTCCAAAATATACTGCCAGCAGACAGTCTTTGACTAGTTTGCTCAATAGGCTTATAGCAGGTTTGCGTATCAAGAACACAAAATACTAATTCTTGAGGTTACCTAACTGAAGAAATCATGGAAGAGGTGTATATAGCTGTCAAACTTATATGAATAATATGCTATTTCCCGACAAGAACAACTATAAATGCTGCTATTAATAAACAACAAAATGAAAGAAAAATTCAAAAACAAAAACAAAATTGAAGAAGAAAAAAGGGGCTAGGCTAGGCTAGACTAAGCACTGGATTTCATTTTAGTTCAAAATTATACTCATAATCATAAGAGATATTACATTTATGGGCTAATTAGTGTTTAGACCCTGAATTTTATACCAGTTTAGAGTTTAAACTTTTAAATTTCCAATAGGAGGGTTAATATTCTGGATTTTTTTTTCTTTTCTTTTCTTTTCTCCATTATACCCGCCCTAACCTATATATGAAATTTTTATTATAAAACATGAAGGGAGAGTATAATAGAAAAAAAAGAAACAAAAAATAAAATATAGGGTCTAAACTCTCCAATTGAACATGTTACGACTTAAATTTTAAACTGGTATAAAACTCAGGGTCTAAACACTAATTAGCTCTACATTTATATATTTGTTTAGTACTTTTGGTTCTACATTTCATCTTTATGTCCTCACAAGCTTGAAATTATTAAAGGGATTTCGGTCCAAAACCAAAAACCGAATAAGATTAATACAATTATGTAAATACTCTCAATTTTATGCATATTTTGTACTAAAAAATTTGTATATTTTGAAAACAACAATTATATATATATGTTTTGAAGCTCGTGATTGATAATTTGACAACTAGTTCAACTTTGGGTGCAATTTTGAAATACAACACTTGCGTGTATAATTACAATTTTGAATATAATTTAACTATGATCCCAATTTGTGCCCGACCAATTAAACAATAGAAATATTTTTACCAAACAAACCAAATTGCTTATTGGTTCAGTTTCGTTCAGCTTCGATTTCAGTTTTAGTTTTTAGAATTTTGATTTATTCGATTTTGACTATTTAAGTTCGGTTGCAACCGAACAAACCAAACGGTCACCCCCTAGTAGGGGTGTATTTTGATAAATAAATAAAAAAATCTCCTAACAACCACAAATACCAAAATAATTCCACTTTTAACCGTAATGTCTAAACGTTAATAAAGGGATGTTTTGATCATGTTGTTTAAAAATATATTTCTATAACAGCTATATTCTAAGGATATTTGTGCTCATTTAGCACCTAATTTTTTTTTTTTATATTATTGATCAAAATTTACTGCAACAAAATTTCTCTTCTAATGCTAAAAATCAATCTCATGTTCCATATGGTGAATTAACTTCTTCATTGTCGTGAAAAATGAACCACCACTGCAGCAACTGCAATATCAGCAACATCAGCAACATCAACCCATACAACCTCATGGTACAAGACAATGGATTAGGAGGGTGTCACTATTGGCATTCGTTCGAAATTTGGCAACACTTAACGGAGTTTATAGTGAGAATGTTGAAGGTCAAAGAAGACTTTCTGGTAAAACTCTTGTACAATGCATGTATTGTACAAAACGAATCAATACCTAACCATGACATAGGAACAATACGTAGGCATCTGGACAATTGTATTTAGTATCTTGTAATTTGAAGAAATGTCCATTTTATTTAGTTATTAGTATTAGGAACTTAGTAGTCGCAATTATACTGTATCAGCTCAAAAAATTAGCTGCAACAATTTTATATACTTACTATTTTATTATTATTTTTTAATATATGTTTTTATTGTTAAATAGGTACTTTATGTTTGTTAATACGACTTATAGTTTGCGTTCCGACTTTCAAACTCTCTGAAAGCTTTCTTTGTGGTACCACAAAAGATACTAAAAGAAGTTTGAGAGCCGAACACAATGTTAGTCATATTAACAAACACTTATTTAGTTATAATAGCAATAGTATATATTAAAACTTTCTCAATTAAATAAAATTTATTTATTTTCTTGCTAATTTTTTAAATAGTGATCTTAGTTTCCATTTGTTATATAGTAACCCAAATTGAAGTTTTATAAATAACAGGCTCAAACCTTAATGGACCAAAAGAAATTTTTTTTGTTTTCTTATGTCATATAAAGAAATTTTTTAATGTCATTAAATATATCAAATAAATAAATTAATAAAGTTTTTTATTTTTTTTGGTTTTATTCTTTTTATAGTCAAAGTCCAAATCCCGTAGTCCGAAGTTCAATAGTTTTTTATTTTTTTTTCTTTAAAAAATAACAGGCCAATTCGGGCTAGGTACGCACCAAAACCGGCCCCAGCATTGTCAAGCATGGCCCAAATCATATCAGGTTGTGGATCGGGCTAGGGTTGGGTTTCAATGTTGAGCCCAACCTGGACTGCTTCCTATGTGAAGGCTGACCCGATCTGGCCCAAATTCAATCAAACCTGATCAACTCAGCTGGCGCGCCTGAGTCCCTGACCCACTTAACATCTCTAGAAATTTCTTCCCAATCTTACAAACTAAGTTGCTTGTAACTATGGTACCATTTGGTTCACGTTTGAAATTGTATGTGTTGTTTATGCCAACATATTGGCCAAAACTGCTTCAACCATAACTAAAACTGAAAAGTCCTGCCAGCCTCCGCCGCTCCTCCAATCAATGAGAAATCGACACATGGCTCGATTCCCTCAGCGTCATGGGAAGAAGACTCAACTAACACCCATATAGTACTTGCAAGTTGCAACCCTCTACCTCTCTCCTTCCTTTTTAATAAAAAAAAATTATAATATATTGTTGTTCTCTTGCAGTTTCCATATTGCTAAATTTTTAAGTGTGCAATTGTTCTCCTTTTTTTCCTTCTTTATTGTCAATTTTAAGTTCTTTTATCATTGTTATTTCTTTATGTTTGCCATTGGTATATATACTGAAATTATGTTGATCTTTTTTCTTTCTTTCTATGTATTAGAGTTATTTGAAGAAAAAAAATACTGTGCAGTGAGTAATCCATAGGGCCAAACCGAATGGGCCGAATAATTAACTGTACTACACAATACACATCATAAATTCATTTCCTTGTTGGTTACCACAAAAATATGCCAGAGGAACTGGACAAAGAACATAAGAGTAGAGAGATGAAATAAACTTGGAAAACATGGAAAACATTTGGAATAGGCAGTTGTTAGCCACCACAATATTTTCGGACGCGGCAGGATTGCTAAGGAACTGCTAACATTTTAACAGTCCTGACTGCCAAAATTTTGCCGTCCCGAAATTTTTTTTGCGGTGCCATTATTGCATCTTTTCTTCCCACTATCAGACCCTCAAGGCAAAAGGCAAGAAAAATCCTACAAAAACAGCTTGTGGCAAAGAAATTTGCAAATCCGAGCTCTCAGTATTACTGTTTCATCTCAAGACCAAACCAGAAAAAATCTATACCTTAATCGTAACGTAAAATACATCTTTCCCCTTATTTGCAATAGGGAAAATTAAGATTTTATTCTAAATATTCATTGTCCATGGTGGTTTATATATCTACAAAAACAAAATTGAAGCTGCTCTGAGCTTCTTAAGACTAAATTTCCTTTCATAATACGTGTCACAGCTGCGTTGATATAGAATGAAGATCTTCAGTATAGATCAATAACTCATTCTGCAACCTTCACTGCTTAGCCTGCAGAACAATCATGAACAATGTTTAGTAAGCATCATTTTGCATTCCAAACCTTAGGTTGCAAGCCAATATATGTGCAGAACAACATAGATGTGGATACATAAACATTGGTAGCATGGACTCACTCTTCTCATTAACGACAAAGTTATAACAGTTATCAGGATTATACCGGGCAATAAATTCCTTTATTTTGCCACCTTCACACTTGTTCAATCAAAACCCCTCTCCACTAAACAAAATATTAGAAGCTAGCCACCATCTAGAGGAGACGACTATAGTCTCTTAACTTATAAGGGAGCTTCTTCATGAGACAGTATCAAAACTTTCTACACATGAATACTTCATGGATGTGGTTTGAGTACATGTATATTTGATAATCACCCACTCTAATATTATCTACAACCACAACTCAAGGTGTTGGCAGTCCCTACCTTCGGGCAGGAAATGGTAAAAGTGGCAGCCTCACGAAATTACTGATGTGCAATTATCAGACAATATAAAAAGAAAATAGCTAAAAATATCAAGTATAAAACTTTGTCGATCTGTGACCACTCACATGTGGGCACTGGGTGCCACTTGTCTGAAAGACAACATAAAAAAGTTTATTAAAAAAAACAGTCCAGACCTAGAAATAAGGACTCACTCACATGTGGGTACTGGGTACAGATACATACAAAAGTATGTACTTCACACAACTATCTTTGTTGACTTATATCACCATCACTGAAATATTGCTACCAAGACATGATGAAGCCATGGGTTGGTAAAGTTTCCTAAATTGTGGGAGTTAAAAGAGTAGCCATCTATCAGAAAAGTCCCACAAGATGTTAAATGCTCGACTTAAGTAACCTTTCCATCTTGTTAGTATGATGATTGATGTAAATTCTTCAGTTCATTTTCATTCAAAGGACTTGCCTAATCCTTTTTAGGTAAAAATTCACGATTTGTCAGCAAATCCTGTGGAGCATCCACGAAGCGAAGTATCAATGCTATTTGGAAAAGAAAAAAAGTACTTTCTTGTACAAAGAACCATGGATTAGCATGATGTAAATTCTCTAGTCAGTTCATCCATTGTACTAAGCTAATCTTTTTTCAGGAAACATTTTAACAGAGATGCCAATGTATTTCTCATGGTCAATTTTCCATAGTAGAAAACTGACTCCTAACTCTCCAAGAACATGTTTTCCTACAGTCTAAGCATGTAGTTCATAAATATTTAGAGGCATATCACCTCCCTTAACAAGGGTGTATTTGCAGATAACTCTATAAGATAATTTTGGAGGCAAATGCACTAATATTAGGGATGAACTGCATAATCATTTTGGCATTATTACCTTCTACCTTATCCTCAAGGTGCTTATTGGGCCGGGCGGCCCAGAACCCGGCCCGGTATGGTCAAACCTGGGCCCGGTTAACAGGCCGACCTGGCCCGGCCCACTATGAAAACGGATTGGGATTGGGATTAGTCCATTGGCCCGAAGGTCCGGCTCGGTGAAGAACCCGATCCGAACCGGGTATTGTCCCCCCAATTTGCTCGACCTGGCCGGTCCATGCCACCAACCCGCTTCAGGCCCAGCACAGGCCCGGTTAGAAACGGAACCCCCCCCCCCCCCAATTGTTTTGGAGGTATTTTAACAAAATACCCCCCTTATTACCGTTAATATAAACATTTGGAGAGGTATTTTGGTTTTTAAAAAAAACCCTCCCAACAACCATTTTATTAATTGTGGGGGTATTTCTACCAAAATACCCCTAAATTCTATCCGTTTTGACTGTTAATCAAGGGTATTTTAGCCATTTTGCAGCGAACGACCAAAATACACCTATAACAGCCATATTCTAAGGGATATTGGTGGTCACTCGGCACCAAAAAATTCCTATAAATAGGATTTTTTACCAAAAAAATTATTTCCTCTTTTCTAATACTTACAAGCAATATGCTGAAGTAGCTACTTTCTGGAGACCGGAGTGCAAAAAAAAAATTGCAAGTGTTCGAAATATTTGGAGGCTTGAACTTGATCGATCACCACCAAGCTCCAACAATTCTACATCTGGCTTTGGAGAAAATCAAGTTGAGGTTTAAGTAATTTGTATTATTATAAAATTAGTTAATTTTGATATTAAAATTTGATTAGTTTTTTACAAAAAAAAATTAAAAAATGAGTATGGATCATAATGATTCTACTGGTTGTAACCAACCCTATCCCTATCAAAGTATTTCATAACTATGTTACGGTTATGTTAATAATTTTAATAATTATTATTATGTTAATAACCCTGTAGAAAATAAACTACCACCGACACAAATGTCACCTCCAGAAGTTAGAAGTATTAAAACTAATATTTCAACTAGGAGAAAATCGATGTTATGAAAATTTTATATTGAACTTTCTCACAAATAATGAGGGAAAAGAAGTCTTGGATCCGAAAGACCCAACAACCAATACATAGAGCCGCATAATGCAAAAAATGTCAAAGAAAAATTAAATGGAAAAAATGATGGCACAAAAACTTTGAAGAGACATATAGCAATGACACAATTGATGCTAGCAAACACAGTTAAGCACTGGTCCTCAAGGATATTCAGTAGGAAACTTTACTTATTATGCTACTCATAAGAAAACCAACTTAATAATCTATATTATTTGTGATGAACAACCTTTTACATTTGGTGAGAGTAAACCTTATTATGACTATGTAAGTAGTACACTAAATCCTTCTTTTACTATAGTTTTTAGATTTACTACTAGATCAGCAGTTGTTAAAAAAATTGAAAAAAAAGCAACTTTTAAATAATGTTTTATAAATATTAGTAAAAAATTAACTTCTGATATATGGACTAGTAAACAAAATTATCCTTTTGTTTGTATCATGGCGCACATTACTTGGATGCAAAATATATTTTACAAAGACAATTTTTTTGTCTAAGACCATTGAAATTTTTGCATACTGGCTCTACAATCGGTGAAAAATTATCCTTTTGTTTGTATCATGCTGCACATTACTTAGATGCAAAATAGATTTTACAAAGACAATTTTTTGTCTAAGATCATTGAAATTTTCGCATATTGGCTCTACAATCGGTGAAACCATAATATTCATAATAAAAAACAATTTCTTTCGACAACCATAGTAATAATATTTCTTATATCAATATTTTAAAATCTCAATTTTTGCATGTATTAGGAGGACGACTTTTACATATAAGATGTGCTTATCATATTGTTAACTTAATTATACATGAATGTCTTCAATTTTTTTAAACAAATTTAGAAAATATTAGAATATGTCTAACAAGTTTGAACATTTCTCCAAGGAAGCAATAAGAGTTTAAAATATTATGTACACAATATAGTTTGACATTTAGAAAATTTGTTAAGAAAGCACCAATAGATGGAATTCTACCTATTTGATGTTGAAATCTTGTATCAAATATAGAGATGTTATTTCACACTATATTAATGTTAATCCAAGTGTTGATTACCAAATAACTGAGAATAATTGGTTGGTTGCTACTTCAGTTTATGAATTTTTAGAATTATTTTACAATGTTACATTTATTTTATCCGGAGTTTATTATCCAACTTTTTAGTTTTAAAAAGAAATAATTAATATTTCTTATTTATTTACAAAATACAGAAATGCTCTTGGGTTTGATTATGTCGTTTTTAAATTGAAAATAAATTTTCAAAAATATTGGCGTAAAAGAACTCTTTTATATTGTTTGGTTGCGGTTTTAGATCCTAAAATCAAATTAGATAGTGTATTTATATTATTAGGCGATTTTTATCATAATATGGATGTTGATGTAAGTAGCTTAAAATTTGAAATTAAAGAGCGTGAAATAACTCTTTTATATTGTTTGATTGCGGTTTTAGATCCTAAAATCAAATTAGATGGTGTATTTATATTATTAGGCGATTTTTATCATAATATGGATGTTGATGTAAGTAGCTTAAAATTTGAAATTAAAGAGCGTGAAATAACTCTTTTATATTGTTTGATTGCGGTTTTAGATCCTAAAATCAAATTAGATGGTGTATTTATATTATTAGGCGATTTTTATCATAATATGTATGTTGATGTAAGTAGCTTAAAATTTGAAATTAAAGAACGTTTAGATATTCTAATTAGTTTATATAAAGAAAAAGTTATATCTAATCGAGCCGGTACAACCACTCAATGTAGTAGTAGTAGCTCCAGTTTAATTTTTACAGTATCTCATGCTAAAGAGTATACTAAAAAGGAAGAAACAAAAATATCAACTCCCAACTCAAGAACTGCCCTTGCATTTGAACTCCTATGATGAAGATGACGAGGATTCTTGATCATTTTTTTTTCCAACTTTAGAATAGTGGAAAAGAAAAAAAATTATCTTACACTTTCTTCTTTGGCACGTAATTTTCTAATAACCCAGTGTCTACGATAGCATCGTAATCTTATTTTAATACTAGTTTAAGAATTTTAAGCAAGGAAAGAAGCATGATGCTACCGAATATTTTGAAAGTGTGTTTACGTTCAAAATTGGGTTCGTGCGGAAAAACAGATTCAACACTTAAGAGATGAATGTGCCGACATTAATGAACAGGATTTCAGTCTCTTACTATTGACGACCCTACTGGAGCTGAACAATGGAATGACAACAAAAATTCAAACAAAAATGGCCAGAAGACCAAATTTTAAATAAAATATGTAGTTTCACTTTTTCAGTTTTCCAAAAAAAGAAAGAAAGAAATGTCATATTAAATTTCTGAAATTAATAAAATTAATAAGGTTTATTTATTTACATTATTTTTTTTATTAGCCCAATTTTTAAGGGCAAAGACCAATTTTTGGGCCCATTTTCTAAGCCCTTTTTCTTCTACGAGCCAACCCTGAACCGGCCAGGGGACAGCTTGGACGCGGCCCAGGCCAGCCCACAAAAAACTGAATTATGGGTTGGGCTGAGCTGGGTTTGGGTTTGATTTTTTTTGCCCCCCCCCCCCCCCCCCCCCCCCGCCCATATCCCACCCTGGGCAGGCCCGGCCCAAGCTTGGACAAACCCGGTCAACATTGGGCCCGGGCCGACACCTTGACCTTATCCCCCTTCCCTACACCTTCTTTGCCCAACCAACTGAGAAGTGACATCAATCAACCTTCCCTGCCAGCCAATCAGCAAGTAGATGCCATCCCCTCCTCCACAACCCACCTTCCCTTGTGTCCTTCCAGTTTCAGTAGGGCTGGATTCCAGAGACCACATAATTATGGTGCAAAAGGTACAGCCAGAAATGGCATGGTTCACCACTCACCAGGGACCAGCCATTGGTCAGTACCTGCTGATCACAGCAGCCTGCACAAGTCATCAGAATCCAGCTGAGCTGCAAAGTAGAGAGAGAAAGAGGATGAAGGGTTCACAATCTTTCAGTGGCAGAGACCTGGTATCTCACTCGACATTTCCTCTTGGCCAGCGGGCCTTAGAAGGTGTGAGAGAGAGAGAGGAAAGAAAATGAGAAGCTCAAGTAATTTTTTCAATGTCAATTGACACCCTACCAAACCGAGTCTGGGAGATGCAATTTTGGTTTTCAAAATGTTCAAGTTATGAGGGTTATTTGCAACAATCCTCATAGTAAGGAGTACTATCTGAAATTACCTCGTATAAGATGCCACAATTTATTTATCTTCATTTTCCACCAGAAGACAAAATAATTTTAGTGTTCTACACTTCTACTATCACACTATTGGCAGCACAAACTATCTAAAACTAAAACCAGCATAGTCAAAATAATTTTGACTTCCAGTAATCTAATCAGATGTCATGACCAAAGTTCCAAGAATAATACATATGAGAGCATGGAAAAACTATTAGGAAGAAAGAAGCCACCATAATAACGTAAAATATGATCTTCATACATAAAGTGACATTTTAAAAGTAAAATCAATAAAATGATAAAAATAAGCCCTCTTGTCTTTTGTTAACAAAAGTTTAAGGGTGACTCAGTCATTTCTAGATAAGCCAATTGTTAAAATCTAAAGTAGAAGTTTTACCTGGGAGTAAAGGAAGGTGCCCAGGATGGCAATTGCCGCTCCAAGGGCATTGACAGGCTGGACGGGTGTATGAAAGATTATGATGGATGAGACAATGACTGATATCCGCTTCATGGTGTTACCTATGCTAAACGTCAAAGGAGAGATTTCATCCAAAGACATGTAGGAAACCTGATTATACAAGTGGTAGAAAACGCTTTGTGCTGCTACCCACCTGCCAAAGTATGATTTCAAAGCCGTAAGTACACTAGCCAGAATAAGAGTCATCTCAGATTAAAAAAAGTCATATCAGATGCAAGTCAAATTTCAAAAAATAATTTTACAGTTAATCATGTCATCTACAATTTAAAAAAAAAGGCATAATCCATGCACCATAATATCTAGGAGTATTCAATGATGTAATTAACCCGTCAATTCATAACTTTTCATCATTTTGCTTCATAAGACAGAATGAACCAAACCAACAAATAGATGAAAAAGGATGAACAGAGAATTTAATCTCACACAAGCTCTAAAGAGCTATTATTAATTGCTGTTTCGCATGCACTTATAACGGCAATATAATAGAAGATACAAACACAAAACTGTTGCATTTACCAGATGAAGTGTGGACCAATCTGTGAAATTGCCTTCTCCCAGCCAGCTGCCCACATCTGTGGGCCCTCCACAGCGATAGCAAATGGAGTCAGAATCAATAGAGAAAGCATGGAGAGACACGCATAATAATTCATCCCACTAACTGACTTCCCCTTCATCCCTTTTTTCGAGAAAATGTTTCTGAACACAAAGGCAATGTTTGATATCATGGCACCCATAAAACCTGAAATCAAGACAAATAATAACATTACACAGACAACTTCAAAGTAATCTAGAATGATACTCGAAATATAAATAATTTCCATTATCATCAATTTCTGTAATGATGCCCTATTAACCCAAATGGTAAGCAAGAAACACTTAAAAAGTAACTCAAGCTTTTGACAAATTAGAATTAGCACATGAGAATAGCTGACATATAACACGATAATCCTGAGTCAAACAAAGTCTTTAGTTTTATACTCTGACATACTTGGAGCCATCATACAGGAGCAATGCAAGAAGAAACTATTCACACCTACTAAGCAGAATTTTGTCAATTAAACTCACCAAACCACTATTACAACAAGAGTTTTGCTCCAATTTCCATCAGTTCACACCACAGTTTGAATTCTAACTAAGACATGCATTTTATGACAGAATAACTGGTTCCTCTATACACAAAGTAAGAAGAATATTCTTGTATAAAACTATTCAATCAGCACGGGAAGGTCAAATATATTATAAGCCTAGCTGTCTCATTTTAGATCTTAAGAAAAAATCTGACTAAAGTATATAATAAAGCAAGAAACTTTCCCAAATCCAACCACCAACCAACTCTTCCTAGAGTCCATGTTGAAATAAAAAAGGATACAAGAATATTCTTTTCTAAGATCATTCATATTCCAATTGTATTCTAAGTTCAGCTGTAGAATTTCAATCCTTGAGAACGAATCTTTGACCAAATAAGAGCATAAATCAATAACTTCACAACTCTAAATGCAGACCTATCCTTTATAACTGGTCATCTTGAAATTGAACATTTGAGTAAATTAGATCGTAGAGAAAGCAAAATTTGCCAACTCCAATCACCAACCTACTCTTCTTACCAGTCATGTTGAAATTGAGTTCGGTGACAGCAGCAAGAGCGCAACCTCCAATGATCGGCAGGAGGGAGAGATAAACCTGCACCGGAAAAGTCTCCCCCAACAGAAACCTCGACACCAGAACGCTAAACGCGGGCTCTCCGCTCTTAATTATGTGGGTGAAGGACACTGCCACCTTCGACATGCTCACGGTCGCTGCGACGTGGCCTATTGTGTGTGCAACGGCCACCTGATAAAAAAAGAATTTTTTCAATCAAAATCAAACAAAAAAAAACCTAAAATCAAAAGAACAGTAAAAGATCAATCATTTTAATCTAGCTATTCAAATAAACAAGCTGTCCTACTAAAATCAAAATGATCCACCAATCCCATCCAAATAACCATGAAAATATTAAAAAGATCCAAAATTAGCAAGATCAAGGCCATCAAAATCACCACAAAACAGAAAGAGATCTTAAGCTAGTCAAGCAACAAGCATTCCAATTCAAAGCTAAAATTTCCACCAAAACCCATTAAATAATCTCTTTCCAAAAAGTTTCTAAAATTACTGCCAAGAAACCATCTTGCTTCGCAAAAAGCTTAAATTTCACTGGAATAAAAACCACAAAGTTGTCAAAAACTCGCCATGAAAAAGCGTAAAAGTCCCAAAAAAGAAATAATTTTTTTTTGCTCTAACAACCCACAAAACCCGGTCTCTGCTTGGTAACGGTTTTGGGGTGTTTTTGAACCGACCGTTTATGAAAACCCATGCTTGTTAATTTTTTTGAGGCACTGGTTTTGGTAGGCTCAAAAACCTCCCAAAACCGGTGTAATGTATTTTTGGGTGGCTTTATAAAAACACCTCAAATCGGTGGGTTTTGAGCAGCTTTATTTTTTTTATTCCATTTATATCCTCACAAAAATATATATAATTATAACCACTGATACCCTTCCCTATCTAATCTATTCGAGTAAAAAACTTTCAGAACTGCTCGTTAGTGAATTACCAAGCATGGATTGGATTGGTTTAAAAGCCGCTACATAAAAACCACCCAAAACCGGACCCCTCATAACTGCTCATAACCGGTACTCTAAAAACACCTCATAACCGCTACCCCTACAATTGCCAAGTTATGAGCGGTTATGAGGGGCCCGGTTTTGGGTGGTTTTTAATTAGCAGCTTTTAAACCAATCCAATCCATGCTTGGTAATTCACTAAAGAGCGGATCTGAAAGTTCTTTACACGAATAAAATTAAATAGGGAAGGATATTAGTAGTTATAATATTTTTTTTACACGAATAAAATTAAATAGGGAAGGATATTAGTAGTTATAATTATATATTTTTTAGTGAGGATATAAATATAATAAAATAATAGAACCTCTCAAAACGGTTTGAGTGTTTATAAAGTCACCCAAAATTACACTATGCCGGTTTTGTTGTGGGTGAATGCCTCAAAAAATTAACAAGGCCTCAAAAAAATTAACAAATATGGATTTTCATAAACGGTTAGTTCAAAAAGATCCAAGAACCGGCGAAAATACAGTTACCAAGCATACCCTAAAAATTCTTCCAACCCTTCAAAAATAAAATAGATAAATTCATCCTCACCGGAGCGAGGGCCTTCCAGAAGCCGGGATCCGTCTTGGGAACCTCCGCCAGCCTGGTAGCCCACGAGACCAGCATCATCAGCGACCCGCACGCCAGCGACAGCGTCGACGTCAGCCACGGGTACGGGAACGCGTTCAGCACCTTCTTGTTATAGATATTGAACACCACGTTCAGGGCCCACCACGTCGCGAAGTACACCCCGATCTTCAACCTCCGCGCCGCCTCCGACCCCGCCTCGACTCCCCCCTCCGTCGTTCGGTCCGCCTCGTACGCCGACGGCGCCTCCGCCGTCCTCCGCGGCCTCCTGTCGGATCCGGACCCGAACCCGAACTGCTTGAGATGGAGAGGCTTGCACGAGAGGGACGACGACGACGACGACGAGGAGCGCCGGTTGGCGGTCCGGAGGAGGGAGACGGAGGTAGGGTTTAGGGAAGGGGACTTGAGGCGGAGGAGGTGCTGGTGCTCGGCGGATGCGGCGAGCGGAGCCGGCGAGTGCTTGACAGAGTGGATCATCGTCGCAGTCGTCGGGATCGGCGCTCGGAGAGAGAGAGATAGTTTCGGCGATCGAGAGGAGTATGAAACCCTAGCCCTAGATTTCTGTTGGAAAATTAGGGTTTTCAGGAGGGAGACGATGGCGGTGATCTGATTAAAAGAGAGTTTTGGTGGGAATTAAAGGGAGTTTGGTTTTGTAGGGGGAGGAAAAAAAGGAGGGGAATGTGGGTGTTACTAACATAATAGCCCCTATTATTATTATTATTATTATTATTATTATTATTATTATTATTATTATTTGTGACTTTTATTTTAGAAATTGGTGGGGGTTTTTTTTTCCCTTTTTTAACATAATTCTAAATTTCGAAAATTTTCAAAAATAATGAATAATAATAAATTTGTTAGATATTTCTGTAATTTGATAAAAGGAGAGAACTCTTCTACTCCATTAGAGTTTTCTGGTATTTTTTTATTATTTGGATGTTCTTAACTTTACTACCAAACTGAATAATGTAGGAAAAAAAATTTGGTGTAATTTCTCCTTGTAAATTAAGGGAATGGTTTGAAATTAAAATTTAAAAAAATTAGTTAAATATTATACAGTTATACTATCCATAGAAATTAAAATTTACTATTAAGAGATGAATGGTATAAAGAAAAATAAAAATCTCACTTGCTAGATAACTGATTGAAAGTATCTAAACAGTAAAAAAAAGATTAATAATGATACAATATATTACATTAAGAACAAAATATTTCGTGAATAATTTTATTAGCCTATAAATAATAAATTTTTTTTCTTACTTTAGTATCTTTGACTAAAAGTAAGTACAAACTTTGTTAATCATATACATTTGAATATTTGATAAGTTTTACTGATTAAAAGACAAAAATGTCCTCCAATTCATAATTGGTGTTGTTTTGGGGTTTAAAAGAATAAATTTGAGAATACAAAATTGTAAAGTCGAGTAGAAGAATATATGATAAAATAAAAATCAAAATACAAGTGGACTATAGAGCAAAATGTACCCACTAAGAAAGTTGACGCATGGGGGAAATATAACAGAAATTTTACTGTACCGATATAATTTTATATAAAAATGACGAAAACGATGGAAATTAGCGTCCACGATAGCATCCGACATTGCGTGTGTCGAAAAATTGGTCAAGCCCAATTTCCGACAAACAGTGTGTCGGAAATTTGGCATGACCAATATTTCCGACACACGCAATGTCGGAAATTCGTTGCTTGGTTTTTTCTCTACGTTGGTTCGGTTTTCTGTCGTTGGGTTGGTTCAGGAGTTCACTAAGTTGCGGGTGGTTGGTGGTTGGAGGGGAGTAAATTAGATCTGAGAAAAGGAGTAGGAGAAGTAGAAGAGAACAGAGAAGAAGAAGAAGTAAGAAGGAGACAGAAGAAGAAGAAGTGAGAAGAAGAAGAAGAAGAAGAAGAAGAAGAAGAAGGCAGAAGAAGAAGAAGAAGAAGTCTTGGTTAGTAAATCTAATCTAGCATTTTATATTATCATTCTGTTAGCATTTTATATTATGATACTTTTAGCATTTTATATTAACTCTAATGCTAACATCTAACCTAAGACAAATCTAAACCTAATCTAGATCCCAATCATAACCATTAAGACTAATCTAGACCACAATCCTAACCCTTAAGACTAATCTACATCCCAATCCTAACCCTTAAGACTAATCTACACCTAATTTAGACCCTAATTCTAACCCTTTAGACTAATCTATATCTAATCTAGACCCCAACCCTAACCTAAGCTAAATCTTTAACCTAACATTAACCCTAACATAATACAAACCAATTTCCTAAGCTAAATCTTTACTTTAACCCTTTGACAACCATCTCCCTAACCCGTAACTAAACCCTAACCTATGCTAAATCTTTAACCTAACATTAACCTTAACCCTAACCCGTAAACTAAACCATTAACCTTATCCAAACCATTTTCCTAATCCTAACCCTAATCTCAACCCGAACTTAACCCTAACATAATCCAAACCCTAATCATATATAAACTGAAACTCTAATCTATCATGCTCTTACATATGCGTTTTCACAACCATCTTTTTACAGATGGCTAGCCAAAACGACGGTTGTATACCGGGGGGACCAACTACAGATTTGATTAAGCAGCAACGTGAGTCGCACATATGTAGTCTGATATTTTCTGGAGAGGTATATTAAATTTTAAATGTGTTAGTCAATAAATTTTTCATTTTATATGTTTAGTAATAATATAGTTTTCCGGGGGGACCAACTTACCTTGACTACGGTCTATAGGATTTTATACTAGGATTGGCTACCATCTTGGTTATGAGTACTTGCCTTGACTGCGATTAAGACATTATAGATTGTGAGTACTTGCCTTGACTGCAGTCTATAGCTTTGACCTGTTAGCCATTTCTAGTATGGCTTGCCAGTGTCTTAGGATCCTTGTGTTAGATCTTGTGTCTTGGTTTATTTTGTCTCGTTGGATATCCTGGATTGTTCCTTACTCCTTTGTATATTTGTACTGTTAAATGTTGGCTTGTATATTATGTATCTTGCTAGTCCTCTGAGGACCTGATGATCTCTTCAGGTTTAGCGACTGCATGGAGTTAGTTAGCAGAGCGGGATGGTAGAGGATTGCGATGTATAATACATGTATTTGCTTGTGATATTTCTTTATTATCCTTTCGTGCTTTATATTCAGTACCATGCTATACTCTGCTTATTTATAGACTTATATCATTCTTGGAGTCTAATCGAACAATATGCTAATAGGCTGCAGACCATGACCCATACTTGTTCATCCTTGTTTTACATTATTCTTGTGGATTGAGATATAGTTTAGATTAGACATGATACCCTGTTATGGACAGCTTATAAGTACTTGAGTCGGGCTGGAGTCCGCTCGATACGTAGCTGGCTTGCTCACGAGCTCGCATCCGAAAACTGGGTACGGATCGTGACAAGTTTTTGTGGTGGTCCATGCAGGTCAGAGCATATCGTATCGTTACGTAACTGTACTGATACGAGCCTGCGAATTTGACTAAACCCTTAGAAATCTCAATCCACTCTGCCTTGAAAATTCTTCTAGAAATTCTCTGCGTCCTTGAAAACTCCATATTTGCTCTCGATTATACTTCCTTGCTTTCCGTACCATTGATTTTCGTCCCTTCCTATTTCGGGATGACGAACGATCGTGCTGTCTAGAATTTATCAAAAATTCTTAGGTTATAGTATAATATGGTTTGATGATTTGATTTTGGTTGCTTGATATATATGAGGGTATTAGAGATACCATATGCTATAAATATCTATGGATAGTGATGTTAGCAACTAGTTGGATGTTACAAGATTCTAGTGACCTTGTTTTGAGGAGTAGTTTGACCAAAGGTGGGTAGAAGTCCTCGAGGTTTCCTGGTTACAAAATTGCTAGGGGAAGGTTGTAAACTATTTTGAGGAATTAAATTTAAGGAGATTTAGATAATAGTAGACTCCCTTTTGAATTTTAAGGAATAATTATGAATTAGAATTTCGAGGACAAAATTATTTTTAAGGTGGGTAGATTTGTAGCTCCCCTTCCCGAAAAATTTTGAAATTTTTTTAATTTATTTATTTGATTTAAATGGGGATTTTATGATTTTTATAAATGATTATTTAGTTAATTATTACGGTAGATGATTTTAGCCATGGTTGAGTTTTGAGGTACAAGACGACTAGGAATCATGGCGCGGATAATGTAGTGGCGTGCCTTAACTAGTGTATTAGCCATAGTAGGGATGACCCAGCCATAGGTGTGCTCTAACTAGGAAAACCAGGCCAAGTTATAGCATAACCATTAGAAATAGTTTAATTAATTATTATTAGATTTATTGATTTTGCATAAACCGGTTATACCATTTTAGCCCGGACTGGATCCAAACTGAGCCCAAGCCCATTTAGGCATCCAGTGTACACAAAGATTCCATGTAGACATATTTTTTAAGTAGATGCAGTACCGATTATGGGATATTGTAATTCGTTATTGTTATTATTATTATTATTATTATTATTATTATTATTATTATTGTTGTTGTTGTTTTATTATCAATACTATTGAGGTTATTATTATATAATATTGTTTTATTATTATTGATTATATTTAAAATATTATATTGCCTGTATAGAATTTATGGTATAGTTATATATATATATATATATATATATATATATATATATATATATATATATATATATATATATATATATATAAAATATGTATAAACACCAGGAGATATATATATGTGCATGTGTATATATATATAAATATATATTATATGTATATGTATATGTGTGTGTATATATATATATATATATATATATATATATATATATATATATATATATATATATATATATATATATATATATATATATATATATAAAATATATATATATATATATATATATATATATATATATATATATGTCTATATATATATACATAAATTATATTAATGGAATAATATGTATATATCATTATATAAGAATATATGCATATGTGTATAGATATAAATATACATATAGGTATACCTATATACCTTTATAAAGAATAAATCCTCAAACACAAATTCCAGCTGAACTAAGCACCATCAAACCCGGCCCACAAAGAATGACAGTTCCCAAACCGATCCTAAGTTTTTCCCAAACCCAAGCAAATAATGCAAACAATTTCCCCCACACCAGTCCATGTAAACCCGAAAGCCCAAGGCCAACCAACAGAACTACTCCCCGGCTCTGTTTCAGCAGAGAACACATATATCTACCCGTATATGTGAACACAACAGAGGGAGAGAACCCTAACTTTATACGCGCGTCACCCATCTCCCAAACCGGGCGACCTTCCCTGGCACCGCACTCTCGTAGGCCACCGCCGGACGGCCGCCGCACGCACATGAGAAGACAGTAGCGCGCGGACTGGAACAGAGCAAACGCGGCAACAGTGCAGCCTCAAGACCCCACTTCGCAGCGCGATTACGCAACGATCGATTGATCGCTTCGCAATTTTTCTCCTCGGCTATAAAGTCAATATATACGTCTTTAAATTCCTTAAACTGGTTTACATATAGATGCCCTAGATTGCACTAGAACTCGACTCAAAAACCGACAAAAACTGTCCCGAAACAGGACAGGATTCAATTCCAGATACCCAATTTGGAAGGCTGATTTCGGCCAACCTACTGACAGTTCCTCTGAACCAATTCATGTCAATCACCGACAACCTATACGAGAGGACAACCCAATTTATAGATTTATTTTCCATTGATTAAATTTCTGTTAAACTATTTCAAACTTTGAGAAAAACCTATTTTTAAAACTGTCCAAAACTTGAAATTTCTTCGATACGACGTGCGTCCCGCCAATCCAGGCGACGTGGTCACGAACTGAAAGCATCGAAAGGTGCGTAACGGCTTTGTGGTCGTGTGGGCTTTGACGGAATTTAAATTGGTCGCGTATGCGCGACGAATTTGATGCGTATCCGTCGAAATTCACCGTATCGGCCTATGTACAAATTTCTCAATTACTTCGTGCACGCTCGTCAGATCGAGACGAAACTTGCGCCAACAGGACCGTATCATTTTTTGGGTCCTGTATACCAAGTTTGGTCCGATTCTGAGACAGTTGATTGGATCGCCGTTTTGCGGGTCCCACAGTCCGACTCAACGGGCAATTTTGTGCACGGCCCACCGGAATCCAACTTTGGACATACGGTTGGATTCGTATTAGAAAACCAGATCTGTAGACATGTAGTTTGACAACTTTAGAGACCATTGACTCTGGCACACTTTTCGGTGCAAAGCGGATCCAACGGCGGACATCGTTTTTGCCCGAAATTACTGTTTTGCCTCTGTGTCCAGAATTGTACTTAAGTTTAGGCAATCCTAGCTAATTTGACTATTCTGAGAATATTGGCGATGTCTGTTTCAGCTTTTGGAGACATTTGTGGATTTTGGACTTTATGGCGTATCAGTTGACAGTATTTTATTGGTTCTTCGCGCTACCACCAGGCAAGTATACCTTGCCAACTTATACAATACAATTTATATGCATGTTCGTTATCTCACGGTTGTTCTTTTCCTTACATTCGTGATTGATTATTTCATGTCTAGTACACTCATACGGTTATAGTTTTACTTTACATGTTTCTAGTTTCTTGTTCCTTTCTGTTGTGATACTTCTATCTGTTACACTGTGTTAGTTTTATATGTATTCCTTGATAGAGTCGTCTAGTCCTGCACCACGATTCTCTCGACTTGATTATAACTTGACTTGACTTGACATGACTTGAGTAGGACTTGACTTTGACATTCTATAGATTGGGAGTACTTACCTTGACTACGGTCTATAGGATTTTATACTAGGATTGGCTACCGTCTTGGTTGTGAGTACTTGTCTTGACTGCGATTGAGACACTATAGATTGTGAGTACTTGTCTTGACTGCAGTCTATAGCTTTGACCTGTTAGCCATTTCTAGTATGGCATGCCAGTGTCTTAGGATCCTTGTGTTAGATCTTGTGTCTTGGTTCATTTTGTCTCGTTGGATATCCTGGATTGTTCCTTACTCCTTTGTATATTTGTACTGTTACATGTTGGCTTGTATATTATGTATCTTGCTAGTCCTCTGAGGACCTGATGATCTCTTCAGGTTTAGCGACTGCATGGAGTTAGTTAGCAGAGCGGGATGGTAGAGGATTGCGATGTATAATACATGTATTTGCTTGTGATATTTCTTTATTATCCTTTCGTGCTTTATATTCAGTACCATGCTATACTCTGCTTATTTATAGACTCATATCATTCTTGGAGTCTAATAGAACAATATGCTAATGGGCTGCAGACCATGACCCATACTTGTTCATCCTTGTTTTACATTATTCTTGTAGATTGAGATATAGTTTAGATTAGACATGATACCCTGTTATGGACAGCTTATACGTACTCGAGTCGGGCTGGAGTCCGCTCGATACGTAGCTGGCTTGCTCACGAGCTCGCGTCCGAAAACCGGGTGCGGGTTGTGACAAAAGGACCACAAAAAGAAAATACATCACCAACATAACTAGCCACCATGCCACCTCCATAAACCAAGAGAATCATACCTCGGGATCTTCATCCCTATCACCCTCAGGAGCATGATACGCACCAAAATGATCAATGCCATGAGGATACATGAATTCATAGGCATTTGGATCACCAAAATGTGGACCGAGATAAGCAGGATTGCGATCCCTTAGATCAACAAACGCATCCCGTTCCTGTAGGGTGCGTTAGATGAAGTAAGTCGGATCGACAAAAGTGTCATGTCCCATTTTTTGCAGAATCGATCGTTCTTGTTAAGGCATGATGTCGCGCGAGCCTAGGTTGCGCTCGTGCAAGGCGGGTTCCATAACGGCCGATTACAGCAGCTTGCGATGGGATCGTCGCACAGAAGTCCCAAACAGATAAGTTGAATAACACAAAACATATACAAAATGATACTCTTTATTGATATTGAAAATAAGATTACAAGGGCGCAAAGCCAAGATTACAAGTCACTCAAGCTTTCTTTCTTTCTTGATATAAACACTCAACTTTCTCTCCTCTCTCAATTACAATCTCTCATGTCCGAAGGCATACAACTTTGCAGGTGCTTCATAAGGCAATGTCCATACATTACGTTCCATATAGGTGAAGACTTCAACGCATACGGCCGTACGCCTCAAAATGCCAAGAAACTCCATGCCTCAGTGCATCTAAGAGAGCTCCGCCTCGAGCGACCAGGTACCTGTCATATGCGCATAAAAACTGGTAGGTTGTCAGTACACAACCGTACTAGTATATGAGCTCCTCGCCAACCATATAAAACCAATACGTTCATTTAGTGAGTGCAACTATTCTTTTGATTGTCTTTTTATTTTTGCCTTAGGATTAATTTGATTACTTAGACTCCTAGCCTATTCGTGTTACAACCAACGTGATCGTACTATCAATTTCTTTAAAACCGTGCTACAAAACCTAGTCGTACAAATATCATGGCTGTGCCATAAGACCCATTTGTGTGACAACATTGATGTCGTGCCACGCAACACAGTGTAACCCATTCATACTGGTCTTACGGTCTTTTCTATTTCAACATGCAACTGACTCAAACCATACTCATAAACTTGTGTCATTGACTTGAACAAACGATGCCACATCTCTTGCCGAAGCACGTGTCTCTACTATAGCCAAATCTTAGGCTCCATATTTGTGTTGCAAACTGTGCACACATTAATTTGACTCATTCGTGCCGTATTTACACTTCACCTGACTCAACCAACACCGTGCATGCGGATTGTTGCTCAGCACACCGACTCATTTATATGAAAGGGTTACTAGAATTCGAGCCATCTTGGACATTGATGGGTTAGACGACGATTATTCAGTGTAAGGAAGCTAGCCCCACTGAACGTCCCGAATCACCAAGCATTTCAGAGTCGAACTGCTCTGAAATGCCCCATGCTAGTATGTCGGATACGGCGAACTTGTTCCCCCTAAGTACGAATCGATCCTGGTTCCCCGGCAATTGTTCGAGGAACGAAACCTTGTGTACAAGTTATCCATGACCATGCAAGGCACTACTCAATCTGATACTTATAAGACCATTTTTTATCTCATCTATACATCTTTATGCAGCTCTACGGTTCAGAGACTGCCTCGATGACTACCGGTTCCGAAAACTTTCCATGTTACCATATCATTTTGGTTCAAACTCAGGGATGAGTACTTGATAGCCCTCTTACTTAACTCAACTTGAATAACCATGTTATGTGCGACATTATCCACCTAAGTCATACTCTTTATGACGAGCCCTGAGGTCGTAGGACTGTGTGGCTATAACAAGCTGTAGAAATCATAGGACCGTGCCTGCTATGACTTCGTTAGCATAACCTCCGTTAACCAATTCTTGAATTTTTCTAAAATTTTGTATTTATCTATTTTTTTTTTGAATTTTTGTAAATCTTTGAAAATTGTGAAATTCTAATACCGAGAAAATATTTTCGATCGTAATTTGTTATCGATATTTTGTTGGAGTGTTGGTTTTGTAAAAACTATTTTGCGAGATTATATTCTAGTGGAATCTTCCTGTTCATTTTCTTAAATTTATATAAATTATAAATATTTATTTGGAATACGTAAAAGATTAGTCAAAATATTATCGTAAATAAATATACTTTATTCTAATTTATTTGAAATCATATAGTTTCCAATAATGATTGCAATTAGCTAGCTAATAGTTAGTAATCAATTATTAGCAGTTAGTGTTAGTGTTAGCAGTTAACAGTTTTTTTACTAATTTCTTCTAATTCTATTACATGTACATTTGCCCCTAGAATTTCCTACTCTATCCTAAATATTGGGGACTCCCCAACATTACACAAATCCCTAGACAACCAATTCTAGTCGTCACCTACAGTAGCATCCTTCCCCTGATCCCGACTCCTCCCTACGGCGAACAGCTCACCCGCCCCAGGCCAACTCTGGCCAATGCCAACCGCCACCACTAGCACCTCCACCTCTGGCCAGAGCCGACCACTAGCCACCGCCACCTCAAGCTACTTCCACACCATGAGTACGACAACCGCTCGCACCACCATCGACACTCCAGGCCCATCATCACCGTCACAACCATTCTCCGCCCCGACCTCCCCAGCCATCGCCACCTTTGTCCCACCAAACTATCATCACGTTCATCACCACCACTGCAAACACGACCACCACCACAACCACCCTGTCACCACCACCTCTCGGCCATCTCCGGTCGCACACCCAACACAACCGCCACCACTGGCACCTCCATCACCGCTGCTCCCACGCTCATCAATCCGACCACCCCAACAAATCCAAAAAAAGAAGATAAAATCTAAGGAAAAGGAGATGACCGCCTGTCACGACCTGATCCCAATGTAATGGGTCCAGTCAGATCATGTCCAGCCTGCACCATTGTGAGACAGCAGCAGTAAGTTGTATCAAGCAATGAACACAAGCAGACAAAACTAAAACGGAAAGAAAAATATTTTATTAACCTGAAAACTGGTCTGAAATGAGAAATACAAATAAACAAGCATTCAATTATTACAAGGTTTTATTTGCAAGAAAGAAAAATAAACTAGTCCAAAGTACAACTAAAACTCTGGGGCTCCCTGATCTGGTTCGGCTACATCGTCAGGGTTCGAACCAGGTCTGTAAAAAGAGCTAAAGGCGTGATCCTCGCCGTCGTAGTCACCTAAAAATGTTGGTCTCCAGTCAGGAGGGAGCAAGAACATATTTCCACATCTAACATTCTAAATAATAATAAATGAATTACAAGACAGTTTAAAAGCATTATATATTTTTGCTAAATAATAGTAAAAAGACAGCAGGCAATATTCTCAGGAACTACGATGATGCAATTCTACAATAGTATTTTGAGTATATAACAGAATCCGTGATCGGCTGGATAGAGATAATATGTATACTAGGATTCTGGTCAAAATGATATTATACGGTACAGCTTAACCCACCTGTGCAGTAGGGGTTAGCGCGTGAGAGGCAATCGGTAAACAATGACTTTGGTCACAAATGTTATACTACTCCCCCAATCAATCCCCGAGTTAATGAGTCAATGAGTCAATCAATCAATCCGTCAATTGATGTGGAGTCCAAGAGGGATCCGCTGTGAATCAGTATCACTACAGTACATGAAACTACTGATGTATACATTTAATTATTAAAATAAAATGCAGACATGAAAGATATGAAATTTGCCATGGGTGTATCCCCGACGTGGAAGCGACAGCTAGAAAGTAACCGCTATGGTTTAGGAATCCGAACCTACAATAATCGTAACACCAGATTTAGTAGCTGGAACTAACTACACTCCAATCCTTAAGGGCAATGCTAACTAGTAATTAAGGCTAAGTCTGGTCGGGCTGAAAATAACGTAATTTTGTTATTAACAAAGAAAATATTTATATTTTAAGAATAGGTTGATTAATTATTACTAAGTGACAAAATAATTATTTTAGTGAAAATACATGTTTTTATCGTAATAATTAAGGGTAAAAAAATAATTATTTAATCGTATTATAGAAATTACTATTTTTATGTAATAACCAATTACGCGAAAATACGATTTTACTAAAAATCCATTTTTGACTATTATTCACAAAATAAAGAAAGTAATATTTTAACCACATTTAGCAACTTAATATTTTACCAAAATTACGATTTTCCTCCAACTAATATTTTTTAATATTTTAGTTAACTAGAAATCATTTTCTGACTACTATTACTAAAATACTTTCTTGCCCAAAATAATTCACTAATAATTTTTTTATCATTTTAAGAGAAATTTATATACTTTTTTACTTATGAAACTAATTATTTTGCTAGTAAAACATTTATAATAATAATCTCATTTTTCCATATCTCTTAATAAGCCAAAATACACATTTTCTGACTATAACCACCAAAACTATTTTAAAACCAAGTATATTATCTTTTTTAATAAAAGAACTAATTTCTAATTAAAACTATATATATAATGAACGAAATATTTTTAATTAGAAATCTTATTTCTAAAAATCATTCCTTGCAATAATTAGTAAGTAAATCACTTTTAATAGTAAAACCTCAATTTAACTATTTATTTTGATAAATAGAATAAGTACTAACTTTTATAAACTATTTTGGGGAAAATACAAATAATTACTTTTTAGCTATAAAGATACTTATATAATTTCTAAATACATTTTTGATATAAAAAATCTTTTATAAACAACTACTTACTTATAGGAAATACTAATGACTATTTTTACCAGTAATTATTCTACACAATAATTAAACTAACATAATTATTATTCTAATCTAATTATTCCAATTGACAGAGCTTTATTCTGTCAATTGGCTGGAACAGAAATTGGATTTTGTACGTAAGAAAAGAAAGTTTCTGGAACAGAAACTTACTGGAACAGAGAAGGAGCACCCGAGCGGAAGCCTCGGGCGCGGAACGGATCGTCGGAAAGCCGACAGGAACGTGGGAAGCGCAGACACGAGGTTGCGAGTGCGCGAGGGAATCCGCACGGAGGTACTGTCACGGCGAGAGGCCGCTTGGGACTGCACCGGGCTGGGCGCTGGTTGCGGTCGGGCGCGGGGTGCTGGCTGCGGTCGGGTGCGAGGCGCACCAGTCGCTCGGGTCGCCGGGGTGGCTCGAGTCGACAAAACAAAACGACAGAAAGAGTGGTCTAGAAATGACGAGGATGGCGTGGTGGACGTGTTGGCGCTGGCAAAATTGCGTTTGGTGGAGAGAGGAGGGAGTTGTGTGGAGTTTGTGAAGCTTTTCGAATGGTGGAGGAGAGTTTCTGTGAGAGGAGATGGTTCTGAGAGTTTACGTAAAGGGAGAGGGAGAGAGTACGTACAGAGGGATGCGCGAATAGTGGATATGGGAGGGGGTTACGGAGTGGTAGGTTTGAATGGGTGTTGGTTTGAGTTAGGGTTTGGTTTGGGCTTAAGTTAAGAGTTTAGGTATTGGGCTCATACAAAACAATTAATAAAACCAACAAATACTAATTAACAGACATGGGCTTTACAATCTTTCCTCCTTAGAAAATTTTGTCCTCAAAATTTCAACCAATAATAAAATAGATGGTTAGAATCATACCTAGAAAAGATGAGGATACTTCTGCCTTATCTCATCCTCTCGCTCATGTTTGCCATTAATGATCAAAACAAGAACTTACAGAAGAACTAGATTTGATTGCAAACTTTGAAAGTACAACAGAGAGCCTAGAAAGAAATCCTAAGAAACAATCTAAGTACAATTATTTAGTTTTGATTCTGGGGGTGACGGTGGAGGCTCGGAAGAAGTGTAGAAACTCTGCCTTACTCCTTGGACTATCAGACACAATCTTTGCTCTTGAGGAAATTGCCAGCCTTTTGCATGGGTGTGGTACCCTGCTATTTATAATGGTTTCGAAATGAAGCATATTTTGGGCCGCATAGATTGTCTCGTGGCCACGTGGCTGTAACAGCACACGAAGACTCGGTCTTTGGCTGCCAGCTGGTGGTTTGTTGTGATTTCTTTGTTGCAGCAAATCTGGGTGGTTGAGACTTGGTCAACTTGCCACGTTCCCTATCACAGCAAATGAGGGCCGCATAGAGCTTGGGGCATTTTGGACCGCATAGGTCTTCTTTGTCCTTTAGTGTTCGGCCAGGCTGGGTCGTATAAGACTCATGCGGCTCAGGTCACAGTCCCTCTTAGCCACATGTCCCACCAGCAGTGCCACCAGTCCGCATGAAGTTTGGAGACTTTTGGGCCGCATAGATCCTGCATTCTGGGTCACATAAGGCTCGTACGGCTCAGGTCGCAGTCCCCATGGCCGTACGACACCCCTGCGGACCATGCCTCAGACCGCATGAACTCTCAGGTACGTGGGCCCTAGGTTCAGGCATGTGGGCCCTATGTCTGGTGACATGACACTTCTTATCTTTTTCGAAAGGTCACATCTTAACTTTATCTTTTTGTCAGGATGTATCAGAGTTGTCAGCTTTGTCAGAGGTATCAGCTTTGTCAGAGGTGTCAGCTTTGTCAGAGGGGCTCCTGCGGCTAATCATCTTGGCCGCATAAGTAGCTATTCCTTCTGCGGTTCGAATCAGTTTGGTCACATTTTAATATAATCAATCTGTTTGAGACAGCAATGATGAGCCGCATGAAATTTTTATGCGACCCGAATCAGTTTGGTTGTATTTTAATATAATCAATCTGTTTGAGACAACAATAATGAGTCGCATGGAATTTAGGACATTTTGGACCCGAATCAGTTTGGCAGCTTTCTTTTGTAATGTGATCCGCATAAACCCTATCTTTTCCATGCTTCTACAAGACCCCTTTCAAAGTTTTTAAATTGCAAATTTGGAATACTTTGAATAAGAAGCATGGAGATATGTCAAGCCGTAGGGAGGCTTCGAGCCATGGGGAGACTTCGAGCTGTAGGAAAATTTTGAGCCGCAGGGAGACTTCGAGCCGTAGGAAGATCCCATCGAGGCTGTTCAGCTATCACTGCTACATTTAATGCTCTGATTCGGTTTTAGATTTGGGACTGTCTTTTTGGTTATAAAGGATAGAATCCCAAGAGTCATCATTATCTTTCAGTGGATACGAGAATCGAAGCGGCGTCTATCGGTTTATCCTCTTTTGAAGGCCTATAAATATGGACCATACGACGGAGAGAGAGAGCTTCTCTTTTTTTTCAACTTTTTCTCCTTCAGTTTCATCATCTTCGTCGTCCTTTCTGCTCCAATCAGCCATGGCTCCAAAAGCTTCCAAATCGATCGGCACTGCAGCTAAAGGGAAGGGACTCGCCTCTCCGTCAAGAGCTGCGGACTCTTCTCCCATTCATCTCGACGTTCAGCCCCCTATTAAGGGTAAGGATGGTGGAAGAACAATGACTTAAATTTAAATGGCCATGTCACATGCTTTATGCGCAGGCTTGTCATGTATCACCTCCGTGGTTTGGAATAATCGGTACGTGTCCTATCTCACTAGACCGCATGCGTTCTGTGTGATGGGGCCGCATGGACTGAGCCGCATAAGTGTTGCTGAACCGCATAACTGAACCGCCTGGATGCCTCATGACCGAGCCGCATGAGCGTCACATAACTGAACCGCATAAGTACCTCATGACTAAGCCGTATGAGCGTCACATAACTGAACCGCATAAGTGCCTCATGACTGAGCTGCATGAGCGTCACATAACTGAACCGCATAAGTTTCACCTGACTAGGCCGCATATGCATCTCATATTTTTTAAGCCACATATACACCCCTCACGACTGGGTTGCATAAACTCTGCCCGACTGGGCCGCATATGCCTTATTTGATTTGAGCTGCATGTGCTCCTCACAACTAGGCCATATAGGTTCTGTTTGACTAGGCCGCATAGCTGAAGAATGAACTTTGTTTTTCTCTAACTATATTTCTTCTTTGACCCTTGCAGTGAACTTGCCTACAGCTCCATCGGGGGAGCTCTTGATAGGGTATGCTCAGTCTGCTTTGGGTGTGATATTTTATCATATAGTTGAACGTGTGTTGACTCAGATTACCCGAGATCAACCTGAGGCCAGGTTAAAGGAGATCAGGGGCCAATCATTCTTCTACCTACTCAGTATGATGAATTTCAGGAGACTGGGGGACACTCATCTGAAGTTGCATTCTAATTCGGAGACGCTCTAACTGTCTCGAACCCAAGCATACTGGAGATATCTGAGAGCTGGAATTTTTCTTCCAATGGAGTAGCGGTTCATCTTCCTCAGATGGAAAGCCATTTTCCCTATCAGGTTTTAACATGGTGCCTATTGAGAGACGAATGACGGATCCCATAACTCAGGACCGGCAGGAAGTCTTCATAGGCAATATCCATTATAATAGATGAGCGCGGTCGGTAGTTGTGACTAAGGAGTCAATCAGTTATTCTGTTGTCGGACTAGTCCCCGGCAGTTTCATAAATGAGACGAAGCCTAATACCCGATTCTCTAAAGCTGACACCTTCTTGAACCAGATTGCTCGCAAAGGGTCATACCCCACGGGCAGACTATTGTTGTTGAATTGGATGCATCGTTCCCCTCCATGGGTCAACTTGACATTCTGGATTCTGACGGTGTATCAGGATACTTTGCAGCAGCTCGGCCTCTACTATGCCATAAGGGGCACTTGCTACGGTCTTCCTGTGATCCCAAAGCTGTTCATAACACTCTTCGAGATGTACAACCATCGTACGAGAACCTTTTTTACACCTGCTGGAGAGATGGGGCTCGCTCTCCACGAGATGCATGACGTCTCCAAGTTGCCCTAGGGAGACGAAGTTTACGAAGAGTATACTCCCAAAAATGAGGAGTTTGAGGAGCTAGAGTAGCGGTTCCCTGGGTTCCTTGCCGTTTATCGGGAAGTGCTATGTCATCATAGCACTTGTCAGCAAATGTCGAAGAAGACGAATAAAAGCTCTGAAGGAAACCTTCCCCATACCAAGGCTTGATCAGTTATCTGTTCAACCTTGGGGCCTCGGGCCGGGTTGCCCCTCAGACTCAAGAAGGGGTGGTCGCTCAGGTGCGAAGCGCTAAGAGGACCAAAGCTTCCGGTGACTGATTCAGAAGCCAGACTGACACCTTCAGCTATTTCTATCAAGATACCCAACTCTTGTCCGATAAGGCCATCCTGGCTGGGTTTCTGATGATATGGCTGAGGATCTATGTGGTCTCGGCTGGTTCCGGTTCTATTGAGAGGATCAGCCATAACCTGATTCTTCCTGCTGTCAAGTTAGTCTTCGGAGGCAGGCTAGTTCTACTCCCAGCCATAGTGTGCAGCATTCATCGAGGCCTTTGTATCTTTACGACCAAAGCCATAGCTCGTGACATTACGAAGGCTTTCAACCGAATTGAGCTGCCCTACCATTATCTGATGGGGTGGCTACTAATGCACTGCCCCTCTCTGATGTGGCCTGGCCCCAAGGGTAACCCGACGGCCGACGATGCCTTCATCTACCAGTACCATGACATGCCCTGGACCTTATTGGCCCATTTTCTGATGGTCACACCCGATTTTGATAATCGACAATGACTTAAGTCAATGCACAAAATATACGAACTGCTGCTAAACATTTTATGTAAAGTGAAATCAATATCAAAGAACATACTACTACACCAGCAAGCATATAAATCATCATTCTGAAGCTCATTCTCATTGGAATCAGCCTAAGTCATTTTTCAATTTATTATATATTTTATTTTTATTGAGTCTAGGATATAAATTGTAAGATCGATTGGATACTACTGGCTTAGGTTAATTACAGTCCACTCTCCTATACAGCCTACCCATCCAAAGTCCACTTACCAAATATACCATCTTTTTATGCAACAGAGTTTGACAAATATTTTATATTAGAACTGAGACAGAACTCAAGCCGAGTTCGGTCCGAGTTCGGTCAGTTTGAATTCAAATATTTGTTGCCTCCAAATCTGCATGCAACGTTCGTTTGCGAAATCTTTGCATCAGAACTCCACCCGAATTCTATCCGAGTTCGGTCCTAGAAAACACCTATAAATAGAAGAGAATTTCTCATTTCAGATCACTCATCAATTCATCTTCTTTTCTCTCTATCTATATCCGACAATGTTTTCATTGATCTAAAGCTTTCACATTTCACCTACACATCTCTTAGCCAAAAGCCAGTAATATCTATTTGATCTAGAGTCTTTTGCTTCTCAGAGTTGTAGGCCATACGGCTAGGGGGGAAACAGGGCCATGCGGTTAAGAGAAGGGGCTCATGCGGCTGAGGGGAATGGGCTCATGCGATGAAGGTCAACCCAGACAGGCGGCAAGGGCCATGCGGCTAAGGGAAGGGGCTCATGCGGCTAAGGTCAACCCAGACATGCGGCAAGGGCCATACGACTAAGGGAAGGGGCTCATACGGCAGTAGATGGGTACCCATCCATGCGGCAGGGTAGATGGATACCCATCTATGCGGCAAGGTGGATGAGTTCCATGCGGTAAAGTGGATGGGGTATCATGCGACAGTAGATGGATACCCATCTATGCGGCAGGGTGGATGAGTTCCATGCGGCAAAGTGGATGGGGGTCTCATACGGCAGTAGATGGGTACCCATCTATACGACAAGGTAGATGGATACCCATCTATGCGGCATGGTGGATGAGTTCCATGCGGCAAAGTAGATGGGGGTCTCATACGGCAGTAGATGGATATCCATCTATGCGGCATGGTAGATGGATACCCATCTTCTCCGAAAATCTAAGAAGAATGGCCATGGAACCCATAGCTTCCAAGCTCCATAAAATCTTCACTATAATTCTAAATTTGGACTTCTATAGGTCAAAATGGGGTAGAATAAAATTCTCTACAATATGGAACAATCAAAACTTGAAAATAATAGTATTTCATAGAACAAAACCCAAGAAATCTAAAAATGCAACAAACTTAGATTTACAAGAAATAAAACATAAAAATTGAAAATGCTAAGTACTAAAGTGTCTTAGAATCTCGTGAGGAAGAAAATGGAACAACAAAATTTGAGTTCCTCCATGAAGCAAGTTGTACTTGCCTAAGCCTCTCTTGGTAGGTGGAGAGAGTTAATGGAGGAAGAAGAAAATGTAATGAAGAAGTGAATGAGGAGAGAGAAAGGGGATGGTGGCTTATAAAGGAAGAGAGTGGGTGGTTGGTGGGGTTGGTCTACATGCAAAACCGAACCAAGCAAACCGAATCGAACCAAGCAAATAAAATGCCAAAATAGACCATACAAATAGACCATGCAATGAGACATGCAATATGAGTCAAAATACGTACACGTATACCAAAATACCTAATACGAACTACGGGCGTTACAACTCTACCCACCTTAAAAGAATTTCGTCCTTAGAATTTAATTAAGAGGCTAGAGAGGCAAGGACAAGCTATACTAATCACAGACAAGCTATACTAAGCAGTCCACCATGCAATCATTCATTCAAACAAGGAATTGAGAGAATAAGGCATATGAAAGACATTATACCTTACGAGTCAAACAGGTCGGGATATCGCGATCGGATATCATCCTCACGCTCCCACGTTGACTCACCCAAAGAGTGATGACCCCAAGCAACACGGACTAACTTGATAGTCTTGTTCTTGAGTATCTTCTCTCTTCGGTCTATTATGGATACGGGCCTCTCCTCATACGAAAGGTTGGTACCAACAACCAATTCCGAATGATCCAGGATGTGGCTCAGGTCCGAGATATACCGTCATAGTTTGGATACATGGAAGACATCATGCACCTCACGCAACGACGGTGGAAGAGCGAGACGATAGGACACATCACCTACTCGCTCTAGAATGTTGAATGGCCCTATATACCTAGGATTAAGCTTTTCCCGCACATCGAAATGAGTGACGCCACATGTAGGCGAGATCCTAAGGAATACATGGTCGTCGACAAAAAATTCAAGGAGACGCCGATGAGAATCGGCCCAATGGCGCTGGCGATCTTGTGCGACGCGAAGATGATCTCTGACTGTAATGCCCCAGTCCCAAAATACGTAGGACTAGGAACGTAGACATGCCAGCTGTATTCATACGAAGTATACTCCAATATATGGAAGCCTCGTATAAATATATGAGCTGTAAAATGCAGTAGAACCATAACTAATCTCATCCACACAGAATAAATGAATAAAAGATCATATAATGAGAATAAATTTATCTTGATACAATATGTTGGGCGGAGACAAATCCACTACCAACAAAATAAGAAAAAGTACATAGAAAATGTAATGAGTGGCGAGCGAAGCGAAGACGATCCAAATGCAATCATCCTCGAAGAAATAGCGAACATCACGGCTAGAGCTAGAACACCTGCGAAAGACAATAGCACACACCTGGCAAGACAACCAGGTCCTCAGAGGGACGTAACAAGACACATAATAGCATGCCATATAAACTGAATAAATATTGCTCAAGTAAATAAGTAAATCGAATTATAACATGTTCCAATACGCACCTACTGAACGAGCGTACCATCCCCCCAACCAAACAAGGATAGGAGATGGTAAACTAATTCACGGTAACGTATCTTCCCATGCTATGAATCCGATATGGTATTCGGACCCCAACAAGGTTCAATACCTTCTCATCGAAGTAGTAAGTCACACCTACAACCAAACAAGGACAAGATGTGACGAACTAATCCGTGACAAGTTATTGTCCCAAGCCACGGTCAGATACAAGTACCCAAACCAAAAGTACTCGTACCTAACGGATAGGGTAGCCTACCGTTCTAAGTGAAATATAGTTAAGAACAATCCTTCCTACGTATGGGCCCTGGCTGAATAGGATCGGCGTAGTCCCCTCTTTGGGCACCAGAGGCCCCAGCAGGAAGAGCATGACGTTCCGTAGAATCGTCAGTGGCCGTCAATAATCTTGGGTCATCAACCCCGTATCTCCGGCGGAGAGTCCGGGTCACAAGGGAAGTGCATCGAAACCCATACGCTAAGGAATTGTCCTCCCCGCCCAATGCCTACTGTGTTGTATCCACAACACAAACCACTATAACCGCTAAGTCAAACTAGCATGCAACCTCTATTAGCGGTTATTTCTATCGCACGGCTTGTACGTACTGGTGGCCAGCCAATCACGCACTTCCGTGTTCTACATGCGACACACAACTTCGTGTTTACAACGTGTCAAGGCCAATAAATACAACACACAAGGTGGTCCCTTAAATCTAGGTTTAATTTGTAAAAATAATACATAGCAGGAAATAAAATGAACAGTAAGTTCTAATAGTTATGCCATGTATCACAGTTTATTTTGCATAAAGAAAATAAGTAATGCATGAAAATATGAGCTAAAATAATTAAACAGCTAATGGCAAGGTGTCTTGCCTGGTAGAGCGCCTGGTGTGCTGTGATAATCAATGTAGCACGAACTGCAACTTCGGTACAACCACTATGCAAGGTGACTTCTGATGGTGGCATGGATCGTGTTATTGGGTCCATAAGGGTTAATTTAGTTAGGGTCGATAGGTGGAAGGGAAGAATTTGCAAGGGATAGGAAGATTGGTTACGGACAAGAGAAAATCAAAGAAATAATGGATAAACAATAAGATATAGAAAACTATTTATAATACTGGTAAAATGCTATATTATTAGCTAATATTTGTTAGAAAAATATCTTTTGAAAATCTAGTAACTTATTTAAGGCAATTCCTTAATTTATCAAAATATCCTTGACTAGCAAAATTAGGATTTTTGTATAATATGAAAAACTGTATTTTAAAATACTTTATAGTACTAGAAAATTTATTTATAGGTAGGAACCTATTTTGATTACCACAAAATAATAGGACAATATATCTAAAAATATTTTAACATACCTAGAACAAAATAACAATTTGGTATTAGTGAAACTAATAAAAATAATAATGAGAATTCATTATAATATAATTAAATAATAAAATAATAATAATAATAATAATAATAATAATAATAATAATAATAATAAGGATGATAATAATAATGATGGTAATATTATTGATATATATTCCTACAAGAAAGGAAATAATAGACATATAATAATAATGATGATAATGATAGTAATAAGGATATTAATAATAATGATAAAATACCAAAACACACCATTTAAAATAACCAATTAAAATAAATAGTTAAAATAATGATAATAATATAATTATTTAATATATAATGTATGTAGGTAACTTACTTAAAATTTAATACTGTAATTAAAATAGAAATATACCAAAACTAATAAAAGAAAATAAAGGGGGAAAACGCAAAAAACCAACAAAGGGGTAGGTAGTCTCAGTAATGGGGAGCCCTTCTCGTTTGTGAGAGGGAGGAGAGAGGGAAGAGAGTGAGAGAGCTGAGAGAGTGGAGAGGAATCGGAGGTCGACGGAAGAGGGGCGGCGAGCGGTGGACAAGAAAGAGGAGAGAAGTCGGAGGGAGCGGTCAGGAGACGAGGAGCGGGGTGGTCTCGTGGGAGCGGTCGACCAGGAAAAGAAGGGGGCTGGCGGATGAGACGGCAGAGAAGGGGGAGTTCCTCAGAGGCACGGGCGGCGCGGAGGCGACAGTAGGCGGCGGCGAGATCCAGACGGAAGGCGGATGGGGCGAGCGGTGCTTCGCCGGTGGACGGCGCTGAGCGGGAGAGGGTCGATGGGGTCGTCGGCCACTGCAAGCGGCGGGGGAAGGACGGCCACGCGGAGGAGGGTTTTGGAAGGGCGACGGAGACCGGAGAGGTGAGGGGTTCCGGCGATGAGGGTTTAGCCAAGGCGGATGAGGGATCTGATGGGAGACGGAGGGAGATCGGAGAGGGAGATGAAGGGAGCGGGTCGGCTGGGCGGAGGGAGATCTCGGGGTGGAGTCGCTGGCTCGGGAAAGGCGGTGCTGTTCCGCGAGATCCGGCTACGAGGCCTCGGCGGCGCGCTCACCGACGCAGGCGGCGCCGGTGGTGGCGCATTCCAGCGCGGCGGAGGGATCTTCGGCTGGGGCCAGGCTGCCACGCCCAGGCGTAGCTCGGAGGGAGCGACGGGCACGAGGGTTACGGAGGCTTGGGACTCGGCGGAGCGGTCTGGCGGCGCCAGGGGAAGGTGAGTATGGTTAGGGTTTCTGTTTGTTTTCTTTTTGCTGGGTTGTGTCGATTTGGGCGGTTTAGAGGGATGCTGGCTGTGGTGCCGGGGGAGGAAGTGTTCCGACGGTGGCGGGTCGCGGTGATGGCTGGTGGTGGTTTGGTCGGGGTGTCGATTTGTGGCTTGGTAGGGGGCGGACTGGGGTTTTCCGGCCAAGGGCCGTGGTGGTTGTGCGTGTATGGTTTGGGTGGACAGGGTGGTGTCGGGGCGATCTGCGACGGGTGGTCGCTGGCTGTGGGATGGTTGCCGCGGAGATGACAGTGATTGGTGTGACGGTGGTGGTGTAATGTCGAGGGGAGGATGATGGTAGTCGTGGTCGAGAGGGGGTAGTAGGTCTTAGGATTTGGGGTTGGATATTGGGAAATATGGGATTTGTATTGTGTCGGGTTTGTCGACACAAAAGAGATAAATGTATTTGTAAAAAATTGGAATAAGAGCTGGACGGGGAACACGGACACGAGGCATGCACCATTGGGTTGTGAATTTTTGTGGATGAATATTGTGGAGGAGTACCTGCCTATTTATAGGATGTGGAAATTCCCAATTTGGATAGGATTAGGAGAATTTAAAACCCAAGTAGATGATTCTCTACTTAATTCAAATAACTTTTAAAACAATCCAAATCAAATCTAAATCCAAATACAATCCAAATTTAAATCTAATTAAATTTCCTTAGTTTAAAATCAAATCAAATAATCCAATTCCAAATATAGATACTAGTTTAATCTATATAAATAATTCCAAACATTAAATCGTTATTTAAATGGTCACAATAACTTTCAAAAATATTTTTCAAAATACCAATAATAATAATTTTGAAAATAATAAATATTTTTAAATATCTTTTTGAACAATAAAATATTACTATTAATAAATTTCGAAAATTATACTTTTATTTAAAATAGGCCAATAAATAATTACGAAATATTTGTATGCAACAAATATCCTTTAGATAATTAGGCTTTTCTAGTATACAAAATATTATTTATTATTAATAACTTTTAGAAACAAAAGGCTTTTTATAGCAAGAATATTTA
The DNA here is from genome assembly GCA_029216955.1 of Iris pallida. Classification (NCBI taxonomy): domain Eukaryota; kingdom Viridiplantae; phylum Streptophyta; class Magnoliopsida; order Asparagales; family Iridaceae; genus Iris; species Iris pallida. Next base: position 5,041,149 of record JANAVB010044817.1, on the reverse strand, counting down.
TATAATATTTTGGAAGTGTATAATAAAATAGAGAAAAATGTTTTTCTAAAATATGTACGCTCGCACATATTCGCACTCGTCGAGCAATAAAAATAAATTTCGTGCGCGACGAAAAATACGATTACGTGACGTACAATACAAAATTTTAAATCCGTACAAATATTAATCATAAAAAAAATTAGTAGAAATTTAGGGGTTTTACATCCTACCCAACTTAAAAGAATTTCGTCCTCGAAATTAAGAATTAGTAGGGGGTGAGAGGACACAAGGGGGAAGAAGGCACAATGGTAGATAGAAAGGTTCGAAGCTTATATGGTTGTAGTCTAGGTTGAGGATACGATTAAGAGACGAGTGTAATCACTCTTAAATTCAAGTAATTAGAAAGTCAAGATTATAGATTTAGGGTCGAGGGAAATGACGAGTAATTAAGACAAGGATATAGTCACATTGAGTGTTAATGGTCACAAGAGATAGGATAGCTAGAGGAACTTCTAGTATAACGCCTTCGTCCTCCTAAAATAGGCGAAGGCGAAAGCAATATAGAGTTCGAAGGAGGCGTTTGTCGAATACGAGTACGTTATTCAAAGACGATCGAATAATTTCAAAAGAATTGTCAAGGCAGTCGTGGATGGGATTGTAAGGGCAAAGTTTAATTATGTCTCCATTCGCGTAGAATAATAGACAAAAGCGAACCAAAGTGCACTCGGTTGATCAGACCATTATGCACCGGTTCTGATTAGACAATCTGTTAGTGGAGGCCTCCAATAACTTATGTCATGAACAAGCTTGATAAAGAATTGAGCTTGCAAAAACTAGGCTACATTAGCATCATTAGTCTAGGTAGTAAAAATATACGCACGAGATTAAGATTGAAATAAAGAACAAATGTGAATAGTCTAAGAGTCATAGGAACCTAAGTCTTGTTTATTCCTATACCATCATTCTACGGTTTTATTGACCAAGGTTTGGTTTACCAAATGGGTTAACTTTCTCTAGTCTCTACGGTCTAGATAATACTAATTGTATTCCCTTAATGGTCAAGGGTGTGTGGGGTATTCTACCCAACTTAAAGAATTAAGCTAAGGGTGTTTGGGACAATGTCTAACTAGTAGGGTCAATCTCTAGCAAGTACAAAGGGAAGATAAGAATAGTTATAAAAGGAATCAAGCAAGATGCAATTGATGAGTCAAATGGTAGATAAAATCAAGGAAAGAGGTCAAGTATGTGGATGAGATCCTAGACTTCTAATCCTATATGCAGGCTTGCTTGGTACGGTAAAGTAACCAAACAATTTATCTTGACCTGTATGGGCCACCACAAAAACATGTAACACCCCAGTCCCAAAATACGTAGGACTAGGAACGTAGATATGCCAGCTGTATTCATACGAAGTATACTCCAATATATGAAAGCCTCGTATAAATACATAAGCTGTAAAATGCAGTAGAACCATAACTAATCTCATCCACACAGAATAAATAAATAAAAGATCATATAATGAGAATAAATTTGTCTTGATACAATATGTTGGATGGAGACAAATCCACTACCAACAAAATAAGAAAAAGTACATAGAAAATATAATGAGTGGCGAGCGAAGCGAAGACGATCCAAATGCAATCATCCTCGAAGAAATAGCGAAGATCACGGCTAGAGCTAGAACACCTGCGAAAGACAATAGCACACACCTGGCAAGACAACCAGGTCCTCAGAGGGACGTAACAAGACACATAATAGCATGCCATATAAACTGAATAAATATTGCTCAAATAAATAAGTAAATCGAATTATAACATGTTCCAATATGCACCTACTGAACAAGCGTACCATCCCCCCAACCAAACAAGGATAGGAGATGGTAAACTAATTCACGGTAACGTATCTTCCCATGCTATGAATCCGATATGGTATCCGGACCCCAACAAGGTTCAATACCTTCTCATCGAAGTAGTAAGTCACACCTACAACCAAACAAGGACAAGCTGTGACGAACTAATCCGTCACAAGTTATTGTTCCAAGCCACGGTCAGATACAAGTACCCAAACCAAAAGTACTCGTACCTAACGGATAGGGTAGCCTACCGTTCTAAGTAAAATATAGTTAAGAACAATCCTTCCTACGCATGGGCCCTGGCTGAATAGGATCGGCGTAGTCCCCTCTTTGGGCACCAGAGGCCCCAGCAGGAAGAGCATGACGTTCCGCAGAATCGTCAGTGGCCGTCAGTAATCTTGGGTCATCAACCCCGTATCTCCGGCGGAGAGTCCGGGTCACAAGAGAAGTGCATCGAAGCCCATACGCTAAGGAATTGTCCTCCCCGCCCAATGCCTACTGTGTTGTATCCACAACACAAACCACTATAACCGTTAAGTCAAACTAGCATGCAACCTCAATTAGCGGTTATTCCTATCGTACGGCTTGTACGTACTGGTGGCCAGCCAATCACGCACTTCCGTGTTCTACATGCGACACACAACTTCGTGTTTACAACGTGTCAAGGCCAATGAATGCAACACACAAGGTGGTCCCTTAAATCTAGGTTTAATTTGTAAAAATAATACATAGCAGGAAATAAAATGAACAGTAAGTTCTAACAGTTATGCCATGTATCACAGTTTATTTTGCATAAAGAAAATAAGTAATACATGAAAATATGAGCTAAAATAATTAAACAGCTAATGGCAAGGTGTCTTGCCTGGTAGAGCGCCTGGTGTGCTGCGATAATCAATGTAGCACGAACTGCAACTTCGGTACAACCACTATGCAAGGTGACTTCTGATGGTGGCATGGACCGTGTCATTGGGTCCAGAAGGGTTAATTTAGTTAGGGTCGATAGGTGGAAGGGAAGAATTTGCAAGGGATAGGAAGATTGGTTACGGACAAAAAAAAATCAAAGAAATAATGGATAAACAATAAGATATAGAAAACTATTTATAATACTGGTAAAACGCTATATTATTAGCTAATATTTGTTAGAAAAATATCTTTTGAAAATCTAGTAACTTATTTATGGCAATTCCTTAATTTATCAAAATATCCTTGACTAGCAAAATTAGGATTTTTGTATAATATGAAAAACTGTATTTTAAAATACTTTATAGTACTAGAAAATTTATTTATAGGTAGGAACCTATTTTAATTACCACAAAATAATAGGACAATATATCTAAAAATATTTTAACATACCTAGAACAAAATAACAATTTGGTATTTGTGAAACTAATAAAAATAATAATGAGAATTCATTATAATATAATAAAATAATAAAATAATAATAATAATAATAATAATAATAAGGATGATAATAATAATGATGGTAATATTATTGATATATATTCCTACAAGAAAGGAAATAATAGACATATAATAATAATGATGATAATGATAGTAATAAGGATATTAATAATAATGATAAAATACCAAAACACACCATTTAAAATAACCAATTAAAATAAATAGTTAAAATAATGATAATAATATAATTATTTAATATATAATGTATGTAGGTAACTTACTTAAAATTTAATACTGTAATTAAAATAGAAATATACCAAAACTAATAAAAGAAAATAAAGGGGGAAAACACAAAAACCCAACAAAGGGGTAGGTAGTCTCAGTAATGGGGAGCCCTTCTCGTTTATGAGAGGGAGGAGAGAGGGAAAAGAGCGAGAGAGCTGAGAGAGTGGAGAGGAATCGGAGGTCGGCGGAAGAGAGGGGCGGCGAGCGGTGGACAAGGAAGAGGAGAAAAGTCGGAGGGAGCGGTCGGGAGATGAGGAGCGGGGGTGGTCTCGTGGGAGCGGTCGACCGGGAAAAGAAGGGGGCTGGCGGATGAGACGGCGGAGAAGGGGGAGTTCCACAGAGGCGCGGGCGGCGCGGAGGCGACAGTAGGAGGCGGCGAGATCCGGACGGAAGACGGATGGGGCGAGCGGGGCTTTGCCGGTGGACGGCGCTGAGCGGGAGAGGGTCGATGGGGTCGTCGGCCACTGCAAGCGGCGGAGGAAGGACGGCCACGCGGAGGAGGGTTTTGGAAGGGCGGCGGAGACCGGAGAGATGAGGGGTTCCGGCGATGAGGGTTTGGCCAAGGCGGAGGAGGGATCTGACGGGAGACGGAGGAAGATTGGAGAGGAAGATGAAGGGAGCGGGTCGGCTGGGCGGAGGGAGATCTCGGGGTGGAGTCGCTGGCTCGAGAAAGGCGGTGATGTTCTGCGAGATCCGGCCACGAGGCCTCGGCGGCGCGCTCACCGACGCAGGCGGCGCAGGTGGTGGCGCGTTCTAGCGCGGCGGAGGGATCTTCGGCTGGGGCCAGGCTGCCACGCCCAGGCGTAGCTCGGAGGGAGCGACGGGCACGAGGGTTGCGGAGGCTTGGGACTCGGCGGAGCAGTCTGGCGGCGCCAGGGGAAGGTGAGTATGGTTCGGGTTTCTATTTGTTTTTTTTGCTGGGTTGTGTCGATTTGGGCGGTTTAGAGGGATGCTGGCTGTGGTGCCGGGGGAGGAAGTGTTCCGACGGTGGCGGGTCGCGGTGATGGCTGTTGGTAGTTTGGTCGGGGTGTCGATTTGTGGCTTGGTAGGGGGCAGACTGGGGTTTTTCGGCCAAGGGCCGTGGTGGTTGTGCGTGTATGGTTTGGGTGGACAGGGTGGTGTCGGGGCGATCTGCGACGGGTGGTCGCTGGCTGTGGGATGGTTGCCGCGGAGATGACAGTGATTGGTGTGACGGTGGTGGTGTAATGTCGAGGGGAGGATGATGGTAGTCGTGGTCGAGAGGGGGTAGTAGGTCTTAGAATTTGGGGTTGGATATTGGAAAATATGGGATTTGTATTGTGTCGGGTTTGTCGACACAAAAGAGATAAATGTATTTGTAAAAAATTGGAATAAGAGCTGGACGGGGAACACGGACACGAGACATGCACCATTGGGTTGTGAATTTTTGTGGATGAATAATGTAGGGGAGTACCTTCCTATTTATAGGACGTGGGAATTCCCAATTTGGATAGGATTAGGAGAATTTAAAACCCAAGTAGATAATTCTCTACTTAATTCAAATAACTTTTAAAACAATCCAAATCAAATCTAAATCCAAATACAATCCAAATTTTAAATCTAATTAAATTTCCTTAGTTTAAAATCAAATCAAATAATCCAATTCCAAATATAGATACTAGTTTAATCTATATAAATAATTCCAAACATTAAATCGAGATTTAAATGGTCACAATAACTTTCAAAAATATTTTTCAGAATACCAATAATAATAATTTCGAAAATAATAAATATTTTTAAATATCTTTTTGAACAATAAAATATTACTATTAATAAATTTCGAAAATTTTACTTTTATTTAAAATAGGCCAATAAATAATTACGAAATATTTGTATGCAACAAATATCCTTTACATAATTAGGCTTTTCTAGTATACAAAATATTATTTATTATTAATAACTTTTAGAAACAAAAGGCTTTTTATAGCAAGAATATTTATATAATATTTTAGAAGTGTATAATAAAATAGAGAAAAATGTTTTTCTAAAATATGTACGCTCGCACATATTCGCACTCGTCGAGCAATAAAAATAAATTTCGTGCGCGACGAAAAATACGATTACGTGACGTACAATACAAAATTTTAAATCCGTACAAATATTAATCATAAAAAAATTAGTAGAAATTTAGGGGTTTTACACTGACTCTTCTGACCACCTCAACTGTCTGAGCAATCATTTCCGGACTGAGCATCTGCCTTTCTCCAACATCATCCCATGCTAGCGGGGATCTACACTTCCTACCATACAGTGTCTCGAACGGTGCTATCTGGATACTGGCTTGAAAACTGTTATTGTACGAGAACTCCACCAGGTGCAGGTGATCTTCCCACGAACCACCGAAGTCGAGTGTACAAGATCTCAACATATCTTCCAAGGTTCGTATGGCACACTCTGACGGAACATCTGTCTGCGGATGATTAGCTGAGCTGAACTGGAGGTGAGTTCCAAAACTCTCTTGCAGACTGCGTCAAAAGTACGACGTAAATCTTGAATCTCTGTCCGAGGTGATACTGACTGGTACATCGTGTAATCTGACGATCTGCCTAAGGTACATCTCGGCTAGCCGAGCTGTCGACTGACCAACCCTGAACGGAAAAAAGTGAGCCACCTTCGTGAGCCTGTCTATAATAACCCAAATAGCATCTCTACTGACCGGGGACCTAGGTAATCCAGTCACAAAATCTATAGTTATATGCTCCCACTTCCATTCTGGAATCGACAAGGGCTGAAGAAGTCCAGCTGATCTCTGATGCTCAGCTTTAACTTGTTGGCAAACCAAACACCAAGAGACAAACCGGGCTATCTCTCTCTTCATGCCATTCCACCAAAAGTGCTGACGGATATCATAGTACATCTTTGTGCCACCGGAATGAATGGAATATTATAAACTGTGAGCTTCTGTTATGGTTTCCTGTCTGATATCTCTACTGGGTACACAAAGACGCTTATCCTGTCGAAGTGTACCATCTTCATGAATACATAACTTTGGCCGTCGTTCTGCCTCACACTCTGGTCTGAGTTGCTAAAGCTTGGAATCTGTTGATTGCGCCTTCCGGATCCTCTCGACTATAGTGGACTGAACTTGCATACTGGCCATCAATGCCACATTGGTAGGAAGGACAACTTCTATACCCATCTTCTGAAGATTTGCTAATAACTCTGGTTGCACTGTTAGAAAATGAACTTCGGCTCTTCTGCTCAATGCATCTGCAACGACGTTGGCCTTCCCAGGATGATACTACAGGTTGATATCATAATCCACAAGCAGCTCTAGCCATCTCCTCTGATGCATGTTAAGATCTTTCTGAGTAAACACATACTTCAGGCTCTTGTGGTCGATGAAAATCTCTACCCTATCTCTATACAAGTAGTGTCTCCAAAGCTTAAGTGCAAACACTACTGCTGCCAACTCCAAGTCATGGATTGGGTAATTTCTCTCATGATCATGAAGTTGACGTGACGCATAAGCTATTACCTTCCCATGCTGCATCAAAACACATCCTAAACCTCTGCCTGAAGCATCGCAATACACTGAGAATCCCCCGGTCCCATCTGGAAGCGTAAAAATGGGTGCCATCATCAAACCTCGCTTGAACTTCTCAAAAGAATCCTGACATTCTGCTGTCCAAGCAAACTGCACATCCTTACGGGTCAACTGGGTCAATGGCACTAAAATTCGAGCAAAGCCTGAAATAAATCGCCGGTAGTAGCCGGCCAAGCTAAGAAAACTACGAACTTCTACAACTGTGCTAGGTAGTGGCCATGTCTCGATAGCCACGATTCTTCTGGGGATCCACTTCTACTCCTCCTCTGGTGATGATATGACCCAAGTATGAAATGCGATCAAGCCAGAACTCGCATTTACTGAATTTTGCGTACAACTAGTGCTCTCTGAGAATCTGGAGGACAACTCTGAGATGCTGCTCATGCTCCACTTTACTCTTGATGTAGACCAATCTATGATCACAATCACAAATTGATCCAAATAAGGCATGAAGATACGATTCACGAGGTCCATGAATATAGCCGGCACATTGGTTGCTCCAAAGGGCATAACAAGGAACTCTCGATGACCATATCTAGATCTGAAAGCTGTCTTCAGGATGTCCTACTCTCTGACTCTGATCTGATGGTATCCTGATCGTAAGTCAATCTACGAGAATACTGCTGCCACCTTGAGTTGATCAAACAGTCATCTATCCTCGAGAGAGGATATCTGTTCTTGATTGTTACTGAGTTCAAGGTATGATAATCTATACATAATCTGGACATACCATCCTTCTTTTTCACAAGAAACATCGGGGCTTCCCAAGGCGACCCACTTGCACGAATGAATCCCTTGGTCCTGAGTTCTTCAATTATCTTGTACAATATCTCTAACTCTGATGGCGCCATTCTGTAGACTCTCTCCGACACTGGGGCTGTCCCTGGGATCAAGTCGATAGTAAACTAAATTTCTCGCTCTGGCGGCATTCCTGGAAGCTCTTCTGGAAAAACATCTGAAAACTCCTCGACTATCCGGGGTAACTGCACTACTGCTACTACCATCCACAATATTGGAGAAGAAGGTTCAACTTTGCCTCAGGAAAAGGAAAACTCTAGCTCATCTGGAATGCTAAAAACAACCCTGCCAACATGGCAGTCTATCCTAGCATACTGGTTCCTTAACCAATCCATTCCTAAGACCACATCATAATCGGCCATTGGGAACTCTATCAATCTAGCGGGGAACTCTCTACCGCTAACTACGATCCGACACAAGAAAACACTCTATCTACTCCCACAAAACCGTTACCAGTAAGTATATTGAGCCTTACTGATAATGACTCGGGCTCCAGTCCTATCCGTGTCGCGAATCGTACAGACATGAATGAATGCGATGTACCAGAATCAAATAACGCTGATGTTGGAAAGGAGTTGACGAGAAAAGTACCTGCCACTACCTCACCTGGTGCCAATCCTTCTTCTACGGTCATCACCATCGCCTGACCATGCCCTCTGGGTGTGGGTCCCCTCTGCTGAAAACTCTCTATCTGCTCTAAATCAGGGCTTGGGCTTGTGCATACCGCTGGGGGTATTGCTGCTGAAAGGCTTGTGCCTGCGTCGGCAATGGCCTCTGAGGCTGATACTGTTGTTGCTGGACTGGTGCTGGTCCTCTCACCGAAGGACTAGTAAAGTTGGACGATGATGAACTACCCCTATTCGGGTAGGATCCTATCTTGTGATCCGCTGCCCCACAAGCCAGGCACAATCCTTGTGCCCTGCGACATTCTGCCACCACATGTCCTAGCTTCCTACAATGCAAACATCCCACTATGGAAGAGTGCTTCTGCTTCTGCTGCTGAGGGTTCGTCGGGGTTGAATGTTGAACCGACGTCACTGAGGCCATCCGCCTCGGGGTTCCAATTGTCAAAGTCCTAGCTGCCGGGGGTGGTGCTGAAGACTGATTCATGTGGCCATGAGATCGCTTCCGACCTCCGGTCCTGTCCACGATCCTCTGGGAGGTATACTCGTGCCGCTTGGCTGCTCTCAATACCGTATCAAAATTTTGATGCTCAAACTGCTCCACTGCCAATAAAATCTCTAGATGGAGCCCCTGCTGGAACTACTGGGCTCTGTCGAACTCGGTCGCTGCCAAGGTGGGAGCAAACCGACTGTCTCGAAAACTTGGCCGCATATCCGTCGACCGTCCTGTCCATCTGCTTCAGGTTGGTGAACCTCGTCTGTAGATCATACCGAGCTACATCATCGAAGTACTTGGTCTGGAATATCTCACAGAATATTGCTCACGCAACAGGTGCCACTAATCCAACGGCCTATGCCGCCTACCAGCTACGGGCAATATCTAATAACTGTAGGCGTACTTGTCACGACCCGCACCCGGTTTTCGGACGCGAGCTCGTGAGCAAGCCAGCTACGTATCGAGCGGACTCCAGCCCGACTCGAGTACGTATAAGCTGTCAAGGTCATGGTACCATGTCTAATCTAAACTATATCTCAATCCACAAGAATCATATAAAGCAAGAATGAACAAGTATGGGTCATGGTCTGCAGCCCATTAGCATATTGTTCGATTAGACTCTAAGAATAATATGAGTCTATACAACTAAGCTGATAAGTAGGATATATCATAAAAGCACGAGAAAGATAGTAACTCAATATCACCAATAAAATACCTGAATCATGCAGATGAAGTCAACTACCACATGCTCAGCTAACTAACTCCGTGCAATCAGCTACCTGAAGAGATCATCAGGTCCTCAGAGGACTAGCAAGATACATAAAATATGCCTACCAATATGACAGTAAATAACAGGTGTGGAGGATAAAAACACTGCAAGAAGAACATCTAAGGACAACGAGTCGTGAGGAAATGTAATACTAGACTTGGCTACCAATCAATCGATTAACCTCTATAGCTTGTAGTACAATGCAAGATACTTCCAATCTATAGTAGATTTTGACTGTAATACAATGCAAGATAATTCCAGTCAAGATTAGCCAATTCTAATATCGATCTCCTCTCCTAAAGGATACAAAGTCAAGTAGACTCCTACAAATCGTAGTACAATGCAAGATACTCCCAATTTATAGTGTCGCAAGTCAAGTCAATCAATCAATCAATATATGCTATAGGTTGTAGTACAATGTAAGATACTCCCAATCTATGGCATGCCTCGAGTCAAGTCAATCAAGTGATATCAAGGTAGAAGAATCGGCTATAGGTCATAGTACAATACAAGATACTCCCAGTCGAGAATGGTCAAGGACAGATATAGAACCTGACAACTCAATCACAAAAGAAAGGGTAACACAAAGAGACCAATATTCTAGCAATGTCAAACATCCTATACGTGCACGTATTCTAGAACAAGTAAAGCAATCAAGGACGAATCAATCACAATATGGAATCATGTGACAATATAAAAATGACTACAATAAGGAAAGAGAAACCATGTAAATACTGTATATGTTCGGCAAGGTATACTTGCCTGGAGGTCGCACGGAGAACCAACAATGTATCGCCAATCAACAAGTCAGAAAGTCCAAGTCATCACAACTGTCTCCGAAAGCTGAAATAAACGTAACCAACATTCTTAGAATAGTCAAATTAGCTAGGATTGCCTGTCCTTAAGTCCAATTCTGGACGCAGGGGCAAAACGATAATTTTGGGTAAAAACGGTATCCGCCGTTGGACCCGCTTTGTACCGAAAATCGTGTCAGAGTCAACGGTCTCTAAAGTCGCCAAACTACATGTCTACGGATTCGATTTTCCGATACGAACCCAACCGTATGTCCAAAGTTGGATTCCGGCGGACCGTGCACAAAATCACCCGTTGAGTCGGACCGTGGGGCCCGCAAAACGGCGATTTTACCAACTATCTCAGAATCGGACCAAACTTGGCATACATGACCAGAAAAATGATACGGTCCTGTTGGCGCAAGTTTTGTCTCGATCTGAAGAGCGTGCACAAAGTAATTGGGAAATTTGCAAAGTACACGATACGGTGAATTTCGACGGATACGCATCAAATTCGTCGCGCACACGCGACCAATTTGAATTCCGTCAAAGCCCACACGACCACGAAGTCGATACGCAGCTTTCGATGCTTTCGGTTCGCGACCACGTCACCTGGTTTGGCGGGACGCACGTCGCGTGGAAGGTTTTTCTAGTTTTTGAAAATGGTTTTCACAGTTTTTTTCCTCATGTTTGTACTGATTTATCTCTCTATATAATAAACTAAAATTAAAAGTAATAACATGGTTTCCATGCTGTTTAGGTTGCCTCTAAAATTATTTAATAGGATTTCGGAAATTTTCTTCAGATTGGTGGCAATCTGCCTTCCAATACCGGGTTGGGACTGATCCTTACTGTTCCTGAACAGGGGTTTTTGGGTCGAATTCGTCTCGATTTCCCGAGGGATTCATTAACCATCTATAAACTCTACTTGTTAGGGATCGGAGTGGGTTATGTAGGCTTCCTACAATACTTTACAGAATTGATTTTCATGGAGTATTTGCGAAGAAACGAGATTTCGAAGGTAGGTACCTGGCGGTGTGTCTCCTGATGCTGCTGTCGACTTGCGCGCAGTTTGTCGCGGTTTCTTCCGCCGTCCGGTGACCCACACGGCGGCGCGCGGCCGTGGGTGGCCATCCAGGTGGCTGGCAAGGTCGCGGCTCTGTATTGAAGACTAGGGTTTTGTTTTTCCTGCTCCCGATCGTGCTCTCTATATATGTGCACTGTGCGGTTGCGCCTGAGCAATCAGGGGATGGGTCGGGCTACCTTCAGCTTGGAAAAAATAGCTGGGCTCGGCTTGGGCTGGCCCTGTGGGGAGCTGGCTTTGCTCAGCTGAAGTTTCAGCTGGGCTGATATTGGGAGGGCTGGGCAGGCCTGGATGGGCTTTGGCTTTTTTTTTCTTTTCTTTATTAATATCTATATATATATATATATATATATATATATATATATATATATATATATATATATATATATATATATATATATATATATTCGTATAGATATACACATATACGTCTACGTATATTCACATATACATATATATATACACACGTATACCTTTACATATATATATATATATATATATATATATATATATATATATATATATATATATATATATATATATATATATATATATATATTTTATATATATATATATATATTTTATACACATACATAAAAAAAAAAAAAAAAAAATATATATATATATATATATATATATATATATATATATATATATATATATATTTTATACACATACATATATATATATATATATTATATATATATATATATATTTTCTTTATATATATATATATATATATATATATATATATTTTTATATATATATATATATATATATATATATATATATATATATATATATATATAAATATATATATATAAAATATATATATATATATATATATATATAATATATATATATATATATATATATATATATATATATATATATATATATAATATATATATATATATATATATATATATATATATATATATACATGAACATACACACATATGTAATATACAGTTATATGTATTTATACACATACATAATATATATTTTCATATATATTCATATATATTTATATACACATGCACACGCACATATATATATTTTATACACACACGAATACTTATATATATTTTATACACACACAATTATATATATATATTTATATATAATCATATATATACCTACACATATACGCATACATATATATTTACTCTATTGTATATATACATACCAATACACTCATATATAATATTTATAAATACACACATTCCCATATATAATCTATACGCACATATTTATACATATCATTTATAAAGTAAATGATTTAATAAATATAAATCATTATCATTAATAAAAACAAAGTAATATTAAAATAAAAATCCTAATAACAATTAAAATAGCCCAAAACTCGTTTCTGATGGATGTAACATGCACCCTACTTATATGGCTCCAGAAGGTCATACAAATTCTGTAAAGCCCTATTTAATAATAATAATAATACCTATAATCTACCTATAACAATATTTAGAAAATAATTGTCAATTCCAAAAATATATACAAAATACTTACACTTACCAAACATGTCTACAAGGTCGTACTTGGTCCCACTACATGCCTACCTGGGCTTGGATTCAGTTCGGGTCCAATTTGACTAGTTCGGTACGACCGGGTCACTTAAACGTCAAATAATATTAATAATGAATAATTAACTATTTATAATGGTCATGTCATAACCTGGTCTGGTTTTCCTAGTTGCGACATCCCTATGGCTAGGTTTCCCCGGGCATGGCTAGTACACTAGTCAAGGCACACTGCTACATCTCTCGTGCCACAAATCCTAGTCGTCTAGTACTTCAAAACTCAACTATGGCTAGAGTCATCTACCGTAATAATTAACTAAATAATTATTTATAAAAATCATAAAATCCCCATTTAAATCAAATAAATAAAACAAAAAATATTTCAAAATTTTTCGGGAAGGGGAGCTACAGTACTACCGCCACCTTCTCGTTCTCGGGCGTCTTCGTCGCTTCTAGAATCACTTCTATATCCTGCAGCCAAGCATCTGCGGCAATAGCATCCTCACTGTCGTCGAAGAAGGTAGGGTTCAAGCGCTTGAAGCTGTTGGCTGCACTATTACCTTGATGACCACCTATGCTCATAGCATCTTGTACTGCCTGGTACAGGGCGTCGTCCCGACGATCTTGAGATGCTAACAATGTCCTGATGAGACCCACCAAGGTGCCATCATCGGCCTCTGTAGGCTGGACTAGCTGAACTGGTGGCTCTTGACCCCCAGTAGGCATGACTCTGGAGGCTACTCTTGAATGCTGGGCTTGATCCCTAGGTTGCTGTTGGCCCATGGGAGGTCCTCCGCCTTGCCAATCGGTAGGACCAGGAACAATGTCGCTGAAGAAGATGACACAGGGAACAGTAAGGAAGGACCAGGACAGATCAAAGACACAAGCATGTGATCAGGTCAAGAATTCAGGAATTTAGAGGGTACGAGTAGAGATCAAGGGCGAGTGCTGATTGAGACATCTATTCAGTAAACCCTCACACATTTTGATTTACAAGACCTGCATGGGCCACCAATTAAACCATATAACACCCCAGAACCAGAATACTGGAGTGCAAGTGCAACCCACCTCGCTATACGGTCACGGCTGTCTAGATACATGAGGGTTTAACTATAAGCCACCAGTCTCTTATGGTCATAAACAAGCCTATTGTCTCAATCTCAAGCAAGTAATAACAGTTACAAGATGTCAGAGCACCAAATATACAATAGTAAGGCGTCCTATACATTACATATTTGGATGATCATGAAGCTAGTCATACAAAATATGAAGACTAGCAAGAGTTTCAGTCATGCATAATCAACCCTAGGATTTGTTAATCATGCTACAGCCCGTAGGCAGACAGTAAGTAAAGTACAATCGAGCTAACACGTGCTCGTCGGCTAAACGCCTCAAAAGAATATTTTTACAATAGAGTGGGAGAGCAAAAATAAAACTCACTCGTTGCCAGGGTTATGCCTGGTGGTCACATCTGGCTGGAAGGTAGGGAGATCCTCTGGAGCTGCTCCGGTATCTGGCCACGCAAAACCAGCTGGGTCAGATCCCAGAAAGGGCAAGTGCCACAAAGGAGGCTTCACTTAAGAACTAAAACCAGCATATCAGAACATAAAATAAGAAGATAATTAAGACATGAAATCTAAATAGGGCAATAAATATCAAGAGATGAGAAGTTATTCCGATCAGTTACTGACAAGGTAAACATAAGCAATCATGTTACTGAAGTAGCCAGGTACCGGGACAAGACAAGGCTTAGACTCCATACAACATTCACGGCCAAGCAATAAGTACAGCTTGATACTTTAACTAACTAGGGTTATCACAGGCCTAGTTACTAGCAAGATGCAATGAGATTATTCCAACAACCACAAGCCCTGCAGACCATCCAGGTTATCCAGGTCGAATATCCGTTCATGAAGGGTGCAACACATGACAGTGTGCTGAAAATATGCCCTACTCGTCGGCAGGCTACAAGTCCACTTGCGCGCCCAGATAACGGGATTACCTGTAGCTGGGAAATCTCTTTATGACTACTGGATTACTCTAGTTATTAGCCTTAGTCAATTTCAGTAGGTACCCCTGACCGTGGTACTCAGGGGTCCCCGTCCTAGACATGATGCAAGACAATATTGGTTCATTTGTACAAATAAAATCGCCCACGGTGTCCAGACCATTCATTCTTGTCATGTCATGCTAGCCGTCGCAACAGCATATCGAGGTATATTATATCAGGTTTACTTATCAAGAGTGCGCCACGACGGGCCACTATCATGTCATGTTACTTGTCAAGAGTGCACCACGACGGGTCACTATCGTGTTCATAGAATATGTGCAGAATTTATATGGTACAAGCATTCTATCAAGGGACTTAAGTTACACAGAGGGTCATGAGACAAAAGCATAAATGTAACAACCAGAATAAAACAAGGGGTGCAAGGGCTATAGAAAGAGCCATGCGGCTCGGGAGCCCAGGATTATGGCTTATGCGGCCAAAAGGGTACAGGGCCATGCGGCTAAGGGGAAACAGGGCCATGCGGTTAAGGAAAAGGGCTCATGCAGCTGAGGGGAGTGGGATCATGCGGCTAAGGTCAACCCAGATATGCGGTAAGGGCCATGCGGCTAAGGGAAGGGGCTCATGCGGCTAAGGTCAACCCAGACATGCGGCAAGGGCCATGCGGCTAAAGCAAGGGACTCATGCAGCAGTAGATGGGTACCCATCCATGCGACAGGGTAGATAGATACCCATCTATACGGCAGGGTGGATCAGTTCCATACGACAAAGTGGATGGGGGTCTCATGCGGCAGTAGATGGATACCCATCTATGCGGCAGGGTAGATGGATACCCATCTATACGGCAGGATGGATGAGTTCCATGCGACAAAGTGGATGGAGGTCTGATACGGCAGTAGATGGATACCCATCAATGCGGCAGGGTAGATGGATACCCATCTTCTCCAAAAATTCGAGAAGGATGGCCATGGAACCCATAGCTTCCAAGCTCCATAAAACCTTTACTATAATTCCAAATTTGGACTTCCATAGGTCAAAATAGGGTATAATGAAATTTTCTACAACATAGAACAATCAAAACTTGAAAATAATAACATTTGATAGATCAAAACCCAAGAAATTCAAAAATACAACAAACTTATATTTACAAGAAATAAACCATGGAAATTGAAAATGCTAAGTACTAAAGTGTCTTAGAATCTCGTGAGGAAGAAAATGGCACAACAAAATTTGAGTTCCTTCATGAAAAAAGTTGCACTTGCCTAAGCCTCTCTTAGTAGGTGGAGAGAGTTAATGGAGGAAGAAGAAGATGTAATGAAGAAGTGAATGAGGAGAGAGAAAGGGGATGGCGGCTTAGAAAGGAAGAGAGTGGGTGGTAGGTGGGGTTGGTCCACATATAAAACCGAACCAAGCAAACCGAACTGAACCAAGCAAATGAAATACCAAAATAGACCATGCAAATAGAACATACAATGAGACATGTAATGAGTCAAAATACGTACACGTATACCAAAATACGTAATACGAACTACGGGCGTTATATAAGCACACATGAACTAAAAATGTATGGCCAGTAGGTAGTCTTTAGTATCTGTGGAGGGTACTTACCTAGCCTACATGTAATGGTATCATCCAGGAAACCATTGGTCATATATGTCTAAGCACATTCTGTGAGAACCAAGTACCTGCACATCCTGTCTAGGTAAGTATTGTAATGCCTCGCTCCGCGTAAGGCATTTGGTTGGCTTGTTGGATGGGATTTGAATATTGGACCGTGAATTGGGTTAGAGAACAGGAGAATCGAGACTGATGTAGTCTCTCTTAGCTGGCTAGACAGAATGGGTTTTGGAACGTAGCTCGCTGGTGGAGCTACGCTTAGTGGGATTGGAGCAAGAAGACCGTTATGCAAGGCAAGTAGAACTGTCCTCCTTCCTCTTTATTCCTGCATGCTTAATAAATAGAATAAAATGATTGCTTTGAATGGTTCCTAAATATCCTATGTTTTAGTTGCTGAGTAATAGAGATGCTTATGTTCAGAATTATTGAACTGCCGAATGAATCACACTTGAACTGCTAATGCGACTTGATGCTTGAAATGAATTGATAACGTCCCCTCGGTTAATACTGCTTAAGTAATGAATACTTGAGTAATGATATGCTACGAGAATGATTCATGAGTAATGAACTGGCTATGCTATTAACACAAAGAATTGAAAGAAACACCTCAATCATGTACATTCTGCATAACTGTTGATGTTGTATGTTTCCTTATATGCAATGAAATAAAGAATACTGTCCCTATGAAATAAATAAAATATTGTAGGTCCTATCGAGATGAATGGAATATTATTTGTTCCTCTTAAAAAGGAATGATATGAGAAATGTCGTAATGATTGATGCAATAAGAATGATGAGGCTTGGGATCATTGAGATCACCAAGTGAACATGTGGTAATATTGCAAAGATGAGATAATGAACTGTTGCCTTTACTTATCTTATTATTTTATCATGCGACTTCGAACACGATCGAGTCGGACACGCATTCGCATGATAATAGACGTACTTGTATACAAGGATTTCCTCGAATGGTACCTGCGGTGGTGGGATCGAGTCGGCCTAGGAGAAATTGGTGCTTTGGTAGCACGGTATTAGGACCTTCATTCGGGCTCGCAACCTGGTAAAGGGCAATCCCATACCCTATGAAGTCCTATATGGCACGTCGACATGGCGTACAACCACCAGTGGTCATGTAGTCAAGATGCATGCTAATGAATGTTTGGTGCAGACAGAGTAAGTATATCATATTATTCTATATTTTATGCAGGTACGAGGGAGTTGGCTATCGGTAAGAAATCACTTAAATGTGATACATGCAGTATATGTTGGTTGAATGGTCTGCTTAATCATGTTAAACAAGTCAATGATATGATGTTGCCTTTAAATGAGAACCTCCTTAACATGTTAATTTCAGTATGTCAACATATTGCCTTGCTATGTGAACTGCTTAAATATAACTATCATGCTAAGTTATGACTTCTATAAGAATTGTCATAACATATTCAAGATGTTAGAGCCAATGATGCCTTTTCATGATAACACTAGTATGCTTTACTGATGCCTTCACATGAATGCTACTAAGAATATTTTTACATGCTTCACTATGATTATTGCCCATGAACTGTAAACTGATGCTAGGCCCAAGTAGAAAGATCATTATATTAAATGCTTGCTAAAATCGACTAGTTAGTGTTGGTTTAGGCGAGTGGGTTGGATTCTGCTCGCCAGTACATAGATGATGTGCTGACCCACATTTTATGTCGGCAGGTGCTCGTGCTTGGAATGTTCTACACACGAAGATTGGCTTGATTGGTCCCGCAGCATCGAAGATTTATTGGGCATACAGAAGCTCTCCTTGTATAAGATAATGTCTCCTGTTTATAAAGGGCATAATGTATAGAACATTGTAATCAGTGATACCAGTGAGTTGTAAGCCAAGTCGGTATATCGAGTTGTAATTCAATGTATCCAAGTATCAAATGTAAGCTGTATAGCATTGTTCAGTGGGCTTTCAGTGTAAAGTAAGATCTGCTGTAAGTATTGTACTTTAATACAAGTCTTGTACTCTTCTTCAATTATCAATAAAGAGAATATAGTTCTATATATCTCTGTGTGACTTCAAGTTATTCTTTTATCTCCGTTGTTATAAAGAAATAAGTATTTCTATTCATTGAGAGAGATTGTCTTTATTAACTTCAATTTGTCTGCTTCTTCCGCTACAATATGTTCATATTTGAAGATAATCGATTATGTACCATCTTTGCCTTGTACAAGTGCAATACCAGACTTGTACGGCATCACGCCCAAGCGAGGACGATCGATTCCAAGAGGTAAAATACGTGAATAAATGACTCTACGAATCGGAGCGTGACAAATTGGTATCAGAGCACGGCTTTACGTCCTTGGTCTCTTTTTTGATTCATTTCAAATCAAAGTTGCATCGACGATTAACCAAAGTTGCTTCCGCGATCACTCAACGTTGCTTCCGAGATTAAATCAAAGATTACTTTCGCGATTATGCTGTCATTATTCTGCAATCATCCTATATTGTTTGTGTCTGAAAGTTCGTTGACTCTCTTGGCTACTCACTGGATGTTCCATATAATAAGTCTATATATATTGTGATGCCCCTGAATGAATGATTGTTGTTGGTTTGGACACAAATAATCCAACAATGACTCGATGCCATAGTATGCTATATTGTGAATATTATTTGTAATGTGGGAATAAAAGAAAAGTGGCTTTGTATGCTGTAACAAGTTGAGAATTACATGTGATGTTGGAAAAGATTTGGGAATGAATAATTGATGGATGAGTTCAGCAGAACTAGTGAGTTGACTCATATGTGCTCGCTAGTGCTTTTAAGACCCTAAGAATGTTGGCTTGTTATATTGAGACCCCAAGATGTTGGTTAAGTATTGTGATCATTGTAGATCACGAATGTCCGGAATAGAATTGGGTTGGTATTGTTTAAGGATGGCTTCGCTTCTGAGTGGTATATTGCCTCTACCACCTCAGAACGAGATGTATGTTGACGCTTTCCATAGGATAGCAGGAGACTATCTGTGGGTACTGGGTAGTACCGAGACTTAGATGGGAGTCATGTATTGTTGCTAAATGACTCGAGTGTCCCTTGATGGTGATGTTATGCTAGGAAGCGAGATTTCTAGAAACTGTAACTGGTGGCTTGGTTAGAAATTGTTTAGTCGAGTGATGACTCAGACTAGTAAGACAGTTAGTATGCTATGGGTGAATGGATTTGGCTAGAGAATGTTGTGGCTTAGAACATCTGAATGTTGACTTCGATTGGTTGGATGCAAATCAAATGTGGCTAATACAAAGTTGGTTGCGTAGCTGAAAGTTTTGGAAATATTATCGGTGAATCAAAAGAATATTAGAGATCTGTACTTTGACCCTAAGGTGTAATAGATGTTAATCCATCTTGATCACCAAAGGATAGTCGTTGCCTATGTGCATGTATGCTGAGGAATTTAATGGGATTAGAAAAGTAAAAAGTAGCTACCCTGGATATTTGTGTTGCACAGAGAATGGTTAGTTGATAGATGAATTGTCGGATTAAATGGAATGAACTACTCGACCCTTGCTGCATGAGATTTAAGAATGCCCATAAGATAGCTTGATGATTGAGAAACAAATGGGATTGAGAAATTGCAAACGTATTGGATAATGTCGGTATATATGATTGTCGGTTGGGATATAGATTGCTGGCTTATGACTTAGTAGTGTGACTTCGTCATACAGACCGAATAGTATGATTCCATAGTTATGTTAAGACTATCGTAATCGATGAACCTTGAATATGTAGTCTTGGCTTATGGGTTCGTGTGAGTACAAAGGATTGGAATAGAAATTGAATTGTTGGGAATTTACTTGATGGATTATTAGAACGATAAGAATCGTATGTCGGGTTGGGAATTGACCGTAATGTTGATAGATCGATCTTAGTCGATCGTTGGATAAGTCTAGAA
Source organism: Iris pallida (assembly GCA_029216955.1). Classification (NCBI taxonomy): domain Eukaryota; kingdom Viridiplantae; phylum Streptophyta; class Magnoliopsida; order Asparagales; family Iridaceae; genus Iris; species Iris pallida. The sequence continues at coordinate 5,020,414 of JANAVB010044817.1, read as the reverse complement.
TGAGCCTCTGTGGGAATTATTCCCTTGAGGAAGACCCTAGATAGATAGACTTGACCCTAGCGACCAATTGAGGACTTACCAATTGTTGGCATAGCCGACGATGACGATTAGTTATTCAGACTAAGTTGATACCCATAGGTTTGGGTAGAGCTCCTTAGAACTGTCGGTTGCTTGTTGGCCCTAAGAAAAAGAAACTAGTATAACCCTAGTAGCCGTCCACTCTAAGAAAGACACCTGAATGATTAAGTTTAGCTGTCGGTATAGTTAACCATTGAGACTGGACCGCATAATAGATGGCCGTTGGTGACCCATAGAATGACCTTGTGGCATTGAACGAGAGATGGTGATGAGTACGACCTAAGAATGACATGTTGTATGTATATGCTTCAATATGAACCTTAGAGATGTTTGACCCTTGAGGATTATATGTCGGCCTATAGCGGGAACTAGAATTGTGGGATGAGACTTGAGTTGTATGTATCGAGTAGTGAATTATTCCATGAGATGGAATTGACTGCTCATGACGGGAATGTTGGATCGTGTCTATAGTCGGGTAGCTGGGTTAACCTTGATTGTTGCATAGAATTATACCCTGACCGGGTAATCGAGAGTGGGCGATATCGGATTGTATCTTTTAGAAAAGATGAATTGCCTCGATGAAAAATATTGTTGGATTTGGGAAGGAATATGATTGCATGTTGTGAACGCTTGATGTGATTGGTTCTAAGTTAGACCCTTGACCGAATGTTAAAAATATTATATTTGGATAAAGAGCTGTCCCTGATGTTAAGTGTTGTGGCCTGGAAGATAGTGATTGTGGCAAAGTGAATGAAGTTATAAGTCAATTGAAAGGATGCTAAGTCGGATTTGGAAAAGAGAGTTATACTGTGGCTTATCGAATCGCACTAACATGGAAGTTGGCTGAAGTACATATGTTTTGGGGACGCCTAAAATATGTGTATGGATCCAACCGAAGTGATAGGTTGCGACTGAGATAACATTATGGGAAGAATTTATTGCACTAGCACAAACTTTGGCTGAAATGCATATGTTTTAGGGACGCCTGAAATATGTGTATGGATCCAAACGAAGTGATGTGTTGCGACCAAGATAGAATGCAAGGAAAATATTGGTGAATCAATAAGAAGTTGCAAGTATTTGGAAAAGAGAAAGATGGATTGAATCGTTGATGGATTAAATGATACAGTTGGCTAGCTATTTTGAAATGACCGAGTGGGCTAAAATGAATATTGAATTGAAGCTGAATGAGTAACTCATTGTGATTAAGTGAATCTAGTAGATGAGTTGTTTTCTTAAGTTTCGAGGACGAAACTTTTTCTGAGTGGTATATTATGTAACGCCCCGCTCCACGTAAGGCATTTGGTTGGCTTGTTGGATGGGATCTAAATATTGGACCGTGACTTGGGTTGGAGAACAAGAGAATCGAGACTGATATAGTCTCTCTTAGCTGGCTAGATGGAATAGGTTTTGGAACGTGGCTCGCTGGTGGAGCTACGCTTAGTGGGATTGGAGCAAGAAGACTGTTATACAAGGCAAGTAGAACTGTCCTCCTTCCTCCTTATTTCTGCATGCTTAATAAATAGAATAATATGATGCTTTGAATGGTCAGGGATTGGAGCAAGTAGACCGTTATGCAAGGCAAGTAGAACTGTCCTCCTTCCTACTTATTCCAGCATGCTTAATAAATAGAATAATGTGATGCTTTGAATGGTCCCTAAATGTCCCATGTTTTAGTTGCTCAGTAATAGAGATGCTTATGCTCAGAATTATTGAACTGCCGAATGAATCACACTTGAACTGCTAATGCGACTTGATGCTTGAAATGAATTGATAACGTCCCTTCGGTTAATACTGCTTAAGCAATGAATACTTGAGTAATGAGATGCTACGAGAATGATACATGAGTAATGAACTGGCTATGCTATTAACACAAAGAATTGAAAGAAACACCTCAATCATGTACATTCTGCATAACTGTTGATGTTGCCTGTTTCCTTATATGCAATGAAAGAAAGAATACTGTCCCTATGAAATGAATGAAATATTGTAGGTCCTATCGAGATGAATGAAATATTATTTGTTCCTCTTAGAAAGGAATGATATGAGAAATATCGCAATGATTGATGCAATGAGAATGATGAGGCTTGGGATCATTGAGATCACCAAGTGAATAGGTGGTAATATTGCAAAGATGAGATAATGAACTGTTGCCTTTACTTATCTTATTATTTTATCATGCGACTTCGAACACGATCGTGCCGGACACGCATTCGCATGACCATAGACGTACTTATATACAAGGATTTCCTCGAACGGTACCTGCGGCGGTGGGATCGAGTCGGCCTAGGAGGAATTGGTGCTTTGGTAGCACGGTATTGGGACCTTCATTCGGGCTCGCAACCTGGTGAAGGGCAATCCCATACCCTATGAAGTCCTATATGGCACGTCGACATGGTGCACAACCACCATTGGTCATGTAGTCAGGATGCATGCTTATGAATGTTTTGTGCAGACAGAGTAAGTATATCATATTATCCTGTATTTTATGCAGGTACGAGGGAGTTGGCTATCGGTAAGAAATCACTTAGATGTGATGCATGCAGTATATGTTGGTTGAATGGTCTGCTTAATCATGCTAAACAAGTCAATGATATAATGTTGCCTTTAAATGAGAACCTCCTTAACATGCTAATTTCAGTATGTCAACATATTGCCTTACTATGTGAACTGCTTAAACATAACTATCATGCTAAGTGTTGCCGTCTATGAGAATTGTCATAACATGTTCAAGATGTTAGAGCCAATGATGCCTTTTCATGATAACACTAGTATGCTTTACTGATGCCTTCACATGAACGCTACTAAGAATATGTTTACATGCTTCACTATGATTATTGCCCATAAACTGTAAACTGATGCTAGGCCAAAGTAGAAAGATCATTCTATTAAATGCTTGCTAAAATTGACCAGTTAGTGTTGGTTTAGACGAGTGGGTTGGATTCTGCTCGCCAGTACATAGATGATGTGCTGGCCCACATTTTATGTGGGCAGGTGCTCGTGCTTGGAATGTTCTACACACGAAGATTGGCTTGATTGGTCCCGCGGCATCGAAGATTTGTTGGGCATACAGAAGCTCTCCTTGTACAAGATGATGTCTCCTGTTTATAAAGGGCATAATGTATTGAACATTGTAATCAGAGATACCAGTGAGTTGTAAGCCAAGTCGGTATATCGAGTTGTAATTCAATGTATCCAAGTATCAAATGTAAGCTGTATAGCATTGTTCAGTGGGCTTTCAATATAAAGTGAGATGTGTTGTAAGCATTGTACTTCAATACAAGTCTTGTAATCTTCTTCAATTATCAATAAAGAGAATATAGTTCTATATATCTCTGTGTGACTTCAAGTTATTCTTTTATCTTCGCTGCTATAAAAAAATAATGTATTTCTATTCAATGAGAGAGCTTGTCTTTATTAACTTCAATTTGTCTGCTTCTGCCGCTGCGATGTGTTCCTATTTGAAGATAATCGATTATGTACCATCTTTGCCTTGTACAAGTGCAATACCAGACTTGTACGGCATCACGCCCAAGCGAGAACGATCGATTCCAAGAGGTAAAATACGTGAATAAATGACTCTACGAATCGGGGCGTGACAAGTGCAGCAAGTGTAAGCTACCTTCCTGTATCACTTAAACTGAGATACATTCATGTAGCAGGGTACCAAAAGCATTATGATACCAGTAGTTGATCAAACTAACTGTAAAGAAATAGGTGGGTTACCTACAGTAGGCTACATGATGACAGGTAAAAGGGCGTGTTAGTTAGAATATGGAGTATAACACTTAAGACAATGGGGTATTGGGCTACCACTATACAGAACAAAGACTCCCACCTACATAAAAGCCTGGGTACCTGTGAGTGCCATAAACCCACCCTAAATTCAGAGATTAGCATTTGATAGATGGCACGTATGGGTAGGGGGCCATGAAGGTACCTGAGTATGGTGGATTGAACAGTAGAACATCATAGAACATAAAGTATAACAGGAAGGTGGATAGAGTATAATGCCTAGCAGTATGCTTAAGTAGAAACTTAGTAATAGGTAACACCAAGGACTAGGTATAAGTAAGGGAGACAAACTATACAAGTATGATAATGAACCCAACTTTAACCTACAGGCACTAAACCAAGGAGGGGGTAGTCAATAGACCAAGAAGACTGATATTTAAGTAGCTTGCTATCTTTGTATCCAATTGCTTATTGACATTATATATATGGTATAAATAGGCTACCTAGACATCGATACAGAGTATAATCGTACCAGCAGCTTAGGACCCCAGGCAAGTATACCTTGCCTTCCTCTACAGTTTTATTTACATGCATTACAATTCGTTATTTAGTCATTTGATTGTTTATGGACATGTGCTCTTCGTATTATATTCTGTTGAGTTGTTTTCACTGCATATAGCAGTGTTCATGTTTTCATATTTGGAGTTGTTCTCACCAGTACCTTGCTTGAGTCGTGTCATAGAACGAGTGCGTGTAGTTGAACTGCTAAACCCTTGATTATCATTTTACACAACCAGAGAGTCTACACTCGGGATGAGGGTTGACCAGTGCACTAGAGAATCCACACTCGGGATAAGGGTGTTTGTCGTATTCATTGGCACCAGAGAGTCCACACACGGGGAGAGGATGTTTGCCTTGAGCTAACCAGAGAGTCCACACTCGGGACGAGGGTTAGTGCTTAGTTCAAACCCGTGAGTCCACACTCGGGATGAGGGTTTGGTTTTCTATTGATCTCGTGTTCGCTTGTTCACCCGGCAGTTCATTTATGTGTAGTTGTTCTAGTGTTCGTGTTCATAGTCACTTGTCTTGTTCGGTCGTTCTTGTTTATTTTCTTACGTATGATAAAACTGTTAGATAGGCATGTTTATATGTATCTTGCTATGTCCTCTGAGGACCCGATAATCTCTTCAGGTTAGCCGAGTTTGAGTCAGGAGCAGACGAGAAGGTTGAGACAACATCAGACCACGGTGCCTTGCAGTTGAGGTTGTCTTGATTAGCATTTTGTACTCAGTTAGTTTATTTCATGTATTTCTCTATTTCCGTCTATTGGTAGTGGATTTGTGTCCACCGGACGTGACTTTAAATCTTGGAAACATTCAGTTTATATTCATTATTGCTTAGTTTCATGGATATCCATTGATCTTGATTGTGTCTTGATTATTCTGTAGATGAGATATAGATTTCCATGTGATACTAGATTCAGTGACTTGTGAGTTATAGACATCGATCTACCTCCGATACTGCGGCGTAGGCTGGGCTTGGACGCGCTTCGTATCCGAATGCGGGTGCGGGTCATGACAGGGGCATTTTCTCATCAATCTGGTAAAAAAGATCCCCGAAACATCAAATTAAACAAATAAACTGAAGGGTAAAAGATAAATTAGCAATAATAATTGGCTGCAGATACACATTTCTAGTGATCCCACAAAATGAACCCATACACATCTGAAAACTGTTATCATATTAAGATTATTGCCTACAAATGCAAGACACTTACCCAATACACCAAAGCACAAAGCCAAAAGAAAGAAGACTGATAAGAGGCTCAGATTCAAGAATATGTCTCGCCATCACAGGATGTATATTCACTCAGAAATTCTATCAGAATGCATAAAGAGAGATTCTATCAAATAAAAAAGGAAAGACTAATGAATAAAGAGATATTCCATCAGAATATCCCGGCCTTCACTGAAACCTTCCTCTTTCATATCAGTCTTGTATTTTGGGACATCAAGATACAACCATGCAACAACATTAGTATCTCCATATTGCACATATTTTTCATCACATCACCAAAACAAAAGTAGCAAATTGAAGCAAACCAAATAAAGTTAGGAACAAAAATATATATGAAGCATGTGTACTCAAAAAAATAAGAACAAGTATTATTTTCCACGTGATAAGGCTTACTAATGTAATAAAAAAATTTAATATATGAAAAAATGGCTCAGAAATTTGTGCACGTGGTTCATATGTTATCGTAGGAATGTTGCAACATTCCATTCACCCATAGCTTTGAAAAAAAAAAATCAATGCCAAGTAACAAACTTACTGATACTCAAAGCCATAGTGATACTTAAACAGAAGTTAAAGGCAGCATACATAGGGCAACATAGTCACAAATTTCCCCATTGATACGCAAAACCAAAGTGACATTGAAACAAAATTTAGGCCAAAGTGATAACAAACTCATCATAGCCCTTAAAAAGCAACGTGATACTCAAAGGCAAGTGATACTCTTCCATATGGAAGATTGAAAAAATGAGCAAGTTCAAACTCTTTCTTATTTCCATTGTCATCGTCATCAAAGCCACTCCAAATTTTAACAATTTAAATCCAGCAGGTAATGCCAAGTTCAAGAGTTAAAGCCAAATAAAGTGATAACTATGTAATGTTGCTGTCTGTAGAAAAGAGGAGCTAATCCTGAAGACATATAATACTTTCACAATTTTTACTGACCTTCAAGCCGATATTAAGACCCTGTACAGAATAAGATACATTTTCAACATGCACATAGTTCCTATATGTTAATTATTAGACATAAGAATATGGAACAACAATTAATAGAAGTAAGAACCGGTCATACCTGTATCTTAGCTTGAAAAAATATCATGAAGCATTACAAATTTCTGAGAAATTCAACCAAATAATGACTGCCAATATATATATATATATATATATATATATATATATATATATATATATATATATATATAATAAGTATTTATCCTAACCTCTACATCTAACTCCAACTCATAATCCTACAGAGTATATTACTTAACCTCCCAAAGAGGTACATGAAGGAATGGTGCGCTAAAGTCATACCCCACATGGTATCAGTCATAACTCAAGAATATGTGCAATAATATACAGATAGAAAAATCAAAGAAAATAACTATATGCAATTCCTTACCCCAATAAACAGAACACCATAACAAGCTAAGATAAACGGTAAACCAAAAGCTACATTCAAAAGTTGACCATAGGATTGTTTAGCAAGAAGGACCTGGGTCAGATTTAGCATTGTGGAATAAATACCACGCTCCTTGAATAAATACTACATGACCTGGTTCAGATTTAGAAGAACATATCATATAATATTTCAATAATCTAGACAAGTGGCAATCATTCTTCATTTTATCACAACCAGCTTGTACCATACTAATGGAGTATGCATGACGTCAAACTGCTACTGAGCAGCAGTAGTGTTTTCATTTATCCCATTTTGGAATACATACATAAATACATGTAGGGACACCATACGAGTACGAATACCATTTTCTCCGGTCCGAGCAACATAGATAACCACTAATATAGGCTTTGGCCCTAAAGGCAGAAGTCACCACAATATTATGATCCTTGGCTCTGATCTAACAGACAATGTCTTTGTAGAACTAGAAATTTATCAATATTGGTGTTCCTCTGAAAATATTATGAGTTTTTTTTCCTTTATGGAATTTCAGGTGCAGCAAAACCAAACAAAGCTGTAGCAGCCAACCATGAAGAGATCAAGGCATGGTCATGCCCATTGAAAATTCCCCCAAAGTCATTCTGATGGGTAGTACTGAAAAACAAATAGAGAACATGCTCAAGGTAAAGTAGTCTGAAATGAAAGCGTAAACTACATAACCTTCCGTAAATATTATGTAAACTGTCAAAGACGAAAATCATCTATTCAGTGTCCAATTCATGTGTCATAATGTAAATTTTGTTGTTTGAGTTTGCATTAGGAAGTCTATCTTGACATACCTACGAATAATGTGATATGGAGAATACTCGCCTATTATGTAAACTGTCAAAGACAAATATCATCTATTCAGTGGCTAATTCATGTCAAAATGTAAATTGTGTCGTTTGAGTTTGCATGAGGAAATTATATATTGACATACCTACAAATGTTTGAAATGGAGAATACTCATCTCATATTGAAATTTACCAACCAACAGAACTGCAAAGGCATACACTGGATATGCGCACAGTGCATTATGTCCCGAATGAAAGTAAATTCACCTCATAGATTAAGATTATGAAATATAATTCAATAAATTATTACATTAGATTCATAAGAATACTAGGAAGCTATTATATTGCTAATTGCAAGAGTTTCATCAGCTTTGGAAGTGACCTGGAATTAAAAAAAATACAATTCTCAACTATTCTTTGCCTACTTCTAGATGACATGCAAGCGAGAATACTTCAACTCAAACTAGAGAGAGGAACAGTTTGTCGATAATCGTAATATTTAAAAAAACTAGTAAAATTAGCATACCACTGATTGTTATCAAAGAAGAGAGATACAAGAATTAGAATATCTACTAAGCTCATGGAATAAACACTGAATGGAATCCAACGATGCAGTATGCAACAAACAGTATATATACAGAAATAACACGAAAGCGCTGGTGCCACAATCGGAATCTCGCAAACAAAGCAACGACGCGAAAGCGAACCTGCGATTTAGGGAAGATGTCGGACAGGAGCTTCTTGTAGCGCTTTATCGGCTGCCTCGACCGGTGTGCAGTGAGGGACAGAAGAAGCATAGGCCCTCACAGAGGGGCACGACCTTCCTCGACATCACACCCATCATATATAACAAAAACAATAAAAACAAGCATTAATCAGAGAAAAAACTATTAACGAAACCCTAATTTAGCATATCTCACGATCCTAATCTCCTATATTGCAACAATCATAAGCAATTAAAAGGTTATAAGAGAGTTTTTTCTTTTTCTTTTTAGCAAAATCAGAAGGAGACTCCATGAACCTATAGAAATCCTCAAAAATTCCTAATTTGAACAATAAATGGTCAGTTAAAAACAAAATTAGGATCTGATCGATCGATGATGACCAGATCGTTTCTTCACTTCGAGAAGAGCCGATTAGTGAAAGAAGGGGCCTGGATAAGGATAAGGCGGGTGGCCTCGAAGGCAACGGCAGCGAACTGGAGGGCGACGTCGGTGGCGTCGAAGCGGGCCTTGCCGTAGGCGGCGATAGCGACGCCAAGGGAGATAGCGAGCATGTTGGGGTTGGGTTTGAGCGTGAGTCTCGTCGTTTATGGATGTGGGGTAGATCTCGTCGTCGGATGAGGAAAAATTATGATTAGGGTTTTCGAGAAAGAGGAGAGGAGGAGATGAGAAGGAAAGAGGAGAGGAGGAGATGATAAGGAAAAATGGAAGAGAGAGAGAGGGGGAAGGGGGATTTTGATTTTGGGATCGGGTTTGAGCGGACTTTCGAGCGGCTGCTCTAAATTTTTTACCACTTTTTATAACATTTGCATGTAACAGCGTTAGATATGCATGAACAATATATAACGTTTAGTGCTATAAATCGTTATAATAGGCCAAAAACTCTTTATAACCGTCATATTATGCATTGTTGCTGAAATTCTGTAACACTTATATAGGAACCGTTGTAATAGTTTCTTTTCAAACGTTATAACAGAATATTTTTTCTTGTAGGGAAGACTACACTATACTAAATACGTATGGACTCCATCCATCAATTACGGCCAAGAAATGAATACAACTTGATACATTAGCTAACTAGGGTTATCACAATCCTAATTACTAACTCATGCAAAAAAAAAAATACTAACTTATGCAAGTTGAGAAATCCAATTCAGTTACCTGCCCTGCAGACTACCCGACTTATCCAGGCCAAAAAGAAAGTAATGGTGGATACATCACCCGGAGATAAATGTATCTTATAGATATGAAAAGCTGCAACACTCGACGGTGCGCTGGAAGTGTGTTCATCATGACAAATTGTTACAAGTCCATTCAGGTTAGGGTCGAAACAAATAGCTTGGAGGTAACTGGAAATCGCCCCGTTCAATGATCTAGATAATCAAGCTAGTTGTTAACCCCTAATATTTTCATTCAGGAGTTCGGGTGTGGCATTCCGCAGAATCCATCCTAGACATAAGACATGCTGTAGGACCGTTGAGCACCTCTAGAGGGAGGGTGAATAGAGTGTGTGCGTGTGCAGCGGAAAATAATCACCAAAAAAACTTAAGTAATAACTATGGCAGTAAATAGGAGACAGTAAATAAATACAGTAAAGTAAAAGTCAAGAATTCAAACTTAGTGACACAGCGATGTATACTGGTATCCCTCTGAGAGGACTAATCCAGTCTCGAGTACTCTTGCTCGATGTTAATCCACTATGACACAAGCTTTAACTGAGTACTTGCAACTCTTACAACACCGTGCTTGGCGACAAGTGCACGACCGACTTTATAACACCGTGCTTGGTGATGAGCACACGACCGGCTCCAGAAGGTAATTGGAAAACTGGAACGTTTTCTGAATACAACCTCCGATACAACTCTTCAACACCAAACTCTAGATTAAACAGAAACTGTACTGGCTTGGCTAAGAGTCGTAAAGGCTTAGATATGAAAGTAAACGCTCAGAACACTTTAGATAGAGAAGAGAAGAGATGAAATTGGATTGTTGAAATGAATGGTAATCTCAACTCTATTTATAGTATTTTTGGGGAACCGAACTCGGGCAGAGTTCGGACAGAGTTCGGATGCTAGGATTTCGCATACGAACGTTGCATGCAGATTTGGTGGAAACTAAAATTCAAATAACCCAGACCGAACTCGGGCCGAACTCGGACCGAACTCGGTCAGAGTTCTGTCAGAGTTCTGCTGGTTCAGAACAGTAAGGAATAAACCAAATTTGCATAGGTTTTGGGCTTTTTAGAATTGTGGATTTTTGGAATACGTAGGTAGGCTTATTTTTGTTTGTGGACTGAGAAAAACCTAAGCCAGTACCGATCCGATCAATCTCACATTTTTCCTAGACTCAACAAATGGAAAAATACAGAATAAATATGAAAACCAAGAGCCCTTTTGATGACATCTTTTTCCTGATAGGTCGTTAGGCGGTTCAGAGAAATCTTCTTGTATGACGCCGTCTTTGGCCCATTGCATATGTCCTGGTTTGATCATATTTGATCATGCTTATAGCATGTCTACAAATACATGTTAGGCAAACAAAACAACATGACACAAGCATAGCAATATGATATATAATATTTAGGACAATGCTAACATTAGGACAATGCTAAGTTTAAGTAGTAACACAATAGTGATTACATGAATATTAGTGACGTCGATATGTTAAACTTAATTGATTAGCCATATTCAAAAACATGATATAATCATTGGGCTAACACATGCGAGACTGGAAAAGACAACAAAGAGTGTACAATATAACAAGCTACAACAAGATATGACAATATCTGGATAGAAGTGTGCTACAATAAGCCACTATAAAGAAATTGAGAGTATGCCATGACATGCCACTATCATGTAAGCAAGGAAAATATATGTTACAATAGTGCACCACGATGGGCCACTACAAAAAAGTACTAGACATAGCATAGACTGTAAAGTACAATAAATCTGGAAAGGCATAGTAATACATATCATGGCATCTAAGAAAGAATCGATATGAAAGACATACACTACCAAAATATCTTATATTAGCGACGCCTAACAACGTCGCTAAATAGCAAAAAAATGTTGCTAACTTCTGACAGCGACGTTTTTAGCGACGTTTCGGGCATATCGCTAAACAGCAAATAAACTTACGACGTACTGGAGTAAGAGTCATAAAATGTCGCTGAATAAAATCAATCAGCGATGTTCTGCGACTAAACCGCGACTTGTTCTTTCCAAACCATAATGCTAGTCGCTATCAGTCGCTAAATGTCGTTGAATACGACGTTCAGCGACGTCACTTTTATACGTCACTAAATACACAAAAAATAGTCCGGAGTCACTAATGTCGTCGCCAATATGACTTATTTTGGTAGTGATATAATGGCATGTGAGAAGGAATCAATAAAAGTAAGTAAATGACATAGAATAATAATTGAACATGTGCTAGTGTCAAGTGTATATATGATGTACAACTATTTCCTAACTATACAAGGTCACCTAATCATGTTAAGAATTTATTACGGTCAAAGAAAATATCAAAAAATGGACAAAAACAGGCAAGCACGGACAAAAACAGACAAAAATAGCCTATTCGGATCATCCATCGGATTACTGAGGATTACCGACGGATTTTTTGAACTGTCACTGCAAGTTTTTAGAGCAAATTCGGATGATCGGGCGGATTTTTGCGGATTATCGACTGATTTTCCGAACTGTCACAGAAAGTTGATTAGTGAAAACTCCAAAACTTGTTTTGGCCAACAAAACTTCGTTTTAAATCAAAATTCGAATTTTCAAAAGTCAAAATCAAGTAAAATTTAATTTCCTACAGTGTGGGAGTATTAGTTTTTACAAATTAAAATATTTGATAGATCAGTACCTCAAAATACTCCAAAAATAGGTTCTCGAAAAACAGAAACGGGTTTCGATCTCTACCAAACTCAAAATCTATGGTATACAAGCTTGGTGAGGGTCTCCTATATCATAGTGACCAATATTTATGATTGTAACACCAGTATCACTCTCGATACCGAGTTTTTCTACTAAGTCAATATTGGGTTTTAACAAAAAACAAAAATCTAGCTTAAACCTTCTTTAAAAACATATACATAACTAAAATTATAAGGGAAACATATTTAACAAAACAAATTTTAGAATAAAATAAGCTATCAATACCAAAGAAAACAAAAATGATAATAATTAAGGTTGTTCAGTAATTCGGCAAGATGTACTTGCCTAGGTTAAGCTCCAAGCCTAATCTTCCACTCCACCACCAAGAGGGGTACGAAATCACACTCTAGTCCTCAAGGCCAAGCTTTCCTAAGCTTGAGGAAGAGGAATGAAAGTGAAGAGTGAAGGAAGAAAGAACGAAAAGAGAGTAGAAAGAGAAAGTAAAAATGGATATCTATATAAGGGAAATTAATAGTGACCGTTGGATCATGATCCGCATCACGATCTAAATCGATCATAACCATCCAAAGAAAATCAAGTATCCATTGGATAATATGATGCATCTACACTATTCACGAAAATATCTAAACGCTATTCATGAAAATATCTAAATACTATTCACGAAAATATCAAAAATACTATTCACAAAAATATCAAAAAATAGAAAATATCTAAAAGTAGAAAATATCCTCCGGGCGGTATACCTTCGGTACACACCGGTACATTGGTGGTATACCGATCAAGAAAAAATCTATAATTTAGAAAAAAATTAAAGCGTTCCGAAAACTAGGAAAATACGAAATATACTACAAAATACGTATTCGTAAATAAATACCGATACTGTGAGACGAGTCTCACACAACCTGATATACTTGTAAGACCATTTCTCATCTCATCTTTACATCTCTATGCAGTTCCACGGTTCGGAGACTGCCTCAACGACTACCAGTCTCGAGAACTTTCCGTGTTACCATATTATTTTGACTCAAACTCAGTGATGACTACTTGATAGCCCTCCTATTTAACTCAATTTGGATAACCAAGTTCTATGCGATATTATCTACCTAAGTCATTCTCTATATGACGAGCCCTGAGATCGTGGGACCGTGTGGCTATAACAAGCTGTAGAAATCGTACGACCGTGCATGCTATGACTTTGTTAGCCCGTGGTATAACTTTGCCTAACTCAACATGTGGGGTCAAAAGACCAAGTGCCAACTTCGAAAACCATCGTGGAGTGATACTAGGCAACAATTTAACCATTTTTTGTTCTATATACATTTGACTCCAAGCGGGATTATTCCCTTTAGTTATGTGGGTTCGCCTATTTTATTAGCATAACTACTCAGTGAAATTGAAAACATTCATTTATTAGTGTGAAGGTCAAGATGAGGCAAGTTTATCGAAGCCACCCACTTGCGCGAGGAGTTCCCTCGACCGAGCGGAACTTCAAGGAAGCCGTTGCATGGCTAAGTCCAAAAGCCATTGCATTTCGATTCCTTTGGTTGAACTGAACGGGACGGAATACTACAAAAAGCATGCTTACAAAGGTTCCTGAGACCTTTCGTATTAACATTGATCCTTTCCTCGTCCTGGGACATCCTCACGTCGAATTAATGCTGAGATAAAGGCAGTAGTAGTAGGTTGAGAACCATATGGTTGGGAGGTAGGAGGTTGGGTATGAGTAGTCAGGCGGGTAATGGCAAAATGGATAGGAGGATCATTAGAGTAGCAGAGGGAGAGGTCAACATCTTTTGGTTCTAGGATGAGAGTGATGTACATGCCAAACTTTAGAGATCTTTTGGAGGAATTGTGCACAGTCATCATAGAGAAGAAGATAGTTTTTGGAAGGGACCAAGATTTCTTTTGGAAAAGGTAATACATGCAAACAAGAGCATCAACAGTGACATCATCGTAGTTCCCTGATTTGGGAACCACGGTGTGACAGATGATACGATGGAGTTTATAATTGAATTACTTAAGTTGTTTGGACAAAGTAGGAATAGCCAGAGGGTTTGGTCCTTTGTTGATGATACGACAAAAAGTATCAAAGGAGAGGTTAGGAGATGGTTGCATGGCTGCAAGTGTAGGAAGGGCGTCCCCTCGGTTTGGAATCTCGAGAATTTTTGCCAGATCTTTTGTAGCGATGCAAAAATGGGAGTTGGTCTTTAGAGAATTAAAAGTTGATAGGTTTCCCTCCAAAGACCTTTCGAACCGGAGTGAAAGAGATTGAGCCAATCGTCGGCGGTATTAGCGAATTTGAAGAGTTGTCTGTCAAAACTACCGTCGGCCATTGGAGATGGATGGAAGGGGTTAAAGGTATAGCGGGGGCACTTCTTATGTGACATAAGGAAGGTTAGGGTATGATGAAGGGAGTTGGAGAGAGGATAAGGATTTTTAAATAAGGAGAAAAGGAAGAAAGTTTAATGGAGAAGGTGAAAAGTTGGTAGATTTGAAAAGAGATAGATGAGACAAAGGAAGATGTAAAAGGATATGTACTAAATGATTTTTGGGATGCAAAAAGGAAAGAAGTTATAGGATGGGATAGATGAAAAAGAGGATTTTAAAAGGGGGGGGGGGGTCCATTAGAGGTAGAGATGGCCGAAGATCACTTATGTAAGTGGAGGTAATCAAGGGGCTGATAAAAGTACAACCGAGGTCACGTCTACAGAGTCAGTTGCCCAGATCAGTATATCGTCGATATACTGTAATATATAACACCGGTATACTGGTCAAAAAATGATTTTTTTTTCCCTCTTTCAAATTGCTACAAATTTTAGCTAGAAGGAGATAAATTAAGAAGGCCACTTTCACGACAAATGAATGAGAAACGATTATCGACAAGAGGTTTGGTGAAGATGTTAGCTAGTTGGTTTTCAGTGTCAATAAATTCAAGGTGAATATTACCCTTTTGTTGGTGGTCATGCAAAAAAAATGGTGTCGAATTTCAATGTGTTTGGTACGAGAATGACAAATATGATTCTTAGTGAGATTCATGGGGCTAGTGTTGTCACACTTGATAATAATAGCATGAGAAGAAATACCATAATCAATAAGTGTTTGTGTCATCCAAAGAATTTGTGCACAACAACCGGCCGCAATGTATTCGGGTTAAGTTGTTAAAAATGCAATTGAATTTTGCTTTTTGCTAAAGCAAGAGACCAAGGATTTTCCAACAATGGCTTGTGTCATAGTGCTTGTTCAGTCAACTTTGCATCCGATAAAATCTGCATCCGAGTAGCCCAAGAGCTCAAAGGCTGGGGTTTTGGGAACCAAAGTGTAAACCCCCTCCTCTTTATTTAATTGCTAGTATACCTATTAATCAAATATCTATATAAATTTAGTTTAATAGCTAATGTTTAAATTATTTAAATACCTATTTAATTATTAAAAATAGAATGTTAGCATTAGACAACAAATATAGAAATATATGTATATTAGATAATATGTAGGGTTTAACCCAAACCTAGATGGATAATGATTTTTCCTTAAATTCCCACTTATATCCTAACTTAATTAATTTTTAGTATTATTAATAATCTTTAGATGGTGGGTGTGAACTTCCTAATAGTTATATGCATCTATGTAAATTAGCAGCCTAATAGGATTAGGGCTAATTCATCTTAGCATCCCAACTTCAAAAAAGCCCACACCCTGTTCTAGGGATTCAGCCCGCTAGTAAACCCGATAGGATAGTAGGAGACGGGTCGGGCGGGGCAGACCCAAACCCGAACCTGACCCGCTCCATATATTTGAAATGGTGTTACTGTTTGTCTTCTCCAGACCCTACGCGCGTGAGCAAATAGAATAGGCTGCTTCCCTGTCGAGTTCCTTATATATGGACATGAGGACTGTAGTAAACAACTGGGTGTGTACTCTAGTTGGATCGAGTTATTTGTAAGTATGGGATCGACCATGTGAGAACAGTACGAGCGGATGAGGGACTGGAATAAAATGAATATTATAGGTAGTTGTGTTAAAATATAACAAATTAAATAAACCAGCGGCTAGATAAACTAGGACAAATGTTAAAGGTCACCCCCTTTTTACTAAGGACAACCATCCTACTAAGGGCAACCATGACCCTTTCAAATTTTCACTAAGAGCAACCTAATGTAAAGTGATTTACTAAGGGTCACCAAGAGGAACCAAAGAAAAGAAAAAAAAAAAAGAGGACTGCAGGCCGGCAGCCCCCATCGCGTTCCTCATCTTTGATGGAGGCGTTCCCTTGGAACCGGCCGGCAGCGGGAGGAGAGGAGAACGCGACGGAGCGGCGGCGGATAAAGGCGGCGTGCGCGGCGCGGGCCTGCGCGCGCTCGAGCTCGTGAGATCGACGGAGAGGAGAAAAAGTGAAGGTCTTCTTCCTCTTCATGGCCACCAAGAGGAGCTCCCATCGCTGCTCTCAAGTTCCTCTTGGTGGTTGTTTTTGTTTCTCCAGGCCATCACTTTGAGCAATTAAACAAAAAATGAATGTCTTCTTCCTCTTTATGGTTGTTTCTCCAGATCGACGGAGAGGACTGCAGGCCAGCACTGCAGTCCTCTCTTCACTTTGGACTGCAGGCAAGTCCTGTAGTCACTGTAGGTAAAAATTTTTTTCTGTCAATTGAGGACTGCAGTCCTGTCTTCACTTTGGACTACAGGAAGTCCTGCAGTCCTCAATTGACAGAAGTGGGGTGGTCCCTAATGTTTTTAAAATGGCAAACTTGTAATTTTTTTAGAATTTTAAGTTGGTGGCCTTTAGTAAAAAAGGATGGCATTTAACATTTGTCATAAACTAGTGGCTAGATGACATTTGAGGAGTTCATGTCCCATAATTGCGTTAGAATAGGAAATAACAGCATGGATAACGTGCTTGATGTGCTGGTTGTATTGTTGGAGAATACATAGTTATTGGTTCATTTTCTTAGGAAGGAGTAGGGAATGATTTGGCCTAAACAAATGCATACATGGGGTCGGTTGTATGTGAGCCTCTCTCGTGAATGAATAGCCATGGCATGGCTGCACAGGAGTTGTTATTATAGCAGCAGTAAAGAACTGAGGACAATTTATATATAGCATTGCAACGTAGGTGCTTATTAACACCAAGGCCAAAGGGACAAGAGTAATCTATGATATAAAGTACAGTGGATTTTTGGTTCGACCCATGTGCTTTGGTTCAACGATGATGAAAGAACTAAATTGTTCCTCCTCTCTTATAGAGAGGAGGAGGTCCCATGTTGGGTGCGGAGCAACCGGTTGTTC
Source organism: Iris pallida (assembly GCA_029216955.1). Classification (NCBI taxonomy): domain Eukaryota; kingdom Viridiplantae; phylum Streptophyta; class Magnoliopsida; order Asparagales; family Iridaceae; genus Iris; species Iris pallida. The sequence continues at coordinate 5,002,677 of JANAVB010044817.1, read as the reverse complement.
CAACGGCACTCCCGTCTCCAGTTCCTCTTGCACCGTCCCTCCCTCCGCCGCCTTCGCTCCATCCCCGCCCACGCCGTCGTCGCCGGCCTCTTCCGCAACCCCTTCGTCGCAAGCAGTCTCCTCCACCGTGCCGTCGACGCCGACCCTTCCTTCGCCGCCTCCCTCTTCTCCGTCGTGACCAACCCCAACCCCTGCTTCTTCAGCACCGCCATCGTCATCTCCGTCGACCCACTCTCCATCTACTCCCAAATGTTCCGCCGCCGCGTCCCTTCCGACTCCCACACATTCTCTTTGTTGCTCAACACCACCACCGCCGCCGCCACCACCAGGTCGCTCCATGCACACAACCTCAGATTCCGGCCCGACCCCTTCGTGCAGACCGTCCTGCTCACCGCCTACTCCCGACGCGGCTCCGCCGACCACGTCCTGCGGGTGTTCGACGGAATGCCGCACAGGAACGTCGTCTCCTGGACTGCCGCCGTCTTGGGCCTCGCCGCCCTAGGACACCCCGCGACGGCCATGCACGTCTTCGCCTCCATGAGACCCCACGCCGTCCCGAACGCTATCACCGTGGCCTTTGCCGTGTCCACCTCCGTCGGGCTCGGGTCCCTGGCGTTGGCCCGATGCCTGCACGCCTACGTCGAGAAGGCCGGGTTCGGAGACCGCGTCTCCGTCTGGAACTCCATGGCACTGGCCCGGTGCCTGCACGCCTACGTCGAGAAGGACGGGTTCGTGTCCGTGCCATTATGGCACGGGTTATCCACTAGTATAATATATGGAGTCCTGCCAGTAGCTTTATTGGGTTTGTGGTGAATAAGAGGCTAATGGCATCATAAGCTAAACAATTATGCTATTTGGCTCCCAAAATATTTGGGTGATGCCATCTCCCATTATATGGCATTTGATATGGTAGCTGACATAATAGCTGTCGTGACAAATTTTAACCCAAAAAATAATTACCCATTTTTTAATATTAATATTAATATTAATATTAATATTAATGTTAATGTTAATGTTAATGTTAATATTATTGTTAATGTTAATATTGAGGTTAATATTAATTCTAATGTTAATATTAATTTTAATATTAACGTTAATTTTAATGTTAAGGTTAATTTTAATGTTAAGGTTAATCTTAATGTTAATTATCGTGTTAATTTAATATTCATTTTAATTTTAATATTAAATTTTGCCATGTTAGCTGCCATGTCAACAACCATGTTATATGCCACATAATGGAAGATGGCATCACCCAAATATTTTGGGAGCCAAATAGCATTTTTGTAAGCTAAATGAGAAGTATATGTAGGTTGCTTACGTCCTATATAAGGCCATTCCAGGTTATATAACTAAATAAATAGATATATCTAGATATTGAAATATGTAAGTATTCATGTATATATACTAGTAACATTTTATCTTATTAATGATTAAAAATTTGTTCCTTTAGTTCTTTAGATTCCTTGGTATCTTCGGACTCTGGACCGGTGTCTTACTTTCAGCTATCGAACCCAGGCAAGTATACCTTGCCACTATGTTAAGTTATTGATTCAGTTATATTTTATCTTCCTGCTATTTTATTCGATATGTTACATGTGCGCGTCCGAGCATGACTCTGGGTGCAACCAACGAGATACGTTGGCTCCTTATTTTCTAACCTAGGCCATAGGAGACTACCCTTACACTGCTAAGAGGATACACCGATATCCTGCAGGACCCTGACACTACTTTGGCCACGGAGAGATGATGATGAGATATAGGGCATGTATCCCCGTACCCAACTGATCATATGTACAACGCAGTGTGTGTCGGCATAGTCGTGTTAGTCATTTTATTATACTACTTATTGGACTTATGATTAGGGACTGAACGTGACGATGAGTCGACATGTTCTAGATTCATTGGGTGGGGCGGACAGTCACTAGACGTAGGGGCTACGAGTTGTGTTTACTTGATGTTTGCTGTATGACGGGTGCCTGGAGGGAGTGCCACTACACGAGTACCCTAGACATCATTGATAGCCCCATATGTCAAAAGTTGTCATCATTGCATATACACATAGTCGATAGAGCACCCCTGATCTTATGTATTTTATTTCATAGTAGCATGTATATTATGTATCTTGTTGCATCCCACTGAGGACCTGGTCTCCTTCCAAGTTTAGACGAATAGGAGTATCCGGAGATGTATGAACCGGGACCTGACGCTAGAGTCGAGGTTGAGGAGATATTCCCAAGAGAGCACATTTGACCTTGGGTATGATACCATCTTGGATGCAGTCTTTATTTGGAGTCTGGGTCTAGTTATCTTACTTTCAGGACTTATTTTTTGTACTCTATCTTTAGACTATTTGAGTAGTAGATATGTCTCCACCAACTTTATATTCACTATGGATCTGTATGACTCATTTCTAATTACATGACTTTTCATATTCCGAGTAGTTTATTTACTTCTTCTTTTTGGCACATTTATTTTGATAACGTTGACATCATCTTCGTGGTTTAGTTTTCTCTATATTTCAGCTAACAGATAATCCCTCAAGCTCTCCTACAAATGTGAGACTCGTCTCACTGTATCGGTATTTATATACAGATACGTATTTTTGTACTTTGTTTTGTATTTCCTTGATTTTCGGAATGCTCTGAATTTTTTTTCAACTTATAGATTTTCTTCTTGACCGACATATCGCCAGTATACCATTGTATGCCGACGGCATGCCTGTCACTCCCGTTTTCTGTTGTACGTATTTTTAGTGTACGTATACGAAATTCTGGCCCTTGTCAGGTGACCCGTATTTTGACTTGTCTTCTTAGCCTTGCCTTGGTTTAATTTTGACTTGGTTTAATTTGGTTTGGATCAACTTGTTTGGTTTGTTTTAGTTGGTTTGAGATGAGATAGTTTTGTATAAAACCCAAACTTCTCTCTCTCTCTCTCCTCCATTATTTTCACTCTCTTATCTTCTTCCTCCTCATTTTCTCCTCCAACCTTAGGCAAGTACATCTTACAAAATTTTGTTTGTTCTAAACTCTTTCTTACATGATTATAAGGCTCTTTAGAACTTGGAGTTTTTTATTTTCAAGGGTGGATTCTTGTAGATCTAAGTTTGTGCCATTTTCAGTTTTCTTTGATTTTGATCTATCAAATTTCTTTGTTTTCAAAATCTAGTTGTTCTATGTTGTTGAGAATTTCGTTCTACCCCATTTTACCTATGGAAGTTCAAATTTGGACTTACAGTAAAGATTTTATGGAGCTTGGAAGCTATGGATTCCATGGCCATCTTTCTTAGATTTTTTTGAGAAAATGGTCCCCCATCGACTCTTGCCGTATGGCACCCTATCGACTCTTGCCGCATGGACACCCATCGACTCCGGCCGTATGGGACTCTGACCGCATGAGAAGATGGGCACCCATCAACTCTTGCCGCATGGCACCCCATCGACTCTTGCCACATGGGCACCCATCGACTCTGGCCGCATGAGAAGATAGACACCCATCGACTCTTGTCGCATGGCACCCCATCGACTCTTACCGTATGGGCACCCATCGACTCTTGCCGCATGGCACTCCATCGACTCTGGTCATATGAGAAGATGGGCACCCATCGACTCTTGCCGCATGGCACCCCATCGACTCTTGCTGCATGGGCACCCATCGACTCTGGCCGCATGAGCAGATGGGTACCTATCCACTCTGGCTGTATGAGAAGATGGGTACCTATCCACTCTGGCCGCATGGGAAGATGGGCACCCGTCCACCCTTGGCCGCATATTGCCTATTTTGGCTATTTTTTTGTCCAATTTGACTGAATTGTGGCCATAATTTCTCCCAACTCCCAACATGAAAGTTATAGATCTGTCTTGCCTTCAAGAACATTCTTGTTTCACTTCAATCAAAGTTTATATGCTATAATTTCAATCATAGTTTTGACCTTTTTGGTATGTTTTCTGTACTTGCCATTTTTTGAGGTTTCCTTCGACTTTAATAAATTCTCATCATGATTAGATGACTTTGTACAGTTAGAAAATAATTGTACACCCTTTTTACACCTAACACTAGCATAGATTCAATTATTATTTTATGTCAATTAGTTACTTTTACTTATCCCTTCTCACATGTCAAGATATGTCTTTCCTTTCGGATATTTCTTATGTGATATGATATGTGTTTCCATGCTTTTCCAAATTTATTGTACTTAACAATCTATGCCACGTTTAGAATTTCTTTATAGTGGCTCGTTGTGATGCACTCATGATTTATGCCTTTTCTTTGCTTTACATGATAGTGACCCGTTGTGGTGCACTCTTGAACATGTCTTTCTTTGCTTATATGATAGTGACCCATCGTAGTACTCTTGAACATGTCTTTACATGCTAACATGATAGTAGCCCATCGTGGCTCACTCTTAACAAGCAACCTTAGCACGATTACTCTTGATAGTGGTCCGTTGTGGCGCACTCTTGGTATGACAAGTAAACCTAACATAACATGTATAATCAAGATGCTGTTGCGACGGCTATTCTTCTTGCTAATACAACTCTTTTGGATACCGTAGTTGAATGTATTGTGTATGCGTGAACAAGCTACATGTCTCGTCGGGCATCATGTCTAGGACATGGATTCCTGATTACCACAGTCAGGGATTCATACTTAATTTGACTAGGTTAATGACTAGATTGATAAAGTAGTTCATATAGAGAGATTTCCCAGTTACAGGCGATCCCGTTATCTAGGCACCTCAAGTGGACTTGTAGCCTGCCGATGAGTAGGGCGCATTTCCAGCACACTGTCATGTGTTGCACCAATCAAGCTACCTAGGGTATATTTATCTCTTGGGCGATGTACCCACTATTATATGTACATGGGATACATTTGTCTCCTGGGCGATGTATCCACTATAAATCCTTGTAACTTGCGTCTGGATAACCTGGATAGCTGCAGGACTTGTGACTGTAGGAATATCTTGTTGCATCTTATTAGTAACTAGGCTTGTGATAACCCTAGTTAGCTAATGTATCAAGTCATACTCATTGCTTGGTCGTATTTGATGGATGGAGTCAGTCCAGTCCAGTCTAATTTTGTCTAGGCAGTATCTGTATGTTTATTTCAGTACATTATTGTTCATGCCTTACTTTTGTCAATGAATGATCGGAGGCTGAGTTCTGTTCCGAAGAAAGGTTAAAATCTCGGTCATTGTTTGGTTTAAGGGTTGTAACTTGACTTCCGAAATATCTCTCAAGTCATCTTATCATTTGTTGTCCTATTCGGTACTCACAAGTTATGCAAGATCCTTATGTTATACAATGATTAGAGACTAAGTTCTGTTCATAAGAAGGGTTACAACCCCAGTCCTTATTTGGTTTAAGGGTTGTAACTCGACTTCCGGAATAGTTCCTAAGTCATCCTATAATTGTCATTCTACATAATTATCACATGCTCTCATGCCCTATTTACATAACATGCTCACAAGTTTCAGTTATCTAACATGCTCACATGTTCCACTTACCGTACATGTTCATATTTACCATTTCTATTACATGGTTTAGCTATGTCACAAGTTCTCTGTTTAATTTACAAGTCTACAGTTTACATTATGTCACATGTTAATTACTTTATGCTCCAAGATGCTTTACTTATTGTCTTTCTAGGTTCGGGATAAGTGCATTGGTAGTGCACGAGTCTCGATCTGCTTTTACTTTATTATATCTCTAACTATTGCTATGTTAGCTATTGCTGGTTTTAGTTCATAGTTTGGCTTCCTTTGTGGTACTTGTTATTTGGGGGTCTGACTCCACTGGTTTTGTTTGGCCAGATTTGATAGAGGAGCCCAGAGGATCTTCCGTACCATCTACTCGACGGTGACCATCCGGAGAACCAGAGTACCTGAGTGGATTTCTTGTTTTATTCTCCCACTTGATATGTATATTATTCTTTTGTGGCGTTTAGCCTCCGAGCACGTGTTTAGCTCGTGTTTTGGTTCTTGACATTTAGCTTACGGGCCAAAACATGATGTGAGTATTCTAGACTATAGCTAGAGCTTATCATGTATGACTATTACTCTTGCTAGTTCTCCATTTTGTATTACTAGCTTCATGATCATCTATGTATAAATGGTTTGGGACGCTTTACTATTGTATGTCTGATAATCATACTTCTTGTACTTTGTATAATTGCTTGTGATTGAGATACCTAAGATTGCTTGACCTAGGATCGACTGTTGGCTTGTAGAAGTAACCCCCATGTTTTGACAGCTTATACGTTATTTTAGAGTACTGGTGTACTTTGGAATTGCATAGCTGGCCTTGTCCGTCACCACTTGCCAGTATTCTGGTTTTGGGGCGTGACATAGGTTTTAGTGGTAGCCCATACAGGTCTGATTTATCAGATATGTGGGGGTTACTGATGTTTAGTTATCTTAATCACAATTATCCTTTATTGATATCCTTCGTATTATTCTATATCTCTGATCCTTTGACCTGATATCTGCCTTGATCGTTAATCTCTTCTGTTTCCTCGATTTGATCCTTGTGTCCTTTAACTTTTAGGGGCACTGTTCATAATCCTTCCGATTACCTTGTTTAGGTTCTTCCGATGGCATGTCAGCAATCTTCTGTTAGGCCAGTTGTGGAGGATCAGTCTCAGCATTCATGTGTAGAGTCGAAAGTTGGCACGAGGGCAGAGATGTTAGTCCATCCCGATCATCTCGATGTGCCCGTACAACCAGCAGTCCGAGCGGAGGTAGTTCCAGATCAGTCTGATGTACCTGCACTCGTAGGGATTATCAAAAAAATGATGGAGACACAACAACGATGAGATCTCGTTCTCCAGCAGAGTATCCAGATATTGATAGACCGTAGTATGCAAGGAGTACCAGAGTAATTTTAAACCGATGACTTACAACCAGAAGGAGTACAGGTTGGAGCTAGGCGGTACTAGTCATCCAGCCAGTCAACATATCGAACCCGACCTACCGTGGAGGCAGTACGAGAGCGGGAGCATATAGCTAGGAGGACCAGATCCAGAACTGAGGGTCGTAAGAGGTACCATTCACCCGTATCAGGCTTTTCACCCCAACGTCCATCACCAGTACTAGCAAACCAATGTCCATACCAGCACCAGGAGTTACCAACCGTATGTTCCTTCTGTGGAAGGGAAGGGCACACTCATCTTACTTGTCGAAGGGCTAACTTTTTATGTTTATCGTGCGGTTCACTTGACCATATGATAGGAATTTGTCTCCGGAGGAGTCAAGGTGGATCGTCATCCTTCCAGCCTTCCAACCAGCAGGCACCAGCGCCGGTTAAGCAGAGGCGAGCTCAGAGGCCTTCATCGACACAATCTTGTTCATTCCATCAGGAGAGGCCTCAGCAGTATAGGCAGGCCCAGGCTCAGAGGCAACAAGACCAGCAGCAATATCAGGCAGAACAAGCCTGTACCTATTGTGGAAAGATAGGACATCTCAGATCAGTTTATCGGACAGCCAATAGGCGATGCTTTTGCTGTAGAGCAGAGGACCATTCAATTAGTACTTGTCCATATCCGATATCTCAAAGACGACCAGCTACACCAGATGTACCACTGCAGTCCTTTCAGTCGCCTCAGTCATCACCTCCAACAGTGGGCGATCAGTTGGTGCCAATACTCGATGTTCAACCATTGGCACAATACCCACCGCCATCATGAGCTCAGAGGTCAGACAGGTCAGAGCGCGATTGAATGCACAGTACCAGGAGCAGCTGTAGTATCAGTATGAAGATAATACCTTGGGAGTCTCAGGTACCATCTTTATGGTCTTCCTTCAGTTATGACCTTTGGATCTGTCTTTTAGTAGCAGGCCAGGTAATGGCAGTATATCTTTGGTTCTTGTCGACGACTTTGTATTCTATCTATGTATAGAATATAAAGGTCGACTTGACTTATTCGATAAGTAAAGGCGAGTTTCTCATCCCACTCTTCTGTCCTCATAGTCGAGATATATGATAAATATCATGTATCTCGACTACGACGATACGTCCTGGGTAGAGTCCTGTCTTAGACTAAGTCATTGGTACCGACTTACTTTGAGACTTGACCCCTATCTATTTTGGAGTCAGCGTAGGCTAGCGAGGACGTTGGTCCCTAGTCAACTAACTCAGGAGACATATTTGTTCATATGCCTCCAACCCTTCTTGATTGTGGTTGTGTTATTGCTTACGCATTTATTTATAATACTGTTGCCTTCATTTACTAATATGCCATGCCTTGTTTGATTGAGATAGTTGTATTTTCTTGAGCTTTTGTTTTGGTTATCTTGCTCGACTAGCTTTAAGAAATTCCGAGGACGGAATTTTTCTAAGGATAGAAGAGTTGTGAGACTCGTTTTACTGTATCGGTATTTATATACGGATACGTATTTTTGTACTGTGTTTTGTATTTTCTTAATTTTCGGAATGCTTTGAAAATTTTCCCAACTTATAGATTTTCTCCTTGACCGGCATATTGCCAGTATACCATTGTATGTCGACGACATGCTTGTCACTCTCGTTTTCTGTTATACGTATTTTCAGTGTATGTATACGGAATTCTGGCCCTTATCAGGTGACCCATATTTTAACTTGTCTTTTTAGCCTTGCCTTGGTTTAATTTTGACTTGGTTTAATTTGTTTTGGATCAACTTGGTTTGGTTTGGTTTAGTTAGTTTGAGATGAGATGGTTTTGTATAAAACCCAAACTTCTCTCTCTCTCTCCTCCATTATTTTCATTCTCTTCATCTTCTTCCTTCTCATTTTCTCCTTCAACCTAAGGCAAGTACATCTTACCAAATGTTGGACAAATGTTATTTTGTTTATTCTAAACTCTTCCTTACATGATTATAAGCCTCTTTAGAACTTAGAGTTTTTGATTTTCATGGGTAGATTATTGTAGATCTAAGTTTGTGCCATTTTCGGTTTTCTTGGGTTTTGATCTATCAAACTTATTTGTTTTCAAAATCTAGTTGTTTTATGTTGTAGAGAATTTTGTTCTACAATATTTTGACCTATGGAAGTCCAAATTTGGACTTACAGTGAAGGTTTTATGGAGCTTGGAAGCTATGGGTTCCATGGCCATCTTCTTCGGATTTTTTTGAGAAGATGGGCACCCATCGACTCTTGCCGCATGGCACCTGATTGACTCTTGCCGCATGGGCACCCATCGACTCTGGCAGCATGGGACTCTGGCCGCATGAGAAGATGGGCACCCATTGACTTTTGCCGCATGGCACCTCATCGACTCTTGCCGCGTGGCCACCCATCGACTCTGGCCGCATGGGACTCTGGCCGTATGAGAAGATGGGCACCCATCGACTCTTGCCGCATGGCACCCCATCGACTCTTGCCGTATGGGCACCCATCGACACTGGCCGCATAGGACTCTGGCCGTATGAGAAGATGGTCACCCATCGACTCTTGCCGCATGGCACCCTATTGACTCTTGCCGCATGAGCACCTATCGAATATTGCCACATGGCACCCCATCGACTTTGGCCGCATGAGAAGATGGGCGCCCATCGACTCTTGCCGCATGGCACCCCATCGACTCTTGCCGTATGGACACCCATCGACTCTGGCCGCATGAGAAGATGGGTACCTATCCACTCTGGCCGCATGAGAAGATGGGTACTTATCCACTTTGGCCGCATGGAAAGACGGGCACCCATCCACCCTTGGCCGCATATTGCCTATTTTGGCTTTTTTGTCCTATTTGGATGAATTGTGGCCAGAATTTCTTCCAACTCCCAACATGAAAGTTGTAGATCTTTGTCTTGCCTTCAAGAACATTCTTGTTTCACTTTAATCAGAGTTTATATGCTATAATTTCAATCATAGTTTTGATCTTTTTGGCATGTTTTCTGTACTTGATATTTTTTTGAGGTTTTCTTCGATTGTAATAAATTCTCATCATGATTAGATGACTTTGTACAGTTAGAAAATGTTTGTACACCCTTTGCACACCTAACACTAGCATAGATTCAATTATTGTTTTATGCCAATTAGTTACTTTTACTTATCCCTTTTCATATGTCAAGATATGTCTTTTCTTTTGAATATTTCTTATGTGATATGATACGCGTTTCCTTAGTTTTCCGGATTTATTGTACTTTACAATCTATGCCATGTTTAGAATTTTTTTATAGTGACTCATTGTGGTACACTCATGATTTATGTCTTTTCTTTGCTTTACATGATAGTGACCCGTTGTGGTGCACTCTTGAACATGTCTTTCTTTGCTTATATGATAGTGACCCGTCGTGGTGCACTCTTGAACATGTCTTTATATGCTAACATGATAGTGGCCCGTCATGGCGCACTCTTAACAAGCAACCTTAGCATGATTACTCTTGATAGTGGTCCGTTGTGGCGCACTCTTGATATGACAAGTAAACCTAACATGACATGTATAATCAAGATGCTGTTGCGATGACTATTCTTCTTGCTAATACAACTCTTTTAGATACCGTGGTTGAATGTATTGTGTATACGTGAACAAGCTACATGTCTCGTCTGGCGTCATGTCTAGGACATGGATTCCTGATTAATACGGTCAGAGATTCATACTGAATCTGACTAGGTTAATGACTAGATTGATCAAGTAGTTCATATAGAGAGATTTTTCAGTTACAGGCGATCCCGTTATCTGGGCACCTCAAGTGGACTTGTAGCCTGCAGACGAGTAGGGCGCATTTTCAGCACACTGTCATGTGTTGCACCAATCAAGCTACCTAGGGTACATTTGTCTTCGGGGCGATGTACACACTATTATATGTACATGGGATACATTTGTCTCCTGGGCGATGTATCCACTATAAATCCTTGTAACTTGCGTCTGGATAACCTGGATAGCTGCAGGGCTTGTGACTGCGGAAATATCTTATTGCATCATTTTAGTAACTAGGCTTGTGATAACCCTAGTTAGCTGACGTATCAAGCCGTACTCATTTCTTGGCCGTGTTTGATGGATGGAGTCAGTCCAGTCTAGTCTAGTCTAGTTTTGTCTAGGCAGTATCCGTATGTTTATTTCAGTATATTATTGTTCATGCCTTACTTTTGTCAATGAATGATCGGAGGCTGAGTTCTGTTCCGGAGAAGGGTTACAACCCCGATCCTTGTTTGGTTTAAGGGTTGTAACTTGACTTCCGGAATAGGTCTTAAGTCATCTTATCATTTGTTGTCCTATTCGGTACTCACAAGTTATACAAGATCCTTATGCTATACAATGATTAGAGACTAAGTTCTGTTTAGAAGAAGGCTTACAACCCCGGTCTTTGTTTGGTTTACGGGTTGTAACTCGACGTCCGAGATAGTCCTAAGTCATCCTATAATTGTCGTTCTACATAATTATCACATGCACTCATGCCCTAGTTACATAACATGCTCACAAGTCTCAGTTATCTAATATGCTCACATGTTCCACTTACAGTACATGTTCGCATGTACCATTTCTCTTACATGGTTTAGCTATGTCACAAGTTCTCTGTTTAATTCACAAGTCTACAGTTTACATTATGTCACATGTTAATTACTTTATGCTCCAAGATGCTTTACTTATTGTCTTTCTAGGTTCGGAATAAGCGCATTGGTAGTGTATGAGTCTCGATCTGCTTTTACTTAATAGTATCTCTAACTATTGCTATGTTAGCTATTGCTGGTTTTAGTTCATAGTTTGACTTCCTTTGTGGTACTTGCTATTTGGGGGTCTGACCCCACTAGTTTTGTTTGACCAGATCTGATAGAGGAGCCCAGAGGATCTTCCGTACCATCTACTCGACGGTGACCATCAGGAGCACCAGAGTACCTGAGTGGATTTCTTGTTTCATTCTCCCACTTGATATGTACATTATTCTTTTGTGGCGTTTAGCCTCCGAGCACGTGTTTAGCTCGCGTTTTGGTTATTGACATTTAGCCTACGGGCCAAAACATGATGTGCGTATTCTAGACTATAGCTAGAGCTTATCATGTATGACCATTACTCTTGCTACTTCTCCATTTTGTATTACTAGCTTCATGATCATCCATTTATAAATGGTTTGGGATACTTTTCTATTGTATGTCTGATGATCGTACTTCTTGTACTTTATATAATTGGCTGTGATTGAGATACCTAAGATTACTTGACCTAGGATCGACTGTTGGCTTGTAGAAGTAACCCCCATGTCTTGGTAGCTTATACGTTATTTCAGAGAACTGGTGTACTTTGGAATTGCATAGCTGGCCTTGTCCGTCCCTACTTGCCAGTATTCTGGTTCTAGGGCGTGACAACAAAAAGATCTGTCCATTCAAGCAATGTCATCAAAGCCTTATGGAAGTCCTTAAAAGAAGACTGAAGAAAAGACCAGCGCACCTCAAAGACAGCTCTCAAAAGATTCAATATTTCGAGTCTATACAAGGTCTAAGTCTTTCTGTATAAAACCTAAGGTTGGATGACAAACATAAAGATCTTTCTATTTTCATGTCAAAAATCAATGTCTAAAGAAACAACATATCGATGGTATACCGCTGTGTACCGACGGTATACCATTTCTGAACCAGAAAAATATTCTGTGACGAAACTCGGCATATCGACGACATACTACAGTACACCGGTGGTATACCGTTTTGTGAGCCACAAAATGTTCTGTGACGAAACTCGACATACCGACGGCATACTATATAGTACACCGACGGTATACCATTTTGTTTGCCATAAAATGTTCTGTGACAAAACTCGGCATATCGACGGCATACTACAGTATAACGACGGTATACCGTTTCTGAGCAGAAAATATGTTATGTAAAGAAAATCGGTATACCGACGACATACCGCTTTATACCGACGGTATAACGATTTCGTCAGATTTAATTTTTGAATGGACAAGATACTAGCATTAAATGCTCCCAACGGCTAGATTTATTACCATTACTATTCCAAATGGTATACCGATGGTATGCCGGTCCACACTGACGACATGCCGTCCGTATTATGTTCAGGAGCATTAAATGCTATTCTTTCTTGGTTTTCTATATAAATGGATTCCTTCTTCTCATTGAAGGTTATCCACTTAAGCCATAAATTTCTCAACAACCAAGAGCTCCACCATTACTACTCTACCCAAGCTTTTAATTGTAATCCAATCCAAAAGTGCTAGAGTATTCAAGTGTTGTAATTTTCGATCTTCAAGTGTTGTAGAAGATCAACAACTTTCTTTCTTTTCCTTAATTTTGAAGTTGACGAGCCTTCGTAAGAAAACTCGTGTGTAAGAAGTTGGCGAGTTCTTCGGATCCAAACTCGTGTGTAACTATTTACTCAATAGTGGATTTAAGCCGGAGAGAGTTCCGGGAATGGATTGCCTCTAGGGAGGAGACCAGGATACATCGAGTGTTTGATTCTCTTTCTCTCTATCTCATTTACTTCAGTAAAATAGCTTACTTGTGTTAAGTAATTTTTATTACCCTATTCACCCCCCTCTAAGGTTCTACAATTGGTATCAGAGCTTTGTTCTCTTGATTTGGATTTACACCATAAGAGTGATCCATGGCCATTAACTCTTGTATCAACAAATTCCACAATGAGGGACACTCCACAAATATACATCCTCTATATGATGGAACCAACTATAACTATTGAAAAATTAGGATGAGCATTTATCTGAAGTCCATAGATTTTGATTTATGGAATTGTGTGATAAATGGTCTCCCTACTCCTTCCAGAGTTATTGAGGATGTTGGTTCTGATACCCTTAGGGATAAACTCACTGAGAATGTCAAAAAGCTTGCTAGTCAAGATGCTAAGGCTATGAACGCTCTTTACTCTGCTCTCGATAGCAATGAATTCAATAGAATTTCTACTTGCAAGACTCCAAATAAAATTTGGAAATTGCTAGAAGTCACTCACGAGGGAACATTACAAGTAAAGAAATCAAAGATTAGTAGACTCACACAAGAATATGAATCTTTTAAAATAAAACAAGATGAGTCTATTACTTGCATGTTTACTCATTTCGGTGATTCATTAACCATCTTTCTTCTCTTGGTAAGGAATATCCTGCTCATGAAAAGATCAGGAAAATTCTCAGAGGATTAACTAAAGGATGGAATCCTTAGGCTACCGCCATCATTGAGGGGAACAACTTGACAACTATGAACCTTGAGACCCTCATGGGGAAGCTTATGACTCATGAATTTGACATGAAAGATCAAGAGGAGTCATCCATGCAAGAAAATGAGAAGGCCAAAGAAAAGGAGAAGTCTCTGGCTCTCAAGGTTATAAAATCCTACTCAAAGGATAGCTCCGACGATAACGAGTCGGATGATGATGAAGAAATAGCTCTTACCGCAAAGCATTTTCGAAAGTTCCTCAAGTTCAACAAAGCCAACCACTTTAGAAGGGACAACGATGAAGAGCCTGCTTGCTACCAATGCAGGAGAACCAGACACATCAAGAGAGATTGCCCTATGACAAGAAGAGACTCCAGTAAGTACGAGAAGTCTAACAAAGGAAGCTCTTCCTCCAGGAAATACACTAACACCACCATCTGGTGTGAAAGTGATGCTAGGGATTCAGACAACGACAAAGAATGCAAATACAATACAAATGTTTGCCTCATGGCAACCGATGAGGTACTCGATGACCTCTCTTTGAACACTCTCTCTTATGATGATTTAGAAAATGTCATTCTTGAATTACACGAGGAACACAAAGGTGTTAGAAATAAGTACAAGAAATTCTCTAAAAGAGGTTGAGGCGTACAAACTAGAAGTAGAGAGACTTTCCAACATCATTATTGATGTAAAAGAAAAATCTTCCGCCTCTGACACGGATGAGATAGAGTCTTTGTGACTTAAGTTACAAGAATCTCAAGTCATTATTGAGAAAAAGGATGATGAGATTCAATCCCTCAGAAGGGCTTATGATTTTGCCATACATAAAACTCAAGCTGCTATAGAAGAGAATATGATACCTCTATTAAGTATAATGATCTTCTTATGCATGGTAAGAAACTAGTTGATAAAAATACGGCTCGTACACATGCTCCAAGATATGCCTACACTCATCACAATACTAGTCACAATTCTTACATGAACAAGAACACTACACATAGGTTCTATCCTAACATAAGGAAAGGACCCTTTGTTAAGAAGAACCCCTCACATCATGCTTTCTATTATCATCACCATAACACTCATGATAGAACTCCTTGTACTAAAGCTCCACATATGCATAACACTCACACTTTCTCTTCTAAATCTTCCATGATGTGCAACTATTTTGGTCTACTTGGACATACTTCTAATTATTGTCAAACAAGGAAACAGGTTGATATGAAAGTTTTTAAATGGATTCCTAAGACTAACAATCAAGGACCCAAATAATCTTGGGTACCAAAATGTTCATCTTCAACTTATGTTGTAGGTGAAGAATCCTTCTCATGCTAGAAGCAAGTGGATCCTCGATAGCAGTTGCTCACGGCACATGACCAGTAATGCTTCACTTTTTACAACGCTATCGATGAAGAAAGAAGGAAATGTATCCTTTGGTAACAATCTAAAAGGCCACATCATAGGAAATGGTAATATCGGCTCCCTTCCTTATCCTTGTATTAAGAATGTTTGTCTTGTTACAAATCTCAACACAACCTTCTTAGTATCAGTCATCTTACGGATAATGGTTATGATATTATGTTTGTTAAACTCAAATGCTTCATTACCGATAGCACTAGTGGATCTACGGTATATGAAGGCATTAGAGAAAACAATATCTATGTTCTCTATCTTGTTGAAGGTACTAACAATGACAGGTGCATAGTTGCAAAGAACGATAAAAGTTGGCTCTAGCACATGAGGCTTGGACATGCTAACATGGATACCATCTCCCTTCTTGCCACCAAGAAGCTTGTAAGAGGTCTTCCAAGTATCTCCTTCAAAAAGGATACGGTATGTGAAGAATTTGATAAAAGTAAGTTGCCCAAGTCATCCTTCAAATCCATCAACTCTGTAAGTACCACTAGACCACTTCAACTCAATCATATGGATTTATTTGGTCTTAGTAGAGTAGCTAGTCTTGGAGGTAAACTTTATGCTTTTGTTTTGGTTGATAATTTTTCAAGATTTACTTGGGTTATTTTTCTTGCAAATAAAAGTGTTACTTTTCGTGAATTTGTTGCCTTTTGTAAACGTGTTCAAAATGAGAAAGGCATTACTATTAACAAAATTAGAAGTGATCGGAGGAGAATTTGATAATACTGATTTTAAAAGATTTTGCGAAAAGAATGGTTTTGGTCATGATTTTGCTTGCCTTCGAACTCCACAACAAAATGGTGTTGTGGAAAGAAAAAATAGAACCCTTGGCGATATGGCCCATGTTATGTTAAACCAATATAAGCTCCCCCAATAATTTTAGGCGGAAGCCGTTAACACGACATGTCATGTTATAAATAGGGTCTTAATTAGACCTATTTCTAAAAAGACTCCATATGAGCTTTGGTTTGACAAAATTCTCTCTATTGATTATTTTAAAGTTTTTGGATGCAAATGTTTTATTTTGAATACCAAGGATAACCTAGAAAAATTTGAAGAAAAAGCTTATGAAGGTATTTTCCTTGGCTACTCAATACATAGTAAAGGTTTTCGTGTCTTTAACAAAAGAAGTCTTGTTGTCGAAGAGTCAATTAATGTCTCTTTTGATGAACTTAACTCTTCTACATCCTCCTCATCCGATGATATTGATGACATCTCTTTTGGTTTGGGGAACTCTTTTATTGGTGACCCTCGTCCCTCTTCATCTAACGATGAAATTGTGACCCCTCCAACAGAAGATTCTCCACCACTAGAGCCTCCTCAAGAGGACCTCCCAAAGGAATGAAGATTTGTCCCTAGTCATCCTAAGGAGCTTATCATTTGTGATCCTTCTTCTCATGTTAGTACTAGATCCTCCACTCGTGATCTTTGTGCAAACATGGATTTTAATTCTCAAATAGAGCCTAAAAGTTTTAATAATGCTTTTCATTATGAATTTTGGATGATAGCGATACAAAAAGAGCTAAATCAATTTGAGCGAAACAAGGTTTGGAAACTTGTCCCTAAACCTCACAACCACCCCATTATTGGAACTAAATGGGTGTTTCATAATAAACTTAATGAAGACGGGTTAGTCACTCGTAACAAAGCCCGATTGGTTGCTCAAGGCTATAACCAAGAGGAAGGCATTGACTACGATGAAACCTATGCTCCGGTTGCTCGTCTTGAATCCATTCGCATGCTATGTGCTTTTGCTTGCTTTCATGATTTCAAACTTTTTCAAATGGATGTTAAAAGTGCTTTTCTAAATGGCATTATTAAAGAGGAAGTTTATATTAAGCAACCTCCTGGCTTTGAAGATTTTTAATTCCCTCATCATGTTTTCAAATTACACAAAGTCCTTTATGGCCTCAAACAAGCTCCTCGTGCCTGGTATGAGCGCCTTAGTTCTTTTCTTATCTCTCACAACTTTTTTAAAGGCAAAGTTGACACTACATTTTTTATCAAATCTCTTAATGGCACACTATTGTTAGTTCAAATTTATGTCGATGATATTATTTTTGGTTCCACTAACAATGCACTTTGTGTAGAATTTGCTAAAGTAATGCAGGATGAATTTAAAATGAGCATGATGGAAGAACTATCATTCTTTTTGGGTTTGCAAATCAAATAAGGCCCCAAAGGAACCTTCATCAATCAAGCCAAATATGCAAAGGATCTCCTCAAACGCTTCGAACTTAACTCATCCAAATCAATGAGGACTCCTATGGCAACAACGATAAAACTTAATAATGATGAAGATGGTATCTCGGTCGACATTCGTAAGTATCAAGATATGATCGGGCGCTTACTCATTTAACTGCTAGTCGACCCGATATTATGTTTAGTGTTTGTATTTGTGCACGATACCAAGCAAATCTAAAAGAATCACACTTATGTGCTGTAAAGCATATTTTTTGGTATCTCAAAGGTACTACTAATATGGGACTTTGGTATCCAAAATTTTCATCCTTTGAGCTTCTCTCTTCTCGGATGCAGATTTTGCCGGATACAAAATTCACCGAAAAAGCACTAGCGGCACATGTCAATTCCTTAGAAAATCCTTGGTATCATGGTTCAGTAAGAAACAAAATTCTGTTGCTCTTTCAACTACTGAGGCCGAGTATATAGCGGCCGGCTGCTGTTGTACACAAATTCTTTGGATGTCACAAACACTTGTAGATATGGTATCTCTTCTACTTGTACTTCCATTAAATATGATAATACTAGCTCTATAAATCTCACAAAAAAATCCGATTTGTCACTCACGCACGAAGTACATTGAGATTAGACACTATTTTCTTCGTGACCATCAACAAAGGGGGGATATTTGCCTTGATTTTATTGACACTACTTATCAATTGGCCGACATCTTCACCAAATCTCTCCCGGTGGATTGTTTCATTTTTTTTGCCGAGAATTAGGCATTATTAATCTTGACATCTAGCTCTACTCAGACGGTACACCGGCGGCATACCATCTGCGGCGGAGACAGACAGTCATAACAGCTATCGGGCCCTACAACCTCTTCTACTCTTTCTTTTTCATATCTTTTCAAATCCTTTCATTCCTATCCTTCATTAAATACCTATCTATTCAATCCCATCCTTTCATATCCCTCTCTCTTTTCAAAACCCCTCTTTATTTATTATTTTCATCACTTCCTTCCATCACCCCCAAATTTAATACCATCTCTCTCATCTTCTCTTTATAACCACAATTCCTTCTTCTTCTTCCTCCTCTCCACAATCCTTCACACCCTCTTCTTCCTCTTACCATCAAACTCCATGGCCAATCCCAAAAGACCTCGCTCCACCTTCGTTTCCAACCCATTCACTCTGGTGCCCCTACCCAATGGCACCTATGATCCCAAGAACTTCAAATCCGCCCTTGCTGCCGATGCGTGGTTCCATCACTTTGTAAACCATGCCATCTACAAAGGAAAGGCTATAAATTAGAACGTCTTTCCTGGCCATCTTCCACTTTTTGAGACTGCCGGCCTCTCCTCTCTTCTATGCCGGCAAGTACCTGTTTATTCGGCGGCGGTACGACTCTTCTACTGCAACCTTTTTCCTGATCTAGCCTATAACGCCATCGAGACCATGGTCAATGATTGCCATTTTTGCCTCATGGCTCGCGACATTGCAGAGATTCTCGAGATACCAAATCGTAGGGATGCTTTTCCGACCTTGGCCGGTCTCTATCCTACCGCCGACGTCTCCTTTGATGAGTTATGCAGCATTATCTGCAAAGGACCGAATCCTACTGCCATCTTGGCCATCTCGAAGCAGTTGGAGTCCTTCTACTACGAGCTCTATCGGATCATCTACCACACTCTTTACCCCAAGTTTGGCAACTACGATGCTATCACCAATGATGTTCTAGTTTGCATGTATTATTTATACTCGAAGAAGACTTGGTCATTCCCCAAAACTCTCCTCAACGCCTTCTACTCTATCCTTCCTGCGAGGAAACAATCATTTAACTATGGCGCCTTCATCACCCTAATTTTTGAGGCCAAAGGCGTGGACTTCTCCCTCTGCCAATCGGACGATGCTCCTTCATTTCTTGCCATCTCCCGCTCTGCCCCTGGTGCCTCCGCGTCTCGTGCTTCATACTCCCCTGTGTTAGTCTAATGATTATATTATGTTTTTGAATATGGCTAATCAATTAAGTTTACCATAATGACATCACTAATATTCATGTAATCACTATCATGTTCCTACTTAAACTTAGCATTGTCCTAATGTTAGTATTGTCCTAAATGTTCTATATCATATTGTTATGCTTGTATCATATTATTTTTTTCGTCTAACATGTTCTTAGACATGCAGTAAGCATGATCAAGCTTTGTCAAACCAGGACATATGTAATAAAGAATTATTGATGGGCTAAAGACGGTATTATACAAAAGATTTCTCTAAACCGCCCAACAACTTATCGGGAACCTCGTATCGGGGGTTCCGCCGTCAAGATCTGTTTATCTTTGGACGACCGCCATCATGGAAAAAGACGTCTTCAAGTTTGCTCAAATTTCAGAAAAAAGGAGTCACCAAAGGGCTCTTAGTTTTCCTATTTTATTAATGTAATTTTTCATATTTATTGAGTCTAGGAATACGATGTATACTGTATCGTACTGGCAAATAGGCTATCCAAGAAACGTTTTCAAAATACCCTTTCATTTTGAAAACAAGTCCATTACAAAAGCCCAAACTACTTCCTAACTGCTTGATCTTTTCAAAAGCCCAAAAACCAATTTGCAAAAACTCTGACAGAACTCCAACAGAATTTGGTCCGAGTTCGGTCCGAATTCGGCCAGAGTTCGGTTAGTGAACGTTGCTTTTTGAACTTGGTCTTTCCACAGTTACGGATTCCAACAAGACTTTCTCATAGAGTTCTGCCCGAATTCTGTCCGAATTCTGTCAGAATTCAGCCTTTGGAAAAACTATAAATAGAGAAGAATTTCGATCATTTCGAAAAACCAATTCACTTTGATATCTCTTCTCTATAAGCCTACTACTTCTTCTAAAGTGTTCTGAGCTATTCATTTTCAAATTCCAAGCCAGTTACAATCCTCTAGTCAATTTGCCAATGTGGTACGGACTAGAAGTTTCATAAAAATTATAATCAGAGGCTTGATTGAAGAAAGACTCTTCAAAACTGAAGTTGGTTGAGTTTTTTGTATCAAAGCTCGTGTCTGTAGAAGTTGCAAGGACTTCGTATGAAAACTTACGGGATTTTCCAATAGTGTATTCAACTGGAAGCTAGAGTTCTTCCGACTGGACTAGTCCTCACAAGAGAGAAACTAGTATAAATCTCTGTATTTGCGTTTGCCTTCTGAACTCTTTTCTTTACAGTTATTACTTTGTGATTATTATTATTTCTGTGATCTAACTGCTAAAAAGTTTTTAATTAGCAATATTCTGTTGCCTACTCTATTCACCCCTCCTCTAGAGTATTCTGCTTTGCGATTTCGTTCCTACAATTGGTATCAGAGCCAGTGCTCCATCTAGAGGTATTATATTCTGATCCCAATTATTCCTACAATTGATATCAGAGCGGGTGCTTGGTATATAGATATTGCTGCTCATACCAATTGCTCCTACAATTGGTATCAGAGCGGGTTCTCTTTATATAGGTATTGCTATCGTACCAATTGTTCCTACAATTGGTATCAAAACGAGTTATACAGGTAAAGTGAAGTAAAATTGCTATTATATTCTTATTTATTACAGCTGTTACATAGATCACAATATCACATACGACAAGTATATACTTCACAACTGAAGAGCAATCCACAAATAGACTCCCACTATTTGATGGAACAAACTATAGTTATTGGAAGACACGAATGAGCTTCTACCTGAAGTCTCTAGATTTTGACTTATGGTCAACTGTTGTCTCAATGGCTACAAAAATCCTACTATCACTTCTATTCTCACGTCCTCTATAATCAACAAGCCTTATTATAGTTACACGGAGGAAGAGAAGAAGTTAGCTAGCCTTGATGCAAAAGCTACATATATCTTTTATTGGGCTGTAGATATAAATGTATTCAATCTTATTTCTACTTGCAACATCTCATAAAATTTGAAAAGTTCTTGAAGCTACTTATGAGTGCAGATATGAAAGCAAAGCTAGCAACTCCAGAGAGAAGGATAGTCTTCATAATGATGCAAATATATGCATGATGGAATTGGGATTTAAGGTACAACATAATCCTTATACAAAGAAGAGCTTGTATGTGACAACTGTAAGAAGATAGGCCACATCCAAGAAGATTGTACGACTACTAGAAAGGAGAGTCACTATGAACAATAAAATAAAGGTAGATCATCGTCTCACAAGTACACTAGCACGAGCATATGGTGTGAAAGCAAAGCAACAGATTCTGAAAAAGAAGAGAGACCTTATCAAGCTACAAATTTATGCTCAATGGCATTATCTAACGAGGTACAAAATAATTCTTTTTATGAAGAGAGTGAATTTTCTCATGATGAGTTATCTGATGCTTTCAGTGGTCTGTTAAAAGAACACAAGAAAGTATTAGATAAGTATAAGCAAGCTAGAAAGGATATTCTATCCTATAAGCGGGAGAATGAAAAGCTTACTTGCTTATTGAATGATGCTAGAAATAGTTCTCCTTCTGATAATTCTACTGAGATTTCCACACTAAAGTTTAGATTACATGAGGCACTTGATTGCATTGAGAAAATCACTCAAAAAATGCTCAACTTAAGGAGGAACTAGAATCAGAAAAAAAGAAATATTCTATTGCTTTATGTAGAATTGATGCTCTTTCTGCTAAATATGATGAGATCTGTGCTAACTCTAAAAAGTTAGAGATTAGACTGGGAAAGCAGGTAGTACAACCTACGACTCAGTCTAACACAAGACACTTAGTACATCACAAAGTCACACACGACATAATATCTAGAAAGGAAGTAAGCAAAGCTAAAGCTTCACACAACCATGCTTTCTATTATAAGTATCCACGCACATCATGTCATCCTACTGCACGTTCTCATACTGCTGCACATAGCACTATTAATACTTTCTGTCATTATTGTGGTTTGAATGGACACGTTTCTAATCGTTGTCAGATTAGAATTCTAGTTGATATAAACTTGTGCAAATGGATTCCTAAAGCTAACAAATATGGATCCAAGTATTGGATACCAAAGTCTTCACCTAATATCGCAGGTGAAGCTTCTCATATCAAATAGAACCATGGAACATGTAGGTAATTACAAAGCTACAAAGGTCATCTTCCATGCAATTGCACCAATAGAAGTGTGGTCACTAGAACCACTTCGGTCACATGCTTCCTAAATAGTTTTTAATATCTCGCATGTTCTTACTGATGTCTTGCTATTAGCTTTCATTGATATCTTTTAATTTGTTTATTGTTTGAATCTATATGAGACATAATCCTAGCTTGACTAGCTGTTTAGCTTAAATGTTTAGTTCACACTATATAGTATTTTATTAGCGTGACACTTTTATCTATGTATGCTCTTTATTTTAGTTTTATCCTTGAAGCATGCATACCACTCTAGTTTATAGAAGTTTTTGTTTTTGGTTAATATGCTTTTGACTCTTTGCCTTTATTTTTTTTAATGGCCACTTCTTACAGATTTGTCTTTAACATGTCATGTTTACTTTGATCGGTATTTTGTAAGTATGTATGTTTAGCACAAGTCTTCTATTTACTTGAAAAGTATATACATATACTTTTATGTTAACCTTGTGCTTGCATAATATATTCACTATTGATTCTCAAATTTTATTGTGATTAACTTCTTATGAATCAATTACATCTTTGTATGACAAAGCATATTTATGCATGTTTTTGATCTTGTGATATTTTCTTATGCTTATTAAGGATATATAATTCATTTTTATTGCTCATATGTTTCTTATATTTTTGTATAAATACCTTTATGGGGATATATGAGTTAAGTTCAAGTTCTATATCTTTTTTAACACATAGTTTCAAACTTGTGCTTATCTCATACTTTAGCTATTGATTACTTTTAACAAATTTATGTTCTTCTCTTATTAGCTTTTTCCCCAAAGCCTCTTTTAATTATGTTTTTCTTGGCTTTTTGATTGACATTTTGGATACATGACTCTTTTTTTAAATATTTTTAATATCTTGATCTTGATAAACCATTCTTTGGGTATTTACTTCTTTTATATTTAGAGATTCTGGATTTCGATGTTGTTCGATGATACTGCATATATTTCTTTGAATCTAGGTTCTTAAGAGTAGAGATCATTTTGGGAATAAGCCGAAAGGGTCCTTCTGTCGTACAGGTGTAAATAGCCTGAAGCGACACGGTGTACTAGTCTTCGGACTACGCTAGTTTGGAACCGGCCCCTATAGCTAACCCGAAGTGATCAATACTTTATAGACTTAAGATTTATTAAGGTCTAAATCCAACTATTATATAGTTCTGGATCCAAGGTACTGAACCCAGTCCTCTAGGTTCCAGAATACATCAACGTATCTGGGTCTTACATTTTGATTTACAAATGTTTTATATTTTATTGTTACCCAATGATCTTGTAGCACATATGGATTAATGTAATTGATACACCTTATGCCGTATGCTACATTGTTCTAAGATTTTAAGTCCATATAATATAATTTTTTTTCGATATTGTACTAATTCTTCTTAAATCCTCGGTTATTAAAGAAGAGATTTGTTTTGAGTACAAGCCTACAAAGGGTCTGTCTGTCACTACGGCTACGACTACAGCTAAAGCGAAGCGGTACTTAAGTGTTCCCCGGTGAACCTCTGTTAGCTGGGACAGTACTCCTACAGCTAACCTAAGATTGATCAACACTTTATAAACTAAAGATTTATTGAGATCTAGTTGCAATTGTTATCTGATGGATTTTGGATTTTAGATTTGATTTATAATATTATTTAATGATTTAATTTTATAAAAGGTAACATATATTGATCTTCATATGTTAATGTTTGTCATCTTTTGATATATTTATTTTTCTGTCACTCTATTCTATATTTAAACTTGATTTGATATTGTGACTACTCATTGAATATTATGGTCTTGTGATTTCGTCTTTAACTTATGTAATATTCAATGATTTTAAGCTTTATTATTCTCTTCTTATTCTAGTTATTTATTGTCTATAGCAGTAACTCTTTGCGAACGAGAAGTCAAGCATATTGAATTTTTCTCTCTCAAAGTGTTTCTTCTCTTTTAGCCTCCGGTTATCAGATGGACACCGTGCAACGGCTTTAAAAAGAAAAGAAATAAACTTTGATAAGAAGACCTAATATTTTTCAATTAGTTTTCTATTTATGGAAATATATCTCTGAAATTCTTAAATTTTATCTAGACTATTATTTTTGGATATAACCATATAAAGGTGGAGTTGTTAATTGTTTCAAATCAATTATCCCCTTGACATGCCATATATCTAGAATACATTTTTCTTTGAACATTTATCTAGTTATGTTTTCAAAATGGGTTTATTTATGATTTATGGATTTGAATCGCCAGCTTTTAGTCTAAGGACTAAATAGACGCATTCAAACATTCTTTCTTATGCAACTTCTCATAATAAATTCTGCATTTCAAAAGTCTTTCTGATTTCTCTCTGATTTATTGAATATGTCCATTATTCGCATTAAAGACAACTTTCAAAAATCTTTTACTTACATGAAATAATTTGTGTTATATTTTTTATTGAAGATATATTCTCTTCATCTTTAAGCGTTTATTTATTGGATATTTCCTTTTTTTTGCCTAAAGATGATATTTGTTTTGAGTTTGGAATTTTATATGCATTTGATCAAAGGAAAGAAAAGATGCATATCTTGGATATCCCTTAGATCTTGTGATTATTTATTTTATCTATTTTATGCATATAAATTATTTTTGAACTATATACGCATATTTTAAGGGAGAGAAAATTAATTGTTTCAATTATTTTATGCCCTTAATATGTGGTATACTTAGTTCACCATGGACTTATATTGTCTTAGTTAAATATCTTGGTGAGTTATTCATGATATTTGGATTTGTATTGGTTTTATGAGAGAATATATGATTATTATTATTTTTAATTATCTCATTTTATTTGAGTTTCTAAAAGTTATCTTGCCAAATATGTTTAATCATCCTTATTTTGATTATTCCTTGAGTTTATATTAATTTTGGCATTTCTTATTGAGATTTTATCTCAAAGTTCATGATTATCTATATTTAGACTGATCATACTTTGTGGGGGAGCATTCAAGTCGACTGAATTTCTCCTTCTCAAGTATTTTGTCTTCATTTTCTTCATGTTTATCTAATGGATATACATATATCACGCTAAGGTAATTGAATTCAAATGCATGAACTTTGGCAGAGATTTTGCATAGATTCTAGTATACTTATTTTGATCTCTTGTCTATGATTATACTCTTTATGGAATTGATTCACTAATTTGTATGGGTAAATTATGAATCATATTTTTTTTGTGATCATTGTTAAAAGTCTCATTATATTTTTAATTCTTTTATATATACTAGATCTGTGAATTTCTATTCCTCATGATTTATTTATGACCAATGATTGATTCCTACTATATTGATATATTTTTTTGGTCTATTTCAAAACACAATATGATGAACAAAATGTGTCTTGAATGTCATTTTTGGATTTCTAGTCGATAAAAGTATGTATTGATTGATTTCAATGTTCTTAAGTTCAACCAACTAGTTTTGACAAGTTTTTCTACTATAGTTATGCAATTTTCTAAACTTGTCGTTACACTATCCTCCTAATCCTTGATCATGATTATTTTTGCTTTCCTCCTTTACTTATGTTTGAGTTCATTTTAGCTCTAATTATGGGAGAGCTTATTTTTTATCATGTCAAAGGGGGGAGAAATAAGTTTAAGTCAGCACATAATATTCTAGTATTATGTGTTTATTAGTGATACATGCATCTATTGTATATATATTAAATTTAAAGGATTTGCCATAATCAAAAAGGGGGAGATTTGAACCCCAGCCTACTTCTCCTGCAGTAGCGCCTTCTGTGCCTCCTCCATCTGGCTGTTTCCTGTCGCTGACCCAGCAGCATTTTGATATGCGTATGGCTCAGGCGGAGGAGCAGATGAGGGCCAATACTCACAGCCTTGGGAATCTCATTTAGAGTCGTTTCCATGACCAAGCCTACTTCATCTAGCGGACTCTTCAGGACTGCAATCTTTATCTGGATCTTAACCTTCAGGATCTTCAATTCCAAGGCTCTCGATTCTCTGACCCCAATGCTTACAGGTTCATATACCCCGATGGTGTGGATCCCTTCGGTGCCATTTACGAAACTCCGAGTGGTGAGGACGATGATCCAGCAGATCAGTAGCTGCGGTCTCTTTTTGTGGATGGTAGAATAAAAAATTGGTGTCAGTATCTAGTGTGTGTCTTTTGAGGTCCTGCGGGGACCAATGGTTATGTTTAGATGTCTTGTGTGGTCCTACGGGGACCGTTTTATGTCTTGCTTTACTCTCGTTAGGTAGAGTTTAATTATCTTTCTGTTTATGAACTATCAAGCATGTACTCTTCCAAATTTGACAATCAAATATATGCATGCTTTCGTTTACTCTTGAGCTCTCCTGTTTTCTTGCTAAATACTTGATTTTCCATCTTTGATTAAGTGACAAAGGGAGAGAAAACGTATTAAGGGGGAGTAGTCTTCCTACGGGGGAGTCACTCCCTGAAGATGCTATCTCTCTGTTTTGTCAATTAACCAAATGGGGAAGATTGTTGGCACATTTATTTTGATAACGTTAACAACATCTTCATGGTTTAGTTTTTTCAATATTTCAGCTAACAGATAATCCCTCAAGCTCTCCTACAAAAAGATCTGTCCATTCAAGCCGAGTCATCAAAGCCTAATGGAAGTCCTTAAAAGAAGACTAAAGAAAAGACCAGCGCACCTCAAAGACAGCTCTCAAAAGATTCAAGATTTTGATTCTATACAAGGTCTAGGTCTTTCTGTATAACACCTAAGGTTGGATGACAAACATAAAGCTCTTTCTATTTTTAAGTCAAAAATCAATGTCTAAAGAAACAGCATACCGACGGTATACCGATGTGTACCGACGGTATATCGTTTCTAAACCAAAAAAATATTCTGTGACGAAACTCGGCATATCGACAACATACTACAGTACACCGATGGTATACCATTTTGTGAGCCACAAAATATTCTGTGACGAAACTCGACATACCGACGGCATACTACAGTACACCGGTGGTATACCGTTTTATGAGCCACAAAATATTCTTTGACAAAACTCGGCATACCGACGACATACTACAGTATACCGGCAGTATACCGTTTCTGAGCAGAAAATATATTCTGTAAAGAAAATCGGTATACCGACGGCATACCGCTTTATACCGACTTCGTCAGATTTGATTTTTGAATGGACAAGATACTAGCATTAAATGCTTCCAACAGCTAGATTTATTACCGTTACTATTCCGAACGGTATGCTGACGGTATGTCGGTCCATACCGACGGCATGCCGTCTATATTATGTTTAAGAGCATTAAATGCTATTCTTTCTTGGTTTTCTATATAAATGGATTCCTTCTTCTCATTGAAGGTTATCCACTTAACCCATAAATTTCTCAACAACAAAGAGCTCCACCATTACTACTCTACCCAAGCTTTTAATTGTCATCCATTCCAAAAGTGCTAGAGTATTCTTGAGTTGTAATTTTCGATCTTCAAGTGTTGTAGAAGATCAACAACTTCCTTTCTTTTTCTTTTGAAGTTGACAAGCCTTCGTAAGAAAACTCGTGTGTAAGAAGTTGGTGAGTTCTTCGGATCCAAACTCGTGTTGAAGTTGGCGAGTTTTTCGTATCCAAACTTGTGTGCAACTATTTACTCAATAGTGGATTTAAGCCGGAGAGAGTTCCGAGACTGGATTGCCTCTAGGGAGGAGACCAAGATACATCGAGTGTTTGATTCTCTCTCTCTCTCTCTCTTTCATTTACTTTAGTAAAATAGCTTACTTGTGTTAAGTAATTTTTATTACCGTATTCACCCCCCTCTAGGGTTCTACACTTCTGTGATGAGCTTTAGCATGCCAGTGATTTTGTTTTTATTTAGTTATAGCTTAGTACGTATTCGAGGATGCCATTAAATTATAAATTCCTCGAGTATGTATCTGCTGGCCATTGCCACGTAGTCTGGTCCCTAGCATTTTAGGATTGGGGCGTGACATAAAGTCCCATGTTTAACGTTAAGGTAAAATGCGTTTGACAACACATATGTGTGATTCCTTAGGATTTGCATAGAATCGTGTACACATACATACACTAAACATAATATCGAGACGACTAACAGTTAAGTAGAGTAATCTACCTATCATACCTCGATACTTACGAATGTCAACCAATTTACCATTGTCGTCTTGAGTTTGTTAGCAAAAACAAAAATTTAAATACAAACTAAGAAAAGAAGAAAAGTACAATTGATTTATAGAGAAGTACTACTATAGAAATTTGATCAAAAGACGATCACTTTATCCCTTGGACTATGCGATGTCGGAGGAGAAAAGCTCTTAAATGTGTTGCAGTAACTTCTCAGGCGATTATGATCATTAGTGATGCCTTGAAGAGTGATTTTGAACTATATTTATAGAGTTTTGGAAATAACTATCAAGTGGTTACACTGATTGGCGCACAGTCAAAACAACGCTGATGATGCACTGGT
This sequence comes from Iris pallida, assembly GCA_029216955.1. Lineage (NCBI taxonomy): Eukaryota > Viridiplantae > Streptophyta > Magnoliopsida > Asparagales > Iridaceae > Iris > Iris pallida. The sequence continues at coordinate 4,973,377 of JANAVB010044817.1, read as the reverse complement.
TGGCGCGCACTGACCCAGTCGTGCGAACGGTTAGCTTAACTGCATATGATGCGTGGCATTTTGTGAAAGAAGTGCACTTGGTCATGGAAAGTATTGCGTGTATGTTCTTCGAGATTAGTGGCATGCACGCCACAACATCTAACTGCTTCTGGATGATAATTAACTGATTGGTGCCAGTACATGAATGGCACGAACCATTGATTGGCGCCAATTATTGGTTGACGCCAACTGTAGAAACCACTGAGTGTGAAGACTTTAATCACTTTGCACCATTGATGAATGGTGCGGAGAAACAAACGGCCGCCTTTATGATGAGTCTGACAAAATCTCCTTGAGCACTGTGCGCTAGGGATTCGAAGAGATTTTCATTTACTGACGTGTTGACAATCATCCTGACTAACAACCTAGATTTTTGAAGAAGATTGCCATGTGGCAACCCGAGCGATCTGAAAGTGGCACGAGTTGGTGTTGGACACTATTAGATACTGGACGCCTTCTAATGAATGAATTCTAGCGCCGTTTGTCAATGGCGCTATGCACTGGCTTGATATATTTTAAGCTTCTACAAGACCCCTTCAAAGTTTTCAAATTTCAAAAATGTTGAAATTTGAAATACTTTGAATAAGAAGCATTCTCATGCGATTAGCGCGCCCAGAATCTCAACAGACCCACATTTCGTGCACAATTTGCACGACTGTTATGCGTGAGCTAAGGTACGAATAGCCTACAGTTTGGAGAGAGAGATAGAGTTCTTTACTTAGAAATTTTCTTTTTCAAACTCTCTTCGTCTTCTTTTTCTCCTTTCGAACTCACGAAGCTTTCCTTACTGTCGCCCATGGCACCCAAGAGATCTGCAGCGGAGAAAGGAAAGAAGGTGGCTGGAACCACATCATGTGTACCTTCGTTGAGGGACCTTTACGAATGAGCCGCAATGCAAATAGGGCTTTTGGCGGTTTCCAAGTAGTCGAAGTTCAGTTCCAGGTCAACGCTACTAAGGACCTCAATAGGGTCAAGGATGGTGTATTCTACTGAATAGTTTGCTTCCGTCGAAATCAACACATGTCACCGTCGGCGAGAGGTGAAGAAGCCAAACCTGCTCTCGAAGGTGAGAAACTAGTCGGGGGAAGATGAACAGTACAACTGGCACGATTCGAGAGTTGGCACCATCCGATGGTTGGCGCGAATTAAAGTCGGTGTCAATCGTCTCTTTCAGAGTGTTGGTTGGTACCGTGCTATTCACAATCTTTGCTACCTCTTTCAGAGTGTTGGTGAACAAGCAAAATGTGTGCGCCTTTTGTTTACTCAAAGTGCGCTGCATAAAACACAAATTTGTCAATTCGTGCACAAAAACTGTCGCACGAATTTAGAATTTATCATGCTATGCCGTACGAATTAGAACTGACATGCCATGCCTTAGCTTGTAAGGATAATTTTTCATGCTTTTAACTCTTTATTTTGCCTTTCAGAAGCGTCATTGGTGATCCCAAAAACCGAGGTAGCCATAAAAGAGGAGTTAGTGACTATTAAGGAAAAAATAATTTCTAAAGTCGAAGTTCCCATAAAGGAAGAGCCGACCTCAGAAGGCAGTGGCACCGGGAGGTCCAATCACCCAGCTCCTATAGATGACTTTAATCAGTTGGGACCTTCATATGCACGATGGTTGAGGGAGTGGTACCAGCCCCAGTATGGCCATCCTCGAGCAAATGAATAAAACATCTTTCTTGTCTTCAATGTTCCCTGCTTTGATGTAGCTTTTTATATGTTCTAAGATGTAGTTTGCTTTCCTTTCTTTGCAAGTATAGTCCTTTACTTCTATTTATGGAGAAAGAAATAAAGAAAATTTCTGTTTTCTCATTTGTTGTGATGTTATCTTTTTGAAACAACATTTATTAGTGACGAGTCGTTGATGCAGATAGTAAGATTCAGAGGTAATGTGGACGTGAATTCGTTTATCTGTTGATTACCCTTAAACCAACTGGAGCTCAAGAATATGATATCTTTTAAAACAACTAGGTTTGAGAAGATGATGTTTGTGATGATATGTTATGGTGGATATTATGGGTTAATATTTTAAGGATGTACCATAAGATCTAGTTAGACTCCACTAGAGATTTTTGAGGACTTATTATCTGTGGGGTTTATTCACGAAATAATGAATGAAAGATAATAATTTAAAGATTTGCGTATGTCTAATATTTGTCAAAAAATATTATACATACTTTCAAACATGATATTTCTTCAAGAATTTGCTACTGATAGACTTCATAGCTCTTCGACCGTCCATCCTGGTCAGCTGATAAGCTCCATTGAAGAAAACTTTGCTTATGACGTAAGGACCTTCCCACTTTGGCTCGAACTTGCCCTTGCTCATGTGTGTCATAGTTAGAGGACGTCTGACAGCAAGGACTAGCTCACCATTTTGAAAGGTTTATACTTTGACTTTACGGTTGAAAGCTTTCGAGATTCGGGCTTGATATAGTTCAATGTGCTGTTGAGATAGCAACCACTTCTTGTCGAGTGCTTTAAGCTCTTGAAGTCGAAGACGATTATTGTTTTCCACCATGATTTCGTTGGCAATAGCTATCCTCAGGGATGGAATTTGAATCTCCAACGGTAAGACGACTTCACATCCATATACCAGAGAGAAGGGTGTACAACCAGTTGGGATACGTATAGTAGTACGGTACGCCTATAGACACTCTCCCAGCTTTTTGCTCCAGTTGCATTTATTGAAAAAATAAACTTCTTGCGGAGCTTGATGATTGTTTTGTTGAATGCTTCTGCTAAACTGTTGGCTGCGGGATTGTAAGCTGTAGAAGCAATATTATTGATTCAAGTGTCAGTACAATATCGAGTAAATGCTTGAGTTAGAACTGAGGTCCATGGTCATAGATGATTCTCTAAGGAACTCCAAATCGATAGATGGCATGATACTTGATAAAGCTGATGACACTGCTTGTCTTGACTTCAGCTAGGGGAATAACTTCTGCCTATTTTGAGAAATAGTCGGTTATAGCTAGGATGAACAGATATCCTCAAGATGATGATGGGTTGATATGACCGATGACATCATACCCCAGGCTTCAAATGGTCAAGATGCTGTAGTAGGATGTAAGAATTCAGATGGTTGGTGGATGAAATCTGTATAGATCTGACATACTCTGCATTTCTTTGTATATTCAACTGCATCTGCCACCATAGTGGGCCAATAGTATTCCATACGTCTAATACGGTCTTGTAGCTTAGGGCTGGGCTGATGTGCACCGTAGACACCATCATGAGCTTCACATAGTATCTATTTTGCTATATCTTTCGTAAGACAGCATAGGAGCATACCGTCAAAGGATCGACGATAAAGAGTCCCGGACAGGTAATTGTAGTAGAATTAGAGTGATCGACGACGGATTGTCGTAGCATCTTTAGGGTCTTCTGGCAGAATGTCATGTACTACGAAGTCGATGAAGGGAGTTCTCCAGTCCTCGGTAGTAGTGCAAACCTCTACCGTATTACTGAACTCAATGTTCAGATTATTCTCGACACTGAATAATTCTCGATTAGCAATGACAATTAACTGTTGCCTTTTCACAGTAACTGCTAACACAGCTGCTAGATTCACGAGTGCATCAGCTTCTGTTTGCACGCTCGACGTACATTTTCAATAAAGAAGCCTTTGAATGACATAGCCAGTTTAACTGCTGCTTCTTGATAAGGGATGAGATCTTGATGTCGAACCTCATACATACCTTTAAACTGGTTGACAATCAGTTTAGAGTCTCCGTATACTTCAAGATAGTCGATATCTAGCTGTTTAGATAACTAGAGACCAATGGTACTCAGCAACATTGTTAGAGCATGGCTCGTCCAGAAAGTAGGCTCTTTGAATAGCTAGTCCTTCTGGGGATACGAGGACAATTCATACTCCAGCGATGATGATACCGTTGGTTCCAATTCTAGCTGTACCATTAAAAAATAGACGTCAAGCGAGTATTCCTTCTGTAGTCATGTTGGACCCTTGAGTCTCATCAGGAATTTATTTATAGAGTTTGAAGTTTCAGAAAATGGATGAGCATCCAAGAAGTCAGCTAGGGCTTGACCCTTGACAGACTTCTGCGGGACATAGGCCATATCATACTGTGCTAGCAATATTGCCCATGTACAAGTATGGAATTGAGTATACTAGGCTTCTCCATCAGAACCCGCAAAGGATTGACTCTGGAGATGACATGAATGGTCTGGCCGGTGATCTAATGATGCGTCTTCTGGACGGTGAACATCAAGGCTAAATATATTTTTTCTACCGGGGTATCAATGTTAAGCACCGATCATTGTGCGGCTGAGATAATAAATTGCTTGGTCATGGCCTTCATTGTTCTTCTGGGCTAGAAGGGCACCCAGAGAGTGATCCATTGTTCGAACGTACATCAGGAAGGATATTCTTTTGATTGGAGGAACTAGGACTGGAGGGTTCGTCAAGTACCGCTTAATGTCCTCGAATGCTTGCTGGCATTCGTCAGTTCAAACGAAAGACACACCTTTCTTCATTAGTTGAGTGAAAGATCTGCAACATCCAGAAAGATTTGAAATGAATCTTCTGATATACGTAAGTCATTTTTGGAATCCTTGTAGCTCTTTTAGGTTGCATGGAGGATGCACCTCTTGAATGACTTTGACTTTTTCGTAGTCAACATGTATACCCTTAGAGATAATAACGAATCCGAGAAGTTTTCCACTAGAGACTCCCAGAAATGACTTGGTAGGATTCATTTTGAGTTGATGCTGGCACATTAGATCAAAAATAGTTCTTAAGTCTTGAATGTGATCTTCCTTTAGATGACTCTTGGCAGCAATATCATCGACATAGTATTCGATTATTTTTCGTAAATATTTTTTAAAAAAGTACTTATAGTTCGCTGATAGGTGGCACCAGCATTCTTAAGACCAAATGACATAACTGTATAGCAATGGACTCCCAGAGGAGTGCGAAAAGATGTATACTTTTCGTCTTTGAGATTCATCATGATCTGATTATATCCAAAGAATCCATCCATGAAAGACATTCGCTCAAACCCGCAGGTGGTGTTGATCATGGCATCAGTGATTGGCAGAGGAAACTCGTCCTTGGGACAAGCTGCATTGATGTCACTAAAATCGATGCAGACTCGAACCTTCCCAGTTTTTTTCATGACTTGGACGACTTAGCCACCCAGTCGGGATGTTGTTCCTCCCTAACAAAGCCGTATGCAATGAGCTTCTTGACTTCAACTTCTATGATATCTATCATATCAGGACAGAATCATCACTGTTGTTGTTTGACTGGCCTAGCATTTGGCAAAATGTTGAGCTTGTGAGTAGCGATCTGAGGATCTAATCCTGGCATATCTTCATAGCTCCAGGCGAATACATTAATGTATTCTCTAATAAGCTGGATCAAGTCTTGTTTATCTGCTTTAGGAAGACTTTTGCTGATAAAGATTGGCCTTGGAGAAGCTTCGTCTCCGACATCAATTTGGATTAGCTCGTCCTCAGTGGATGGTTCATGATGTTCAAAGTGAAGCTCCCATTGAGTATCCATCCGTTGTGCCCAAGGCTCTTCGTCATAAGCCTCGGTAAAGTCATAATTATCATCGTCTTCTGGGAATTCAGTTGTCATCATTTTGACAGATAGAGTCAGTTGATGAACTTCCCCTATGTCGGTGTCTGAGTCCCATAAATTAGAATTGGAAGAATGATATCATATTTCTTCGTCTGATTCAGATCTATTTAGGGTTGTGTTCGACGTAATCTAGCCTAACCTATGTCTGGTCTTGTTGTAGTATTGTGATAACTTTCCTTCCGGAACAGGTATTCGAATATGAGTTCGTCTACCTTTTCCTCCATTCAATCCAGACCTGAAATTGTAACCCATTTTTTGAATGATGTTTTTGGACTGCTGACTATAACGACGCAGTTGTATTCTTCTACGATCTTCATTTTCAGAATAGCTGTCAAGTATAATTCTTTGGTTACATTCTCTACTGAAGAGGATTTGATGCCTATCATCATTCTGAAGAGGAACTACGAAGAATAAATTATGCATTAGTTCATACTGAATCTCATCTTGAAAAGGTTGAATTACTTCTAAGGTGAGAGGTTCGAACTTGTCCAAAATTCTAAGTAATGATGTGCATAATAATTGACATCAGTATACTACGAAGGAGAGATTGCTTTATTGATATTTTTAGTCTCAATAGTTATAACAGCATTTGCGACCTTGGCTGGAGACACCGTCAGGTCGATAACAAGAGGAGGAGAATACGAAGGAGTAGGCTTGTTACGACGAAGGTCAATAACAAGACGCTCAGAAGAGGTGAGATCCCTTTGCTCTACTTTCTCAGTAGGAGGAGGAAGAGCGATAGTTAGCATTTGAGAGGAGAAAGGACGAGAGGTGCGTTCCTTGACTGGAATCACCAAGATTTCGTTCGAGTCATCTTTTTGGTCTTCCTCAGTGTCCATGGCCAGTACTACTTTCATGTACTCTTCTTTGTACATTCTAGAGTCTATATAGTAGGCCTCGACACCTCGAAAAGGATTGAGGTCAGAAATTTCCTTCTTGATCTTCCCATTATCATCTATGTACTTGAAGCATTGATGAAGAGTGGATGGCACAATGTTATGTTCATGCAACCACGGCCTTTCTTGTAATAGATTATAGGAAACGTAGTTGTCAATCACATAGCAGGTGACTTTTGTATGGAGATCGCCAATTTGGACTCTCAGGCGGATCTTTTCTAGTGGTTTACTCTTCCCAGAAGTGAATCTGAGAATAGTTGTAATAGTTGCCGAGATATTATGGACTAGAATCTTTAGAGAATCCAGCAAAGTCTTTAGGATTATGCTGAGTGCGAGTCTGGGATCGATAAGGATGCGATCCACCCTCATCATGTCAATATACCCATTGAAGTAAAGAGGTCGATTGTGCCGATTGTCCTCTAACAACATGTCATCCTGGGTGAAGGTGATATTTGGCATGATCTCCATCACAGTATGACATTGAGGGCAAGCTACTGGCTCTTCATCAGACTTCTTAAGATGTGCAAGAAAGCATCAGCTTGCATCAGGGCTTCGCTTAATGTTTCTTGAGTTTCCTTCGAGAGACGAAGGAGCTCGAAGATCGATAGTCTTGCTGGAGTATTGGCTAATTGAGCCAATATGTCAAAGTTATATAGTTTTTGAAGGCCATGCAGTGGGGTCTTCTTCAGGTTCTTATCGAAGCGAACCTGCTGCTTGCCTTTATCTACTGCTGTCGGTTTAGAAGGACCCGACTCGGTTGGTGGAGCTGATATTGGAGGAGCATCAGGAGCAGGAGGGGGAGTGACAACTTTATTCTCTTGACCATCTGGGTAAAATCTAAGGTAGAGTCTACCAGATCTTGTACCAGTCAAGACTTCATCTTCGGAAGCGGGTGAGAGAGAAACCATGTTACAGGTTCTCACTCGTGCTTTGCTGTTGAAGGATTTCTTTTTTTTTTGATAGGGAACTGTGTGATCTATCCCGAATCCCAATCCAATATGAGACTTGTTATCTTAGAGTTTTAAAGATAAGGGTATCGGAGACCCCTTTCCATTGTTCTAGCCTGGAGCTTTCTGAAAATCATATCCCATCTTTATCATCAGCTCACGAGATTGTTAACTGTATCAATGAAATTTAGGCCAATAGTTAACTTTCGATATTGACGGAGCTGTCTTTGAAGAAGATGCAGATCCTGCCGGAATGAAAGTAGCCTTCAAAGAAGGAACACGGCCATCAAGCGAAGATTGATCGCTTGACGCCATGTTGCATGATTTGTACTTGCTTGACTTCTTAGATTTGATAGAAGGAACATATGTCTTATGTTCAAATTTGCCAACGAGGTCTAGATGGACCCACATGATCTCGCCTTTAGTTGTTGATAGTAGCACAAAACTGTCATTTCGTGTCGGCGGGAGGTTGACAATCTCCTTAGTTGCCTTCGAAATCGGGACAATACCGTTGGAAACTAACTGAGGAGCAAAGTCTCCGAATTGTAAAGAGACGACATTAGCTGTCACCGTCTTCTCATCCTTTCAGAGGGTGATTGCTTTAGCGTTGATCAACTCCTGGATCTTTCCTTTAAGCACATAGCATGCCCTGGTTGGATGTCCCAGAAACTTGTGATACACGTAATATTTATGATTGTCAGTTTTACCTACTTTATCTTGCCATTTGATTTTTGGCAATTGAAGTTTATTGCTTGTGCTTAAGCAATCAAATATGCTCAGATGTCGTCATCGTCGAAGGAATATTCTTCCTTAGGTCATGGTGCTACCCTATGTGGAGGTGATGTTGCTGTAGGTGCTGACTGACCTATATTGATGGCTAAAGCTTCTTTTCCTTTACGATTGTTTTGGTGACTACCGCTACTGGTAGCAAGGTGCTTATCTTTATCCAGATTAGGCGTCGAAATGGATAGTTGCTTGAACTTCTCAGCACTGTTCTGCTCTGGCACTTACTATGAAGGAACCCCAATCTTGAAATTGTGTAGGTCCCATCCACATGCTGATGATAGGTAACAAGTTTGATTTGTATGTATCTATGTCAATGCGTCCGAAGTACCTAGAGGCATTTTGAGTGCCTCCCGTCGGAAGCGTTCGATGAAACATTCAGTTGTTTTATTGGGCTTATATTTGATTTTGGTAAGGGCGGATATGGTCATGTCATGAGCCCCTTCATAGAATCATTCCAGGAACATCTGTTTCAATGCTGCGAAGGATGTTATGCAACCATCTGGTAGACTTTGGTACTAGCCATAGGCAACACTTGCTAAGCATCAAATGAAGACTCTGGTAAGTAGAGCATTATTTTGTTGGAGATGATCAGTCAACATCTCTAAGTGATTGATATACTGACTCGGTAATGTGTTGCCGTCGAATTGCATTATGGTCGGCGGCTTGTATTTGGGTGGGAATCGAACTTTCTTCCACTCTGCAGGATAGGGTTGCTTGATTCCTAATTTTTGTAGTCCCTTCTTCTGTTTGAAAGCTTCAAATTGATTTCGCAGAAGCTTGACTGCCTTAAAGGGATCTAGTGATTCTTAAGGAGTAACAGATTGATTCGAAGGATTTAGAGGTGGAACTGCGTTATAAGCACCACCCAGCACCAGAATGACTTGGAGTAGCATATGCTTGAAGGTGCATGACGTCTGGGATGGTGGTGTTTGGAAGAGGTTGTGCTCCAAGACCAGTGTTGATAGGTATGGAACCTGCTGCGTGTTCTTTGGTTGGAATTAGATTCACAACCGGCGAAATATCATGTTGTGTTATGATCACCGCATGTATGCTTGTAACCATGTCAGCCATGGCTTTTAGGTTGGACTCCAGAGCAACAATTCTTTGCTCTTGACTAGCAGAACTGGAAGCGTCTTGCTCTTCGTTCTTCACGTAAGCAGACACTTCTCTCGATACAGAAGATGAGCTAGTAGATAAGATGGTCTGATCAGAGTCTTTGCTGTCAGCATCAAAGTCTAGCAGACTGCTATTCCCAGGGTTAGAATCGGGAAGATTGTTTTGACCGAGGAAGTCTCGGTTAGAATTAGGAAGATTCATTTGACCGAGGAAATCTTGATTTCTTGATCTTGTATTTTGGTAGACCCCTTCAGTAGAGTCTGAGATCTGACTGCGGATTTGTCACCCTGAAGGTCGTGACGAATTACGTCTCGGGCATCTTCCACCCTATTGCTATGAGATGCCATGTTAACTGAAGTGAATAGCAGTTCATCTTCGTCCAACAAGATCACGTTGAAAGATCAAGAGTGATTGGGAGATCGAGAGTATTTCAAACGGTTGAATATCACCCGTTTTGCTAGTTTTCAACATCACTTAACGTCGACTTCATGTGAATGACATTGTCGTTTGTCATATGTGAACATATCATCATCAACTATCAAAATCATTCTAGGAAAGCCAGGGTAATTCAAGCGGTCAAACACAGACCATTTGGCTGTCTTACAGCAGCACTTGGCTATGATTTTATGATACTGGTTACAGTGATGTTCAGTCCATGGATCCATCGCTGCACGAGATGCACTCGCCGTCTTTCATTTTTGTACAATAAGTTTGCAGAGATCAGGTACATGATTAGAATGAGAAGGAGTAGGAGGCAGACTCTGCCTTATTACATTAGGAATATGATGCCTATTCCTAAGCTTTTGTGTTTCCGACGTGTATAGAGCAGTGCTAAGTTCATTAGCATAAGTGAGTGGATTCTGGCTTAGAAGCATTTACTGTGCCAAATTAGTAATTGGCGTCGACTATACTGGAGTCTTCTGGCGTTCCATCTGATTCATTTTTGTTAGGCACCTATTTAGATAGGCGCATATGTCAACATCTGGTCCCACTTGGTTGTTGGTCTGTGACACTTGTAATCTTTCTTGTTCTGTCCTTGATATTTGCAGAGTAGGGAAGTTATGGAGCTGGCCTAATTAGCGCGGAGCAGCCTGGCGCCAATCTGATTGTTGTGGAGTAGGCAAGATGCCTTGGTGTTTTGCGCGCATTGGCACAACGCATTTGGCGCGGCGCCTATGGACAGAAGAAAGTGAACTCTAAATAAAACCTACATTCTGGGAAGTAGAGTTCTTGTTCAGAGATGCAGCTTTGGCACTGATTGGCGCTGGGGCATAATCAAGTGGGTTTTTTGCCAAGTCCAGGACTGAAGAAGAGTAGGGAATGGCCGTAGGGCACTTTCCCTTGTCTTGAGTAGCAGCAGCAGCAACTAGCATGGTATTGGACTTTGGAGTCCAAATGACGTATGCCTTGTTTTGGGCAGCAGCAGCGGTCGCACGCTTGGCTGAAGTACGCTTGGCACCCCTGGCGCCAATCAGAGGCGCCAATCAGATGTTCATAAGTAGTTTGGTCGAATTCAATGACCAAGGTCTCCTACGTCGTACCAACTGGCGCAACATTGTATTGAGTTGTCACCTTCTCATCGGAGGAGAAAGCCATCCCTAGCAGAGTCTCCATTTTGTTTTCGAAAATAAAAGTTTAAATACAAACTAAGAAAAGAAGAAAAGTATAATTGATTTCTGGAAAAGTAAAACTATAGGAATCTGATCAGAAGAGGATCACTTTATCCATTGGACTATACGATGTCAAAAGAGAAAAGTTATTGAACGTGCTGTAGCAACTTCTAAGGTGATTATGATTATTAGTAATACCTTGAAGAGTTATTTTGAACTCTATTTATAGAGTTTTGGAAATAACTGTCAAGTGGTTACACTGATTGGCGCACAATCAAAACAGGGCTGATGATGAACTGGTTGGCACGCAGTGACCCAGTCGTGCGAACGGTTAGCTTAACTGTATATGACGCATGGCATTATATGAAAGAAGTGCGCTTGGTTATGGTCAGTATTGCTTGTACATTCTTCGAGATTAATGGCATGCACACCACATCATCTAACTGCTTCTGGATGATAATTGACTAATTGGCGCAAGTACATAAATGGCACAAACCATTGATTGGCACCAATTGTTGGTTGGTGCCAACTGGAGAAAGCACTGAGTGTGAAGAGCTTAATCACTTTGCACAATTGATGAATGGCACGAAGAAACAAACGGCCGTCATTATGACGTGTCTGGCAAAATCTCCTCGAGTGCCGTGCGCTAGGGATTTAAATAGATTTTCATCGACTGACGTGTTGTCATTCATCATGACTAACAACCTAGCTTTTTGAGGAAGATTGCCATGTGGCAGCCAGTCCGATCTGAAAGTGGCACGAATTGGTAGTGGGCGCTATTAGGCACTAGGCGCCATCTGGTAAATGAATTCCAGCGCCATTTATGAATGGCGCTATACACTCATTGTTGAAGTAGCCATGGGAGTCCTCATAGTTTTGGAAGAGTCCATGTCAACGCGCTTGAGGAGATCCTTGGTGTATTTGGCTTGATCGATAAAGGTTCCTTTAGGGCCTTGCTTGATTTCTATCAAAGAAAGAACGAACCTCTCCCATCATATTCATCCCGAATTCATGATGCATAACTTTAGCAAACTCTTCACAAAGCATTAGAATAAAAAATGATATCGTCAACATAGATTTGAACTAGTAACGAAGTGTCATTGTGATTTAGATAAAAAATGTGGTATCAACTTTGTCTTTAGAATAATCATACAAAATTAAGAAAGTGCTAAGACGCTTATATTGTAATGCCTTAGTACCAAAATATGTAGGACCAGGAATACGATACATGCTATCACATATCACCAATGGGCCAATCTACCTAACAAGCCCATTTGCGAATGCTTAAGCTGTAAATCATGATAATAAATCCATAAGAACAGTACATGCCTCAAGTCCAGAACTAATCTCATCCACACAGAAAAGTAAGACATAAGATATCCAAGTCCAACAATAAAAATAATAATCTCAACCGTCCAACAGTAAATAAAGATAATAAATGTACGGGGAAAAAAACCCATCACCACAGCAAAGAAAATAGAAATAATATCCAACTACTAGTCTGCTGAACTAAATTGGAAATAAAGTAGCAGTGTCTGAGTAGAGAATGACATGAATCAAAAGAAATCATTGGGACTATCTCGTCCTCCTGTATAGGTTCGTCTCTAGTCTCGGCTCCAGAACCGTACACCTCAGGGTAAACCTCCTCATCTAAACCTAGAAAATGACCAGGTCCTCACGAGATATAGCAAGGTACATAATATACATGCCAATGAAACAGTAAAGCAAATATGATCTAAGGGTATCTACTATATACAGTCTAAGTGATATGCACGTGAGAACACATTGAAGATATCAGGCTTAGCCACTGAGGCTCACAAGCTCCTCAGCAGACAAACACCCAAGGCACCATGTCATAGGACCAAGGGCAAACAAAAAAAGAAACACCAGAGCTCTGCTACAGATATAATGATAAACTAGAAAAATAACATGTCCCATACAAGAAAGGATGCCAAACTAGAAAGTAGCCTGATATGACCGTTATGTTCTTCCCACCTGTCATGCTCCAGTTCCAAAATACATAGGAACCCAAGACATGAACATGCCAGCTGTACGGTTACAATAAGTTTTTCCAATTTAATGGACTTATCCTAATGTAGTACGCTGAAGTCCTACATTTATAATACAATAGTAACAGATAATCTAATATCTCGACAACAACAACACAACCACTATCATCTCATCCATATGATAACAATATCAATATTGAGAGAAATATATAATAAAATGTCTGAATAAAATAGAAATAAGTCTAAATATATAAATACAAAGATCTGTCTGAACTAGTCAAAGTCTAGTGGAAATATATCCACAAAAATAAAAGTATAATGCTAAAAAAATAGGAAATAACTGAAATAAAAAAATAGTCAGGACATAGCTAGCTAGATAAAATGTCCATGGCTCTAAACCATCGCCATACCCCTGGATCAGGGAAACTCCTTTGGCATAACCTCTAAGTCTTCAGCAAGAAAATCGGGCTCGATACCTGATCCATAAACTGTAGGATAAAGATACTCGTCCGGATCTAGGAAAGAAGCAGGTGCTCAGAGGGATGTAACAATATACAAAAATACAAGCCGCAATATGAACTGAAATAAATATAAGAATAATAACTAGGCATACTATCCATCTATGTGAATGCACAACGAAGATGACTTAGGGCCGTATGGGTAGGTAATGGAGTAGAATTAGCGTCAACTAATGCTGGTATATATACTAGCATACTTCCCCGAACGTACCTGATACTAGTCCGTAGTTGCTACGGGATATATCTACTAGTATAGCCTTTAACATGACACATTGAGACTAATATGCAAATGTCTGTCTCATACGCCTACTAAAATTCTTTCTCCCATGTCTTGCACAAATCACATCTATGACTCGGGTTATCCATATCTCTTTGCAAGTTACTAGCTAGAATCCTCTAAATAATATATGAGCCGTCACATGAACCGCTCCACCAATGATTAGTCAAGTACGTAAGTCCGTGCCAACACCATGTAACTCACTCACTTTGCCGTGTATGATACATGACAAGGCATATAAGTTATTTAGAAATAACTTCACACAATCAGGTACGTCTCCTATATACATAAGCCAAACACATGCATACAAACATCGATAACCACATCGATGGCACCCAAGTTATGCCTCGATGCACTCTACTAACACATCTACTTCTATGGACAACAACAATCCAAGTATTTTAAGAGTACAAGAAGTGGCAAGGTATCTTACCTGGAATATCGACAAAAATGTAGAGTTTCGGTACGGCTCCAATCTCCACAGTTAAATGCTCACGAACTTATAAAATTATAAATAAACTAAAATAAATACTAACTCAATAATATACCATATTTATACCTACAATATATAGACCCAAACTAGTCACAAACTAGTCAACTAGTTCTCAAAATTATATATAACCAAAACCAACATACATGGCACTAAATTAACATATAAAAAATATTTTTATATTACAAAATATATCATTATATTTCTAGAAAAATACATAAATAATTTCTGGACATATTTTATAAAAATATATTTGAATAAAAACTAGCATCAAAATATCATACTTAACTAGTACACAATTATGCCACATGTTGAACAAATTAGAATCGTACCACACGAAAGATATAGAAATTTAATATTCTAGAAAATAAGTACTAATTAGATAAAAATATGATTTTTATCATAAATTACTTGAAAAAAAAAACATAGAAAAGTTACACGAAGTTTATAGATCAAAATGGCCAAGTTTCAGTGTCTTTTCTATGTCCAAAAAACTAGCATCTTGGAAACGATAGCACAAACGCGTGAATAAATTACAAATATGAATAATGTACATTAATAGATGATAAAGGAGGATGTTAGGGTTACTACAAATGACTTGTTTGATTTCTAAAGGGTTCGCAAGTCGTCAGAAACTCTCGTACTTCAAAATTGATTCAGCCTAGACCAATTTTAGTGCAATGGATGCCACGGTCAAACCGAGTGGAACCGTGTGAGTTAGAAATTGGACATCAAAGTAGACACATAGGAATAAAGTTTAGTTTTAGTTTCAGGTACAATAATAAGAAAAAGTAGATGAAAACCATCGAAAAATTTAACTAACCTGCTGCTGAATTCAGAACAATTTCAGCAAAGTTTCACCCACTTGGATGGGTTGTACACCTCTTCGAATTCTGGGAGATGATACCTAGAGTTTCTAGGATGGAAGAGGAAGTCCCCGGGGTCGCGATAATGGTGGAGAAGTGCACGAAAATCGAGGTGGAAGGGTGCAAAAGGGGTCGGCCTTGGACTGCTATGGTGGTCGGGTTTCAGGATTTTGGGAATGAGGGGCGGCCAAAGGGTGGTTCTATACATAAGGTTTGGGCCTCCTATATGTTAGGGTTTGTTTTGGTTTTGTTTTGGATTGATTTATGGAGATTTGGTCTTCCAATCAACTAATATGGTAATGGGTTTCCAAATTTGGAAATAGAATGGTTTGAATGTATGTACATTGAAACTATGCTTGCTTGGCTGCTATTTAATTGATAAAAAATAATCAAATATATGTGTAAATGGTTTTGGCAACCTAGGGTAGGCCCTACTAAGTGGTTTGAGCTAGGGTTGAGTCCAAACAATATATCGAGTTAAATTCAACTCCGAAAACGCAATAAGTAGATTTTGTATGCTATTTGAAAATAAATAGCACATGAGAACTCAATTGAGTGGGACATCATTGGCATGTGTGTAGTAGGCTCAAAATAGGTCAAAATTATATATTGGATTGTTTAGATTGGATCAATGTCGAGTTCCGAAATTAAATTGGAAACTACGACAAGTTTTACGGTAGATAGCAAATTGGCCTAATTTGACCCGAAAGTTGTGCAAGGAAAATAGAATATAAGGGAACATGTTTGAGTGGAACATGATACACCAAAATGATGATGAACTTGTCTAGATCAAAATACATGATGTTCTAGATAATGACATTTCTTGTGCGCCAAAAACTAAAGCTACAAAAAAAATATATGTTATGATCATAAATAATAGTGATAAAATATATAATAACCAATTTATTAAATTAAAATATAACTAAAATATATAAAATTCAAGGGGCTTACAACCACTCCACCTTAGAAAATTTTGTCCTTGAAATTTAAGCACACAATAACAAAGGAACAATAATGACTAACTAAAGAAACATACCTAATCCCATAAAGAGATGAGAAAAATGCTCTCGAATCGCATCCTCGCATTCCAAAGTCGACTCGCCTGGTGCATGATGCCTCCAAGTGACACAAATTAAAGGAATGGTTTGGCCCCACAAGACTATCTCGACGGTCCAGAATCTCCACTGGCTGCTCTTCGTAGGAGAAACTCGATCCCACAGTAATCTCAGAATGATCAAGAACGTGACTGGATATGACACATACCTCATTAACTTAGATACATGGAACACGTCGTGAACACCTTTCGACTCTGTTTAGAACATCAAATGGCCTGATATACCTCGGACTAAGCTTCCCTATTCCTCCAAATCTGATGGTCCCTCACTTAGGAAAGATCCTCATAAATACATGATGTCCTGGCTAAAACTCCAATGCTCGACGATGATTGTCTGGCCAATGCTTCTGCCGATCTTGTGTTGTTCAAAAGGTCCTTAAATTTGCTTCACCTTATACACAGTACGAACCAATAATTCCGGTCCCAATATCTGTTGCTCACCAATATCACTCCAATATACTGGAGAAAAATACTTTCTTATAAAGCTTCGAATGGTGCCATTTGAATACTCGTCTGATAATTATTATTGTATGAAAACTCAACCAAACGAAGATGATCCTCCCATGAACCTCCAAAGTCAAGAATGAACGCTCCAAACATATCCTCCAAGGTCTGTATGGTATGCTCCAACTATCTATCCATATGCGGTTGATATGATGTATTGAACTTCAACCTCGTACAAACATACTCCTCCAAAAATATGAACTAAACCTCGAACCTCCATCAGACACAATGCTAACTGGCATTCCGTGTAGGCATACGATTTGCTTTATGTACATCTCAACTAACAACTTTGTAGATTGGCCAACTTTGAAAGGTAAGAAATAGGCTGCCTTGGTGAGTCGGTCTACTATAATCCAAGCTGCATCTTACCCACTCAGGCTCCTTGAAAATTCGGTCATAAAATCTATCGTAATATGCTTCCATTTCTACTCCAGAATGGATAACGGCAGAAGCAATCCTGGTGGCCTCGGATGATCAGCCTTAACTTGCTGATGCACCAAACACTTTGCTATAAATCAGGCTATTTCTTTCTTCATCTTATGCCACCAATAATGCTGCCTCAAATCTGTGTACATCTTCGTCCCTCCTAGATGAATGGAATATGGTAAACTGTGCATATTTGTCATCAACTCCTGCTGATGCTCTTCATTCAGAATATAGAGATAATCTCCACACCTGAAGGTCCCATCCTCATGAATACATAATCCAGTCTGCATATCGGCCTCAGTCCTCTATCAAAGTCTCTGAAATCTCGTATCTGTCGACAATAAGGCCTTGATCCTCTCAACAAATAATGACTGCACTATAGAAGCATAAAATAAACTTCATAGACCAAGTCAAAGAAGTTGAGAACTTTACGCAAGTCAAACTGAGTCAGATTCAAGTTTTACGCAGAGATTAAACAGAGTTTAGCTTTACGCGAACTACTTTACGCGAGAGCCATCCTCAACTTTTACGCAAGAGACACGCTGTCCATATCACATTTAATACGCGTGATACTGCTCTGATATAATGATTTTTTGACAGTACATTGCACAAAAGCTAAGAAGATTTTTACACCAACTGTAGTTTAGCGTATGGATAGGCTACTTTACGCTCAAGAGACCACTTCCTTTACGCATGAAAGCTATTTGAGTCTTTACGCTCAAGACTTTCGTGTACGTAGAGTTTATTTGAGCTAATTATACACTTAAGGCTACTTTTCAGACACTTTACGCAGGAAGTCTATTTTGGATTATTTTACGCCCAGTCTGCTATTTTACGTAGGAAGTCTATTTTGGATTATTTTTACGCCCAATCTTTTCTGGCTATGTGAGAACGTGGTCTGCATACGTGACTTTCATGCCATACTTATCGAAGAACGTGTGTATGTACTCTCCCTATATTGTTGAAGTTGTAGGACACACGTCACCATGCGTAGAGATCACAACTCTATACGGGACACGTGTCTGTTTGCCATTGATTGTAAAAGAGCAGAACAATTGTCGAAGGACTGAACTTAGACTCATAATACAAACTCGCTTGTACAAAGAAAGCCTAGGAACAAAAACCTAGGTATAACAATCTAAGTACAATTGTTTATTTTAGATTCTAGGGGGTGACGATAGAGGCTCGGGAAAGCGACAGCAGCTCTGCCTTACTCCTTGGACGATCGGGTGCAGCCTTGGCTCTGTAGAAGAACTGCTCGACATTGATGAAAAAATGCTCTCCTTTCAATTTCTCTCTGACTCTCTAGATCCGAGGGGGGTGTGCTCTCTCTCTGCTGCTTTGCAAGGGAATGGCACCTTGCTATTTATAAGAGTGGAGGGCATCATTAGGGTTTGCAACGATTGCCTATTCTCAAAAGTCGGTGGTCAAGGATCAATGAATCTGGGCCGCTCATAATAGATTTGAGCAATTAATGTGATTGCATCAAATCTCTGTGGGCAATTAATGATGATTGCCATAAATCCTTATGATTTATTATGCCAAGCTCGGATCTCCTGCCACGTGTTCAATTTGATTGATTGCAAATGATCTGATATGATCCCAGTAATTATGAGGATGGCACTAAACCTGATCGTTAGGATTTGTTGATGAATCTTGCCACGTGTCCCACTATTATTAGGCTGCTAGCTGTAGGAATGCTGGCAAAACTGCGAGCCACTTAGGAAATCTGAGCCGCATGAGGATTGCTCCCCACTAAGTCGCATAAGGCTGGCCACGTGTCAAGGCTGCTTGGAAGTGGCCTCTGAACATTTGAACCGCATGAAGATGATCTGAGCCGCATGAGCGTAGGCGACCGCATAATGGGTGGCTTCTCAGTGAGCCGCATGAAGATAGTCTTCGTGAGCCGTATGGGTAGCCTCTGCCTGAGCCGCATGGGGTGGCCTCTGTCTGAGCCGCATACGACAGTCTATGTGTCAAGGCCGCATAAAGGTCTTTGGGGTTTGATGGATTGTGTCAGAGATTTCCATCATTTTCCTAGGAGTCTGCCATTATGACAGAGTCATTATTGCATATTTCTGTCATTGGTCAGAGCTATCAGCCGTCAAGGCATTAAATGCAGTAAAGAAAAAGGAAAGAGTTATTGAGGGCCACGTGGCTCCTCTCTGGGCCGCATGGAACTATT
Organism: Iris pallida; assembly: GCA_029216955.1. Lineage (NCBI taxonomy): Eukaryota > Viridiplantae > Streptophyta > Magnoliopsida > Asparagales > Iridaceae > Iris > Iris pallida. Next base: position 4,953,980 of record JANAVB010044817.1, on the reverse strand, counting down.
CGAGCCGCATAGACGCTTGAGCCGCATGGATCCCTGAGCCGCATGAGCTCTCTGAGCCGCATGGGGATCCTTGGCCGCATGGATCTTTCTTTATTCTTTTCCATGCTTCTACAAGACCTCCTTCAAAGTTTTCAATTTACAAAATTGGAATACTTTGAATAAGAAGCATGGCTATGTATAAACTCTTCTGGCCGTATATGATGTCCTGGCCGTATGGATGTCCCAGCCGCATAGCCTCCTCAGCCGTATTGGTCAATCAGCCGCATAGACCCTTCGGTCGCAGAGGCTGTCTAGCCGCATGAGCTCCTTGCCACGTTATCCTGCCGCGTGTGTAAATCTTTTACATTAATTGCTGTTGATTTGCCGTCAGTTTTAAGGCCGCTTTTTGGGGCAGGATCCCAAGAGTTTGGCCTTTATTTTAGTCGGCTCGTCTCGAGAACCGAAGGGTTGGTTACTGTATGTGGATCGAGGTACCTCTTCCTTGCCTATAAAATATGAACGTGCTCAGTCGGAGAGACTTCTTTACTCTCTCTTTCGTCTTCGGCCCTAATTTTCTTCCTTAGTCTTCCTTCTCCGACCGTCGGTACGATAATGGCCCCCAAGTCTTCCAAGGTTGCTTCTGCTGTTGCAAAGGACAAGAAAGCGGCCTCCTCATCGGCCACTACGCCTGAAGTGTGCCCCGACGTCCACCCTGCTTTTAAGGGTAAGGATTGGATTAAATGTTTTGAACCCTAAAACCCATGGCTATGTTGCATGATTTATGCACAAGCCTTCATCGCATGACCCTCTCGTATCCGAACCGCATGGAGCATGCCCTGTGTTTGAGCTGCATTAGAAGGACTTGAGCCGCAAGAGCACTTTCTGAGATTTAAACTGCATGAAGTCTCATTTGACCGGGGCTACATGTGCTCCTGATGAGCTGGATCGCATAAAGCTTCGCTAAGTCGTGCCGCATAAGCTCTTCTGCTATAGAACCGCATACATTCAACTAAACCGTATAAGCTCTATCGAAGCAGTACCGCATAAAGCCCAAATGAATCGGGCCGCATAAGGCTGCATTGATCCGAGCCGCATAGGCTCCATCGAAGCCGTGCCTCATGAAACCCAACTGAATTTGGGTCGCATAAGGCTTCGTTGATCCGAGCCGTATAGGCTCACAGGAGCTTCTTTTTAAGAAACTTTCATTTTAACCATTTTTTAATCCTGTTTCTTTTGTCTTCTTTCAGTGAATCTGCCAACCAATCCATCAGGAGAGCTTTTGGTAGGTTCAGCACAGTATGCTGTGGGTGTGCGGCTCGACGGCTTAGTTCGACATGTGTCGGATCAGCTTTCCACCGATGAGCCTTTGGAGAGGTTGGGCGCCATCAATAACCAGCCTTTCCACTTTTTTTGTACTATGATAAACTCGGGAAGACTGGAAGAAGAGTATCTGAAACCATCCTTTCTCTTCGGGGATGCTCTATCCATAAAGAACCCCCGAGTGCTGGACATTTCTGAGAGCTGGGACTTTACTGTGGACGGGGTGGAGATCCATATTCCCGAAATGGAACGTCATTTTCTCCTCTCGTGGTTCAATATGGTACCGTTGAGCTGGCAGATGGTGGGCTCCCTAACTCCAACCCAATCGGGGATATTCGTGGGCAACATCCACTATAATAGGAATATTGGGTCGGCATGTACGAGCAGGGACTCGGTTAGTCGAAGAGTGATGGGACTGATTCCGGGTACCTTCATAAATGTATCTGGTCCCAACTTTACTTTTACTCTGGCCAATACCTTCCTGAATCAGCTCGCTCGCAAGGGGTCTTATCTTATTGGCAGGTTGTCGCTGTTGAACTGGATAAACCCTATCCCTACGTGGGTCAACCTGACCTCATGGATCTTGAGGAAATATGAGGCATTCCTTCGGAAGATTGACCTCTATTATGCCATCCGGGGCACCTGTTACGGGTTAGCATTAACAAGCCGTTATTCATGGCTCTTTTGGAAATGTATAATCGATAGATGGGAACTTTCTTCGTGCCCGGAGGGGAGTTGGGACTTGCTCTCCATGAAATGTATGTTGTTTCTAAGCTGCCATGGGGGGACGAGGCCTTTGAAGTATATACCCCGACAAACGAGGAATTCGAAGATCTGGATTGACGATCCCCAAGTTTTGTTGCCGTGTACCGGGAGCTACTATGCCACCACAGTATTTGTCACCAAGCGGCTATCAAGAAGAACAATAGCTCAGAAGGGAACGCTCCCCATACTACGTCTTGGGTCTCGTATCTTTTCCAATTCAGTCCCTCTGGCCGGGTTTCTTCTCGAGGTCCTCGGACCCAGGAGGAGATAAAAAACTTGATGTCGATTGCCAAGAGTTCGAGGTCCACCAGAGGTAAATTTGGGAGTCGTATTGACTCCTTCAGCTATTTCCACCACGATATCCAGCAGATGTCTGAGAAGGCGCTCTTGGCCGGATTCTTAATAGTATGGCTACGAAACTGCATAGTCTCGGGAGGGGCAGGTTCTATTGAAAGGATCAGCCGCCACTTCATCCTCCCGACCGTGAAGCTGGTGTTCAGAGTCAGGCTGGCCCTTCTTTCGGCCATGGTGTGTAGCATACACCACGGCCTTTGCGCTTTTTTGTCTAAAGTCATTGCTCACGAGATGACACTGGACTTTGAGCGGATAGAGCTACCCTACCATTATCTAATGGGGTGGCTATTGATGCATTATCGGTCATTGATGAGGCCCAAAACAGAAGATGGCGTCACTGTTGATGACGCCTTCCTTTTCCGATATCGTCGTCAGCCTTGGGAATACGACACCATGCCAGCCTGTCGGAGGACGTTGGCGAGAGTAGACGGGCACGACTTCTTTGTGTCTCTTCCTCAATTTACCGCCAGAGAAGTGAGGGGTATACATGTTGATGGCATTGAACCTCCCCTCATCTTATCTGAGAAGATGCTTCTTTGGCTGCGTAATATTCGTCCAGCGTACCTAGTATATCGTTACCGCAATAACGTATACCTGGAGCCCTATTTGCCCAGCAGGTTCTCTTGCCAGTTTGGGTATAGCCAGCTGTTCCTTGATTGTCCCAGTGCTTGCCTAGGCTTTGAGGACAGTGTCCTCGATGGTATCAGAGCTTGGCATTATTACAATGCAGTTCATACCCGAGCTAGCTTCTCGGTCCTCGATGCTAAGACGTCAGGGGAGATTTTGTACATGGCGACCCTCTATCATGTTGCGACAAGCAAGCCTCCTGTTAACTTTGACATGAGTACCAGCTTTATTGTTGGTATTAGCTTGGCAGAGAAACCCGAGGGGTCCAAGAAGAGAAAGAAAAAGGCGAATATGGTCCCTGTGCTGGACTCGGTGTCCACTACGGTGGTCGAAGAGGATGATGAGCAGGATGCCGATGATTCGTCACATTCCTCAGACGAGGAGGTGGGGGATCAGCCTCCTATTCTGCCGAATGAAGATATAGAGAATCAACTACCTGCTATGCCTGGTCCCTCGCACAAACAAAGCAGGCGTATGTCTACTGATGATGGCAGAACCTACTCTACAAAGCGAGCTGCGGTATGACGTCTCAGGCTGTTTATTGATGATATTGACGCTGTTTCTGAGGTGATTTGAATTTCGAACACCTTCTACTTATTTTTTCTAAACTATGGTCTAATCATTTTCTTTTACTCTTTGTAGGCGTCAGAGGAGTCAGTTTCTCGGGACCCGACCGCTAAGGTCGATCCGGCCCTGACCACTTTGGTCAATGATATATGCACCGCTATCATTTCTGCTGTGGTCCTTCCGGAGGCGGTCGAGGAGTCCCACCTTCCTGAGACCTCGACCCATGGGGACGGGGGCTCTACTGCACCTGTCCCGGAGAAAGCTGAATTTCAATGAGATGACACTGACCTGGCTGGCTCCCTTTCAGGAGTGGCTAGGGCAGAGAAATCAGTTGAACTAAACTTGGAAGGGGCGGGTGAGGAGACTACGTCAGCTGCGAGCGAGCTGCGGCCTCCATGCTCCTTCTCTGGTAAGATAAGCCGAATCTTAACTTGTGAGGAGGCCTATCTGCTCTATCATCATATCCTTCGGGTTACATCGATTGATGGTTGCTTTGGACATACAGGTCCCACCCCTTTATTGCCAGTGACGGACATTATCGGGGTGGACTCTACCGGAGATGATCTGATGGAAGCACGTGTGCCTCATTCTTTTTCCACCTATATTGAGGGACCTCCAGCTGGTTCAAGTTCGGGGGCTCAAGTGGTGGCATAGCCGGGGCAAGGAACAATGCTTCCTGCATCCTCCTCCGTGAATATGGTTTCAGGGGTTGACCTTTCCGCCTTGCCAAGTATCCAAGCCCTTCGGGCGGCGGAAGAGGAGCTAGCCGCTATTCATGCATCTTTTCATACGGAATTTGTTTCCCTGGTGGCAGGAATGGCAAGTTCCGATGCTACTCCTTCGACATTGCCAGCACACTCCCTTTGACGCCATCCTCTACAGAAGTTTTGGATGAAGTGTCCCAGGATGTGGTTGACAGCTTTCATCGCCACCTGAAGAGAGGGGTCGAGGCAGCCGTGGAGAAGGGAACTCCCTTTGCTATGGCCCATCGGTGCGCCGGTGGCCAAATCGACATCCTTAGAACACTCTCCGGTGGGGCGGGGTTAGCTGCACTTCTGGAGCCTAAGCTGTTAGAGGTCGATCGTCTTGTGGCCCAGTTTCATGTGTTGCAGCAAGCTGATCTGTCCGCGGCGATAGATCAAGAGCGCACTTTCCTCATAACCACGGTGGAGAAGGTGAGGCTTGCTCGGGAGTCGATCAAGCCGACTATACTGAAAGATTGCCGTGATCTGTCTCAGTTACACGATCAATGGAGCCGTAGAAGTGAAGATTGCACGGCTCGAAAAGCGACCGCCTCCCGCGGGGTAATCGACACCAGGGAGCAGATCCTCGAGCTCCAGAGAAAGCTGGCCTCCCTGGAGTCCGAACTCGAAGCCGCCCGTACTGAGAAGGGGCTTGCTATACAGGAGGCTGACAGACTTAGTCGAGCTTCTGCCAATCTGGAACTCGCCCTGAAGAAGATGGAGGATGACTGACGGGCATATATGTACTTGGATGATGCGAAGCAGTTGTCCTAGGAGGCTGAACGCCGAGCTAGATAGCGGCTTGAGCGGGGGACCACCTTGGTGAGAAACCGCCTCCTGGAATTGTGTAATGCCGAACTATAGTCGGCCTTTTTCTCATTTTGTTTCTGTTCTCCTTTTCTTTTCTTTTTTGAGAGAGACGTGGTCCCAAAACATGTAATGCTTTTTGGCTTCCAAATAAAAGAGTATGTTTTATTTTACCCTTTATTTATACTACTTGTTGTGCTTGTGGTGTTATGGTGGTGTTTGCCCCGCATGGGGGACTTGTTTGTAGACCTGTTACCTTTGGCATACCTTGGTTTTAGGTACGGATAACAAGTTTGATTGGGGATACCTAGAACAATTCCACGACAAGGTGATCATGGACGTTCCTGGTACCGGGAGAAAGAATGCCATGGAGCAGCTGGGCTCCCGGGGCATGATGGGAAATGATGGGCCTGTACTAAGAAACTTAGCAAAGGATATTTGTGGGCCGATTATCCTTGGCATACCCTGGCTCAGGATACGGATAATAGGATGAAAGGGAACCGACATACTTACTCAGAGGTAATGAGGACATGGCAAGCATGAGGGTTTTACCGTAAAGTCTTCCTACTCAGAGGTAATGAGGACATGGCAGGAGTGGACTCAACAAAGAATATTTGTGGACCTATTATCCTTGGTGTACTCCGATTGTGGGTACGGATAATAAGTCAAAAGGGAATCAACATACTTAGTCAGAGGTACGGAGGACATGGCAAGCATGATGGTTTCTTCGACGGAGCCTTCCCACTCAGAGGTAATGAGGACATGGTAGAAGTGGGCTCAATGAAGGGGGGTACATAGAACGACTCAGAGGTAATGAGGACATGGAAGTTCTATGTAAAGGGGTGATTTGTTTTTGGCGGAAGGGAAACGACTCAGAGGTAACATCGACTTGGTCGTTTTAGAAATTTGTGGATCTGTTACCCTTTTTGTGCACTGGGAGTGCGGGTAGTGGATCATAAGGGAGGATCTCTTTCAGGAAGAAAGTTCAGAGGTACGGTCATACATGACTTACTATCTGAAAGAGTGACCGGAATGTGAGTTCAGAGGCACCTGCGGGTACATAACTCGATAATCTGGGAAATTATGAGTTCAGCAGTACGGGAGGGTACATGACTCAATAATCTGGAATTTTGTGGATGTGAGTTCAGCGGTACCAACGGGTACATGACTCAATAATTTAGGATTGTAAATGTGAGTTCAGTAGTACCCGCGGGTACATGACTGAATAATTTAGAATTTGGAGGATGTGAGTTCAGCTGTACCGGAGGGTACATGACTCAACAATCTGGAAAATGTGAATATGAGTTCAGCGGTACCAACGGGTACATGACTCAATAATCTGGAATATGGGATATGAGTTCAGCGGTACCGGCGGGTACATAACTCAGCAATCTGGAAAATGTGATATGAGTTCAGCGGTACCGGCGGGTACATGACTCGATGATCTGGAAAATGTCATTTAGATATAATATTTCTTTAGGAACTTGCCGTTGACGGGCAACATGAGCAAGTCTCTGTTTTGTTTTGCGAGGCGGTAAGCACCGTTGGAGAATACGGCCTCAATGATAAACGGACCTTCCCATTTTGGCTAGAATTTGTCGACGATTTTGTGAGTCATGACCATCAGCCTCCGGACTGCCAGAACGAGATCGTCCACTTGGAATGTTCTGATTTTAACCTTCTTGTTGAAGGCTCCGGAGATGCGTGCTTGGTATAGCTCGATCCATTGCTGAGCTAGGAGGCGCTTTTCATCTAAGGCCTCCAACTCTTGTAGTCGGCGATGGTAGTTATCATCCATCGTCAATTGGTAAGTAAGGGCGACGCGGAGTGAGGGTATTTGAGTTTCCAATCGGAGGACTGTCTTACTCCCGTACACTAGAGAAAATGGTGTGTTCCCTGTGGCTGTTCGGACTGTAATACGGTACGCCCATAAGCATTCACCAAGTTTCTCGTTCCAGTCGCGTTTGTTAGATGATACGAACTTCTTGAGAAGTTTGATGATTATTTTGTTGAATGCTTCTGCCAACCCATTCGCTGCTGGATTGTATGGCGTTGAAGCAATATTCTGGATGCGGTGCTTGTCACAAAACCGATAGAAGGTGTGGCTTGCAAACTGCAGACCATTATCGTGGATGATCCTTCAGGGCAGTCCGAAGCGATAGATGACGTGATGCTTGAGGAAGCTGATCACGTTTGAAGTCTTTACTTCTACAAGCGGGACAACTTCCGCCAATTTGGAGAAGTAATCCGTGACTGCGATTATGAAGTGATGTCCTCGGAAATAAGGTGGAGCGATCAGACCAATGATATCCATACCCCATGCTTCGAATGGCCAGGACGCCACTGTAGGATGTAGAAATTTGGATGGTTGGTGGATGAAGTCCGCGTGGACTTGGTAGGCTTTGCACTTTCTTGTATAGTCTATCGCATCTGTTACCATCGTGGGCCAGTAGTAGCCCATTCGACAAAAACGGTCTGACAATTTTGGGCCAGGCTGATGGGCCCCACAGACACCGTCATGAGCTTCGCGTATAGCTTCTTTGGCTTCTGCGTTCGACAGACATCGAAGCAATAATCCAACGTAAGATCGGCGACACACCATTTTTGTCTCTGTATCATAGAAGAATCTGAGAGAACGTCTTCCGATGGAAGTGGCTTCCTTTGGGTTCTCGGGCAGGATGTCGTAGACTACGAAATCTATGAATGGTTGTCTCCAGTTTGGCGCTTCGTCGATCGTCTGAGCGGAATAACTCGCCACGAATTGAACGTTGTTCTTGGGACAGACCAGTTCGTGGCCTATCACGTCAACCGAATGATGAGTATGATTTGGCACTACTAAGGAAGCGGCAAGGCCTGCTAGGGCATCGGCTTCGATGTTTTGGAGTTTGGGAACGTATTCGATGAAGAATCCCTCAAATGACGAAATAATGTTGATCGCTATTTTATGATAGGGGCTTATGTCTTCATGGCAGACTTCGTATGAACCTCGGATCTGATTGACGATTAACTGTGAATCGCCGTATGCTTCAAGATATTCTACCCCCAGCTCTCTTGCAAGTTGGAGGCCAATGACCAAAGCGTTGTACTCGGCCACATTGTTAGAGTAGGGCACTGTGAGAGAGTAAGCGCGATTGATCACCAACCCGGAAGGAGAAACCAGCACCACCTCGACTCCGATGACGATGTTGCCCTTAGGTCCGGTCCTTGAGGCACCGTCGAAGAACATTCGCCATATATCATCGTGAGAGGTTGCATGCGAGTCGGCGACCTCATCTGGGATTTCTTCATATATTCTGGATGACTCCGAGCCTGGGTGGGCTGCTAAAAAGTCTGCCAGAGCTTGACCTTTAACAGTCTTTTGCGGGACGAAGATCATATGATAGGAGGACAACAATATTTCCCATGTGGCGAGGCGGGAGCTGAGTGCCCCTGGTTTAGTCATGAGGACCCTGAGAGGGTTGACTCGTGAGATCACATGTATGGTTTGTCCTGTGACATACTGCCGCATCTTTTGAATGGCGAACACCAGGGCGAGGCATTCCTTCTCCACGGCGGTGTATCGGTGCTCTGGCCCAATCATCATTCGGCTGAGGTAATATATAGCTTGTTTATGGCCTGCATCGTTGTTTTGTGCTAGCAGAGCGCCGAGGTAATGCTCCATTGCTTGTACATATAGCAATAATGGTTTTCCAGCAACAGGGGCCGCCAGGACGGGAGGGTTCGACAAATATTCTTTGATGCTGTCGAAGGCACGCTAACATTCTTTGTCCCATACGAATGAGATGCCCTTGTTCATGAGATGGATGAATGGCTGACAACTCCTGGAGAGGATGGAAATGAACCTCCTGATGTAAGCTAACCTCCCTTGGATGCCTCGAAGTTCTCGGAGATTTCTCGGGGGACCCATCTCCATGATTGCCTTCGTCTTCTCAGGGTCTACTTGGATACCCTGGGAGGTGATGATGAAACCCAGGAATTTTTTGCTGGATACACCCAAGAAAGATTTTGTGGGATTCATCTTCAGGTTGTATGCTCGTATTAGGTCGAATACCGTCCTCAGATCCTGCAGATGGTCTCCCTTATAGCGACTCTTGACAGCAATATCATCGACGTAGCATTCCACAGTCTTGCACATGTGGTCTCTGAAGATGATACTCATGGCTCTTTGATATGTGGCACCAGTATTCTTTAAACCGAAAGGCATGACTGTATAGCAGTATGTGCCGATCGGTGTTCAGAATGACGTATGCTTTTCGTCGTTAGGAGACATCTTGATTTGGTTGTACCCCGAGAAGCCATCCATGAATGACATGCATTCGAAGCTGCATGTGTTGTCGATCATGATGTCTGTGATAGGGAGGGGGAATTCATCTTTGGGACATGCCTTATTCAGATTGCGGAAATCGATGCAGATTCGAATCTTCCCATTCTTCTTGAGGACCGAAACTATGTTAGCGACCCAGTCTGGATATTGTTCCTCACGAAGGAAGCCGCTGGCTGTTAGTTTGTTGACTTGGGCTTCGATCGCATCTATGATGCTTGGGCAAAAGCGTCGATGTTGTTGTTTGATTGGCTTTGTATCTGGCCGAATATTGAGCTTGTGAAGGGCAACCTCGGGGTTTAGTCCTGGCATGTCTTCGTAACTCCTGGCGAACACATCAATATATTCTTTGACAAGTTCCAGCAGCGATTTTCGTTCTTCGTCTGTTAGGCTTTTACCGACGAAGATTAGTTTTGGAGAAGATTCGCTGCCGAGGTCGACTTGTATAACCTCATCTTCAGTAAGAGGTTCTCTCTGTTCGAACCGCTTTTCCCATTGTACAAACAGCTGTTGGGCCCACGGATCTAACTCGAAGATTTTAGAAATGTCTTCATCTTCTTCGTAAACGTTGGCAAATGCCATATTGACTGACAGGACTTGTCTGAATACGTCTCCAATGCTGGTATCAGAAGTTGGTGACTCGGTTGAATGTGAATGCCAGTCGCATTCCTCGTCTGAGCTTTCAGGGGTTGTCGCGGGTGTGACATAACCTAGCCCACATCTGGTTTTATTGTAGTAGTCTCGTGGTTTCCCAACCAGGACTGGCGGCTTCAAAGGTAATCGTCGACCAGTGCCGTAGTTCAAGCCTGGTGTAGTTTCTAGATCATATCCCTATTTTTGCATGAGATATTTGGATTGGGGGCTATACAGGTAAAGAGGCAGTCTCCTGGCATCTGATTCGAGATCGACCTTCTCTATAGTGAAAGGCTGTGGGTCATTCTTCCGGCCGAAGATGATTGGATGGTCTCCTCCCTCGATTATGCGGTAAGCGTCTTCCACTGGGCTAAGCTGGTTTGCGGTGTAAACATTCGTCACCTGTGTTTGTAGGTGAGTGCCTATACCGTATTCCATAGCATACTTTGTACAAAGCTTATTAAGCTCGAGGTAGTTCAAAGATAGCCCTTTATTGATGAAGTAAGGTATCTTTTCCAGCGAGATTACATCATCTGCGGAGGGAACATCAGTGTGGGCAGCCACATACTTGGCTAGTTTTGGTTCTTCTTCGGCTACCCCCTGTAAAAATGAAGACTGAGAGGACGACCTGGGCAGCTTGATCGTCAGGGGTTCTGCTGGTGGAGCAGAACGTGGGGTCGTTGGCATACTAGCGACCCCCAGTTTGGTACTCGATGCTGGACGGGGAGTTGTTGGCTCGTTAGATGTCCCAGACTTTACATCGGGGTAACAATTCTTCTTGGGAAGGCGTATCATCATTGGCTTGTCGGAGGGGTTGAGCTTCTCCATTTGTGGTTGGCCGACTCTAGGCAGCCTGATTGTCAGTGGCTCCGTTGTAGGCCTTCGCGCTTGGCCGGACCTTGACAGCCGGATTATCATTTGCTCTTCTTGTGCCGAGAGGCTGATTGCGTCCTTATGCAGAGTGGCTGTAAGGGGTGCAGACTTGCCTGGTTTACGAGCTTGGAGGTGGATCGTTAGAGGTTCTTCCGATCCTGTGGCTGTCTCGGTACGAGCTTGCACATCTCCTTCACCAAGGTGCCTCTTCGACTTTTCGTATAGGCAGGAGTCTGAGTAGTAGGATTCGACCCCTTTGAAGGGATCGATGTCGGCAAATTCTGTTCTCACGAAGCCGTGTTTGTCGACATACTTGAAGCATTGGTGCAGCATGGAAGGCACGATCATATAATCGTGTATCCAAGGGCGCCCCAAGAGGATGTTGTAAGAAGTGTCCGTATCTATGACGTAACAGGTGACTTCCGACTGAAGATCGCCAATTTGGCACTTCAGGCGAATCTTCCCAATTGGGTAGCTCCTATCCGTATTGAAACTGCTGATGGCGGTACTTGTTGGCGTCAGACGATGCATAGGAATACGAAGATGATGTAACAGACCCTTCGGGATGATGCTTATGGAAGAACCAGAATCAATTTGCATCCGGTCCACCTTTACGTCCCCGATGTATCCGGTGTAGTATAACGGACGATCGTGCAGATTGGTTTTGATGAGCATATCCTACGCAGTAAAGACAATATTGGGCATCGCTCCTATGCAAGCACTATCTTGGAGGTTTGCAGGCGGGCTCTCTCCTGTGAGGTTGACCTGAGCCAGATAGGCGTCGGCATTTTGGAGTGCATCGCTCAAAGCTGCGCGAACATCCTTTGAGAGTCTCAAAAGCTCGTATAATGACAATTTAGCCGGTGTGTTATCCAATTGTGCCAAGATGTCGAAGTTGTAGGGCCTCTCCAGCCCCTGAGGTATCTCTTTTTGGAGGGATTTATCAAAGCGAGTCTCCTTTGGCCTAGGCTTGTCGGTCGTCGGAGGCTGAGAAGGTCCTGGAGTGTCAGTGGCAGCTGGCTGATGATCTTCAGTCGAGTTCTCAGCCACAGGTTGGGATTGTGCCCCAGACCGAGTAACGACAGCCGTAACTTCTTCGACATCTGTCGAGATTGTGCGGCAGGATCTGACTTTTCTACTCTTCTTCTTGCGAATGGAAGATGGTATGGACTGAGTCACTTCAGATACCAAGTCTGGATGGACCCACATGACCTTCCCTCGTCATGTGGTGAGAGACACTAGACCAGCAACCTGATCCCGGGGAGGTGGAAGCTTAGCAATCTCTATTGTCGCCAAAGGAATGGGTACCACACCGTCTTGAGTTTCTGTTAGAGGGAAGCTGCCAAATTGTACTGACACCATATTGGCTGCCACGGTTACCTCTTCGAAATCAATGGCCAGAGCGTTCGAATCGATGAGGTGTTGGATGTATCGTTTCAGTTGGTAGCAGTCGTGTGTAGCATGGTGGACATAGCGGTGGTAATGGCAGTACTTCGGGCTCTCTATTTTTGTTGGTCGAGGTTCCCGTCTTGGTGGAGGGAGCTGAATTCTGTCTCCTTGTATGAGCATGTCCAAGATGGGCTTGACGTGGCCGTCTTCGAAGGAGTAGGTCATTTGCGGCCATTGTTTGTCTGCCGGTTTTGACTCAGGTTTCTGGGCTGTGTCGGCCACCATAGCCTGTTTACCCATGTTGTCCTGATTGTTGGAGGAGCTACCCCATTGTCGTTATTGGTATTAGGACGCTTGCCCTTGTTCTCTCCCTCCGAGATGTGCAATCCTAGTTGGCGAGCCTTCTTCAATCGTTCTTCGACGCTTGTGGCACTGATGATAAACGTCTTCCAAACCTTAAGTTGACTTTCGCCCATCCAGAGACTGATTGTTGGGAGCAATCTCTTTTGGCAAATTTTAATCAAGGAGGAATCCGGGTTACCAGACGGCAGCTTCATTGCGGTTTGGCAAAACCGCTCAATATAATTCTTTGTCAGCTCTTTCTCCCCTTGGACGACGTCTATGAGGGTGGACATTGTGATGTCCTGTCCTACTTAGTAGAATCTCTCCAAGAACATGCGCTTGAAGCTGGCGAAGGAGTGGATGCAGTTGTCCGGCAGGTTGCGATACCAATCGAAGGCGACTCCTTCCAATGCTCCAATGAACAGTCGTATGAGGATAGTATCGTCATAGGGCAGATGGTCGTGGTGACCTCGAAGTAAGTGATGTATCGACTTGCGGAGGTCTTGCCATCATAAGGATTAATATTAAACGGCTTATATCTTGGTGGAAAGGGGACATCCCTCCATACAGCAGGGTATGGTTGCCGTATTCTGAGGTCTTGAGAGGTTTCTCGAGCGTGAAACATGGCTCAGATCTCCTGGACCTCTCTTCTTGCTTCCCTGGCCTCATCCACAGCGGTAGGAGCCGTCATTTCAGAAGAATTGTTGCCCGGGTTCGGTGCCGCTGAGTTTGAGTCCGCATTGGCCGTGGGACCCGCGCTTGTTTGGCCAGGCGTCCCTCCTTGGAGAGTTGGAAGGCCGCTTTGATCTCATCTACAGACTTGACCAAGGCATGCAGTATGGCCTCCAGAGTGTCGATGCGTTGGCGATCACTGGAACCACCTTGGTTGCTGTCCGTCATGAACACCGTGTTTATATGAGGGGAAATAGAAGAAACGGTGGAGGACCTGCCCTCCGAGACGTACCCCTGTACCGAGAAGTCATCGGGATATGTGGGAATGTTCTCCTCTGGTTCGGACTCAGAAGGAAGAGTACCCCCAACTTCAGAGCTTGCTTCATCTTGAGAGTCATGGATGTCCTCGGGGACGTCGGCATCTGCTGTATCTGACAGGAGAGTAGTTTCCTCGGGTTCGTCTTCTTGGAACATCGGATTATCGTGGATGTTCTGAGGAGTGCTAGCTCCTGTTTCAGTAACCTCCAGTGGTGCGGATGATGAATCTACTACTGTGGTAGATTTCGTCTTCGAACGGGTACCTTGGAATACTCCGGTGGTGGACAACCGTTTAGACGACAGTTTCTTAGTCACAGTGGTTGAAATCTTCGGGCTGGAAACGTTTATCTTCTTTCCTCTCCCATCGAAGGGAATTTTCTGAGTGGAGTTGCAAGAGACGACGGGAGGCGCTTCGTCCTCTGAGCTTGGTCGTTGCAGCCTTTGGAAAACAGGTTGCCGGTCTTCTCTTGCTGTCGCGTTGTTGCAACAGCAGTTGACGATGATTTGGGTACAGTGATGTCCGTGGGAGGACTCTTTGTATATCGGGGCCTCTTCTCTTTCCTTGTGTTTGCGGAGGATAACCTCACGCAAGTCAGACTGGTCTGGAACGACCATGTTTGCTCCCTGGGTTTTGGGAGACTTGTGGGAACCACTCTGTACGTTTGCCGCCGGGGGCTGGACTCGAGTGGTTCTGTACAACTTTCCATCAGAGGCCCACATAACGGTATGTGGAGCGCTCAGATGGTCAGTGGTTGGGACAGCCGACTGAGCTCGCAGAGCTCGCGCTGCCCTTGACTTCTTCACTCGAACGCCTGAAGGCGTATAATAGGAAGAGTCAAAATAATGCTGCAGAGAGCCAGACACATTTTCTTGGGCACATGAGAGATCAGAACCATAGGGGAGGCGATCGAAGACTGAGCCTGAGCTGCGTGCAGCAGGCAGTATGCGGCTGGAGTCAACAGCCTTCATGCGGTTGGAAGTTGTGGCCGCGTAGGCTTTCTTCGTGCGGCTGGAAGTCTCGGCCGCATGAGGTTTCTCCATGCGGCTGGAAGTTCTGGCCGCATGGATATTCTTCATGCGGCTGGAAGTTTCAACCGCATGGGCATCATGCATGCGGCTGGCGGTCTTGGCCGCATGAGTGTTCGGCACATAGAACCACTCTTTGTCCCTGCAAGTCCAGCATCGTAGTATTTTCCTCTGTCGGACTTGGGGACATCAGAGTCCTCTATGGCTTGACGTGGGGCCGTATGAGAGTCGCATTCGTCGTCTTGGGTAGCAGAGGGTACTCCGTCCAGGGCCTGGGGAGGAGCAAATGATTTTGGCCTCCACTCCCTGCGAGCCTTCTTTGTGCGGGTTTGCTTCTGGACCGGGCCAACGCTCCCGTCGAAGAGCATTTCTTCAAACGCCTGTTGGTCGAAGCGGACGGCCATCTTCTGTTACGTGGAGCCAAGTTTGGTTGCATCCGATTGCATCACCAAATCCTCAGCCGTGGAAAAGTTTGTCCCCAGTAGAGTCGCCATCATGTTTGCCATTGATTGTAAAAGAACAGAACAATTATCGGAGGACTGAACTTAGACTCACAATACAAACTCGCTTGTACAAAGAAAGCCTAGGGACGAAAACCTAGGTACAACAATCTAAGTACAATTGTTTATTTTAGATTCTGGGGGGTGACGATAGAGGCTCGGGAAAGCGACAGCAGCTCTGCCATACTCCTTGGACGATCGGGTGCAGGCTTGGCTCTGTAGAAGAACTGCTCAACGTTGATGAAGAAATGCACTCCTTTCAATTTCTCTCTGACTCTCTGGATCCGAGGAGGGTGTGCTCTCTCTCTCTCTCTGCTGCTTTGCAAGGGAATGTCACCTTGCTATTTATAAGAGTGGAGGGTATTATTAGGGTTTGCAATGATTGCCCATTCTCAAAAGTCGACGATCAAGGATCAATGAATCTGGGCCGCTCATAATAGATTTGAGCAATTAATGTGATTGCATCAAATCTCTGTGGGAAATTAAGGATGATTTCCATAAATCCTCATGATTTGTTATGCCAAGCTCGGATCTCCTGCCACGTGTTCAATTTGATTGATTACAAATGATCTGATTTGATCCCAGTAATTATGAGGATGGCACTAAACCTGGTTGTTAGGATTTGTTGATGAATCTTGCCACGTGTCCCACTATTATTAGGCTGCTAGCTGTAGGGACGCTGGCAAAACCGCGAGCCACTTAGGAAATCTGATCCGCATGAGGATTGCTCCCCACTGAGCCGCATAAGGCTGGCCATGTGTCAAGGCTGCTTGGGAGTGGCCTCTCAACATTTGAACCGCATGGAGATGATATGAGCCGCATGAGCGTAGGCGACCGCATGATGGGTGGCTTCTCAGTGAGCCGCATGAAGATAGTCCTCATGAGCCGCATGGGTAGCCTCTGCCTGAGCCGCATGGGGTGGCCTCTGTCTGAGCCGCATACGACTGTCCACGTATCAAGACCGCATAAAGGTCTTTGGGGTTTGATGGATTGTGTCAGAGATTTTCTTCGTTTCCCTAGGAGTCTGCCATTATGACAGAGTCATTACTGCATCTTTCTGTCATTGGTCAGAGCTGTCAGCCGTCAAGGCATTAAATGCAGTAAAGACAAAGGAAAGAGTTGTTGAGAGCCACGTGGCTCCTCTCTGGGCCGTATGGAACTATTCGAGCCGTATAGACGCTTGAGCCGCATGGATCCCTCAGCCGCATGAGCTCTCTGAGCCGCATGGGGTTCCTTGGCCGCATGGATCTTTCTTTATTCTTTTCCATGCTTCTACAGTGTCATCACACGTAAAGGTTGATTTTCAATCGTGGGTGACAATTACTTGCGTAGAGACCCAATTTTGTTGCTTTTTACGTACAGAGGGTCTAGTCTATAAGTAGACTATTTTTAACATAAGAAGACATCAAGAGAGATACAGAGGAGGAGATTCTGAGAAAATTCATACTTTCATAGTAAAATTTTCAGAAGAACTTCTTCAAGTTTTTCTCAAGAATATGGTAAAGCAAAAAAGGAAAGTATTCGACTGTGCCATCAGTGCCGTTGTGTCGATACCTTTCTGGTGACTTAGTTCTTCCGATTGTTCATCTTCTTCAAGCAGTTTTCTTCATCATCATCGTGTGGTCCAAGGAACAAAGTGATCGCTCTCAGATCAGACTTTCATAGCAATACTTCCCAGAAATAATTTGTACTTTTGTACTTTTTCTCGTTTTCTTTCAAAAGCCAATTTTAGGCATTTTGTTAAGTGAAACAAAATGATGACTCTGCTGGGGACGATTTTCTCCTTCGACGAGAAAGCAATTGCTCAATATGATGATGTGTCGGCCGGATCGACAAAGAAGACTCTGGTTGTTCAATTCGACCAGACTGCTTACGAAAAAATGCTTCGAACTGGGGGTAGTACTCGCTGCTCCATTGTTCAAAAATCACGAAAGGTGCAAAAAGTTTGGATTCCTAAGTCCAAAGCATCCTCTGATCTCCCTGCTGTCTCTGAATGCAAGGGAATTCTTTCCACTCCTATTGTTGAGGCTCCCGTCTGTGACGAGGCAATCTCTACTTCAGTATTGCGCCCCGCGCGTAAAATCAGTCTTCCATCTGTGACGTAGTAGACACCCAAGTCTTGCGCTCTGTACGTAAAAATCAGTCTCTCGTCTGTGACGTGGTAGACACTCAAGTCTTGCACTCTACGCATAAGGGTAAATCTTCCGTCTGTGACGTGGCAGATATTCCTGTTTTGTGCTCTACGCGTAAAGGTAAATCTCCTGTCGGTGACATGGTAGATAAAGTTCACAATGATGCTTTTGCATCTAAAGTGAATTTGCCTACACGCATTCAGCGTAAAAACAAGAATTCTATTATTGGTAGAACTTCAATTTTTTACCAACAACTTTCTTATACTGCTTTACGCAAAGTACCAAACCTTCAGATTATGCGTAATGCTGATGGAGTTCTTTGTGCAAAAAAATCTCAGGATTTACGCACATAAGTCTAGGCGCATAAAAATATACAGTTTGCTTCTGCTAATACAGCCAGTAATCTTCTTTATACGCAAGGGACTAAACGTTTCTCTGTCCCAAATATAATATAGCAGACGACTCCTTCCACTCCTTCTGATTTACGCGAGTTACTTGTAGAAAAGCGTAAAAACAGAAAATCTCCTGTGATACTCCCCCAAGAAAATTATCGTTGTGAGTGTCACCAGATTGTAATCAAATGTTGCTATTCGGCTTCTAAACGGTCAGTTTTTGACCGATTAAGCTATAATTTGCCTTATCAACAAATTGATGACCAAGAACATGAGTTGTCTTATGCATCAGTCAATATGGCATATCATATTAATAGAGGACGGCGTCCAAGAAGCAATTCGTCCTGGACTCCCAGACAACAACAGTTCAACCGACTCCTTGACACTTTTGAAAGGGTATATCAGCATACTCGGTCAAGAAGTCAAAGATCATTGCAATCTTTAGATTCAGAAGCTGGGGGTATCCAGTCTTTGGAGTCAGAAACTGATAGCGTTGATTCATACCACTACACCAATCCCTCTGTATGTTCAAGGGAGGTTGAATCTTATGTTATTGGAGAAGAACCGGAGACGTCTACTTCTAATACATAGCAACGTCTCTCAGCAGTGGAACAATCACTGAAGGACATGCTTGCCATGATGCAAAATATGCATCAAATAACAATGACTCAGCAAACTGTTCAGCCGACAGTGGTAACACCGGTGCAGGTAGCAGCGTAAACTCAAGATAGTCAAGGGGTTGATGTACCTTTGAATATTCTTAGTCAAGAGCCTGCTATCAATCAAAACTCTGCATCTCCTGATCCTCTCATCCCAGAAAATGTACCACCTCCGTTGGGGATTATGGTACATCCAACCACTATTCAGTCAAATGTGCTTCCTCAAACTAGTGAAGTTATTCAAGCAGTGTGTGAGTTAAAAGCACAGTTTGAGGTTCTTAAGCACAAAAATCAGCTCCAGAGGTTAGGGATCAAGCAACCTTATCCTCCCCATTGGAATGATGTGCCTTTTTCTCCAAAATTCAAGCCACAATCAATGGTGTTATTTGATGGAAAGGCTTCTCCAAGTCAATATATCAATTATTTTGATATTATGACTGTGCATCTGCAAAAGAATGATGCTCTTCTCATCCTAGTTTTTATTGGGTGTTTGACAGGTACTGCATACGACTGGTATCACAGTCTGCCAGATAATTGCATATCGTCTTTTGACGAATTCAAAGCAATGTTTTCCTTTCGTTTCTATGAAGGAGGCATGGACGTGAATATGTCCTCCTTAATAGAGATTAAACATAAAGAGAAAGAAGATACTCGGACGTTTATTGAACGTTTTCGACAGGCTACTTTAAAAATGCCTGATGGTATGCCAGATTCAGCATTAATTGATACATGTAAAATGAATCTGCGACCAACCATTGCTGTCTTTACAGGCTCTCAATTCACAGATTAGGCCTTGTTCATTATAGCAGCAATTTCAGCCGAGACCAATGGTAGATTGGCTCGTGAACATGGGATGATCTTCGCCTCAGAAGACAAAGGAAAGAAAGCTTCTTAGGGTAACAATTTCGGCAATCACAATAGAAAAGGAAAGGAAACCCTAGTGGTAAATCTTTCAAAACCCAAAACGACGTCAAATAATTCGGAGTCTTTCAAACCAAAAGAAGAGTACTCTTTTGATGACAGTGATATCCGAGAGATATTTCAATATCTCGTCAAGAGTGGTAAACTCCAGATTCCAGAGCTAAAATGACCTAATGAGGTAAATCTAACTGACAATCGCAAGTATTGTATCTATCATAGATACATAAATCATCCTATCAAGGCTTGCTATATTTTAAAGAAGAAAATCTAAGAGTTGATAAATGCTAATGCCATCACCTTAACCAATGATGAGCATACAGTCACAACTAATATGATTTCTCTTCAATTTGGAGGTTTTCTTCCATAGCAAGTTCCAGATGGGATTGTCCTAATTCCAAAGGCGACAATGAAGATTGTGAATCTCCCGCCAGCTAGAGAGCAAAGTAAAGGATTATTGCCTCTCACATTAAAAAATGGTGAAATCATGTGGGTACACCCTGACTTAGTACCTAAAATGGAAAATGAAAGTAAAACTTCAAAATCCAAGAAAGGTCAAAAAGTCAAAACCTACAATATGATTTCTCATGTTGTTATTCCAGATCATGATGATTTGGATCATCTTTGGGATG
Source organism: Iris pallida (assembly GCA_029216955.1). NCBI lineage: Eukaryota > Viridiplantae > Streptophyta > Magnoliopsida > Asparagales > Iridaceae > Iris > Iris pallida. The sequence continues at coordinate 4,934,011 of JANAVB010044817.1, read as the reverse complement.
GCATTCCTTTGGAGGATAGACTAAGGGGTCTGAATATATATCCTCCAAGTTTGGCTCTGTCACGCTCTGCTCCCGTAGGAGCGATCGTCCTCGCTAAGGCGTGATGCCGCACGAGCCTAGATTGCGCTCATGCAAGGTGGGTTCCATAACGGCCGATTTCAGCGGCTGCGACGAGGTCGTCGCACAGATGTCCCAAGCAGAGACATTGAATAATAATAGCAGAATTTAGAACAAAGCACAAGTTATACAAAGAAGTACTTTATTGATATTGAAACAATAGTTACATTGGGGGCGCAAGGCCAAGATTACAAGTCTCTCATGCTCACTCAAGCTCACATTACAAGTCACTCAGCTCTCTCTCTCTCTCATCTCTCAATACATTTGTCGATCCAGCGGAAGCTTCGGAAGACGATATCCATACATTATGTCACATATAAGTCTTTACTACATGCGGCCACACGCTTCGAGTCGCCAAGGAACTCCATGCCTCGACGCATCCAAGCGAGCTCCGCGCCACGAGCTTCTACCTGTGCCTGCACATATAAACTATGTGGGTGTCAGTACTCAACTGTACTGGTGGAATGAGCTCCTCGCCCACCCATACAAAACCAAGAGGTTTACTTTACTTTGTGCAACATAGTCCCCGTTTTGATTGTCTTTCTACTCTTGCCTTAAGATCAGTTTTAGGACCGACGCCTTGGCCCATTCTGTGCTTGCAACAACAATGTCGACTCAAACAACGTTAATATATCAAGTCGTGCTTGCCTTTCGGCTAAAATCAGAGATGTAACTACGCGATGAGGCTCCATTCCCGTGTGACCGTGCTACAAATCCTTTGTGTCGTGCCTCGCAACTATGTGCGACTCAACCATATCGCCGCCTCGTGGCCCTTGCTACTTTGATCACCAACTGACCTAATCAAGACTTGTGAATCTTTGTGTCACTCAAACAACTTTACCTTACGGCAGTTTCTTGACATAGACTCAGGACAACTCACATCCAAACTATGCAACTTATATGCTGACAATATTAGACTCGATGTAACATCTCGTGCCGAAGCACGTCGCCTATGTTGATGCCACATCTTAGGACCAAACATTATATTCCAACTGTACACACATTCAACAACTCAACTCAATCCAAGGGCACACACGCGGATTGCCGCCATGCCGACTCATCTATATGATTTGGTCACTGACTCCCAGAGCTATCCTGGACTCCTTTAGCTTGTTAGGCGGCCGCCCTTGCCAGGTGGGTAGCTAGCCCCACTGGCAAGCCTCTGCGCTAACTTGTGCAGTCATCCACCACGTGCTAATGCTGCTTTCCAAGAACTGGTCCCCTTTCGTCGGGCTACCGTTCGAGAAAACTCTACCTTGTCGATAAGTTGTCCATGACCATGCAAGACTCGACTCAACTGACGTCTCACACAGTCATTCTACCTCTAGTGTTATCATCTCTTTCAGGGCCAAGTTCAATACGTCTCACCTCTGAGATCTTGCCTCGACGACCCGTAGTCGCGAGCATTCTTCTTTCTTGCCCTATCATTTTACTCAACTCAAGAACAAATATTCACAACACTTTCCAAACTCAATGAATCAACCGTGGCCCGTGCCTGAAAATACTAAGTCCGTGACATCGTGCCTTAAACCAACTTGAACTCTACGCGACGCCACTGCCCAAGACATACTCTATATGACGGGCTTGAAACCGTAAGACTAAGTTGTCATACCCAGCCGTAGAACTTATAGGTCCGTGCTTGGAATGACTTAGGTCGACCACCATCACTTTGCCTAACTTCACCAAGCCTACAACTTAACTGAAGGGACGAGCAAAGGCTATGCCAAGCCCTGCATCATGGAAGCGTACATGTTTTATCGAGCATTTACGCGGGCGACGCCTATGACTTAGGCTACGTTCATACTTTGCCGACTCAACCAACTTTTGTTCTCCCAAGCCGCGGGACGAAGGATCGAGTGTCATTTTCAAAGTACGCCGTGCACCAACTCTAAGACGACCGTTGGACCTTTCCATATTCTAACTCAATTCGACCGTCGGGATTATTTCTTTTAGCTATGTGGATTCGTCACTTTTATTATCAAGCCTACTTGTGCAAGTTGAAAACATACGATTTATTATGTGAAGGCTAAGATGAGGTAAGTTTACCGAAACTATCCCACCTAAGCGCTATCTTCGAGTCGCCGTTGCATGGCGAAGTCCGAACGCCGTCGGCGTTCCTATTCCTCTGATTGACTGAGGGGACGGGGCACTACAGGCTCCTCCTACCAAACTCAAACTTACTCATCGGCAATGGTTAGCAATGAATAGTGTTCCTTTATACAGGGCACAACAAGTTTTTACTGCTTATGAGAAAGCTCCTGTAGGGATTTTTTCTCCTATCTCGAAAGCCCCTACTCCTGTGGCCACAGAGGTCTCTGTTCCTTCTTCCTCTGTTGGATCATTTGTTAAGAGTCTGCTATCCACTCACATGTACAGTAAACAATCAGTCCATCTCATAAAAAAGATGGGCTATGACTTTCAAAAGGTGGAAGGCTTGAACTATGATAAAGGAATACGAATTCCTTTAAAAATTTAAGGTCAAAAATCTACCATTGGATTGGGATTTGAGGTTCCTCATAAAAATCCTCATAAAAAGAAGACTAAATCCTGTAATATGGTACTTCGTTCTCCTGAGTCTGAAGAAAAAACTTTTGCTGGTACGAGATCTGGAAAAGAGTACCACAAAGATTATGAGGGAACTCCCAAAGAAGCAGATGATGTCACTAAAATACTACCAACTCAGTCATCTTCTATTCCTACTGGGACAAGACCTTCTAAATCATCAGCGGTTGAAAAAGAAAAACAGAAAGCAGTACGCTTTGACGTCCCATTGAAGTCTGCTTCAAATCAAGGGGTAGTGATGAAACCCTACAAGTTCGATATCTAGCCCAATTAGCTAATACTCCGGCTAGACTTTCTATCTTTGAGTTGCTTCGTCTTTGTAAAGAAAGTCGAGAAACTTTGAGCGAATAATATACCAAACTCACGCTTAGCTCAAGTCAAAAGTCTTGACAATATACCAGTGCCGTGTCCCCAATGTCATAGTGTGATGGAATCAATTTCTAACATTACCTTCACACAAGAAGATATGATGTTGAAGCATAATAGACACGACAGGTCTCTGTGCTACACAGGGTATATTGACTCTACTGAAATTGACTGGATTTACATTGATCCTGGGTCTTCTATTAGAATTATTCTTCAGAGTATGCTACGACCCTTGAGGATTCCTACTAGTGATTTGACTTACACTAGTACAACAATAGTTGGTTTCAACTCTGGAAAGAGTAAACCATTGGGGAAGATTCGTTTGAAGATTCAAATAGGTGATCTTCGAACTATGGCGACCTTTTATGTTATCAACTCAGATGTATCTTACAATATCCTCCTTGGAAGACCGTGGATACATGAGCATAACATTGTGCCTTCAACTCTCCACCAATGCTTCAAGTATGTGGATTCTTAAGGGATTGTGAAGACTGAATTCGCAGATATCGATCCTTTTAAGGGTGTTGAAGCCTATTTCTCTGATTCAATACTCTACAAGCAGGAGCATGTGAAAGAAATATATGATATAGCTGAAGATCGGTCGCCTGCAGAAGATCAATCTGTCTTAGAAGATCAACCTTTGATGATTAAAGTTAAAGGTCGAATTCAACCCCAACATGTCAATGACGAACTTTTGATGATAAAGGTTAAAGGAAGAACTCGAGCTTCGTCTGAGGAATCTGTGAGAATTCCAGTCAAGAGCCAAGTTCAATCTCTTATGATCAAGGTTAAAGGACGTACTTCTCGTACAATTGATCCAGAACCATTGGTCATCAACCTTGGAAAGTCTATGTCGAAGACGGATGCTGGTCCGTTAATGATCAATCCAAATCATAATAGTCAATCTGTAAATGATGTAAATATTGATCATTCTGTACTTTCTTATATTAATGAAGATTTTCTTTTCGAGTATATGGCTGTCAAATTTATTGAAAGAATGACTTTATCTGCTGATAATCAAAGTCATCAACATAAAATGATATAAATACAGAGGAAACCTTATATGTTAATCATAAGGAAAATTCTTTTCCTCCTCATGTCGATGTTGGACCCTATGCTCATAGGTTTCTAACATCTTCCCCTTATCTTCTACCTGTAGCCTTATCATTACAAGCTTGTGTAACTTATAGACGTCCCAAAGAATCTTATTTTGTGATCCCGTCTAATAAGAAAAACAAGCGCCAAATTGTGTTTGGCTTGACTAGAAATATCCCTGTTATTCAGACAGATGATCTCATAAAGAAAGATAAAAGAAAAATCAGAATTGACAAATATAGTCAACAATCTCTTAAGATTATCCAGAATATGGGATATGATTTGAAAACTATGCTAGGTCTCAATCAAGGTATCACGACCCGCACCCTAGAATAAGGGCACGAGAAGTGGGTACGTCCAGCCTACGCCGCAGTGTCGACGGTAAAACGCTGTCCTAGGTCTCATGCATCTAACAGTATAAGGCTAAATAGTTTATACTCCCCGAATGGGGGTGACATAGCAGGTACAGACTCAATCACATCTAAGGTAGAGCATGATAAGGATAGATAAAACATGAAATCCAAAAGAGGTACAACAGAGAGAAATCTAAGTGTCTAAGATACACAAATCCAGAAATACATCTCAAATCTCCAAACTCAGATACAGTAATCCATAAAGTAAAAACAACTCCAAACAATTGAAATAACTATCTAAACAACCTCTAATGTGTCTCCTCTAGGCTAACAGGCAACCTCTAAGCTATTTGTAAAATTTATCAACAGGTCCAGTCAGGACGGGAACGAGCACATATCTCTAAAATAGTTCATAGCAGGTTAGGAGTATAAATCATGCAATAGAGTAAAATACAGGAAGTACTGAATAGGAAGTACGAGTAAACAGGAGATATTTTGTAACTGAAAGTAAATACATGATAGTAGAGACTGTAAGTGGCTACGTGATTTAGAGCACAATGGTTATGTAAACGGCTTGGGGGCACATGAATACAAATAAGGAGGCACATGAATATATCTACTGGGGATAGTGATCACATAACCAATTCTACTCACCCCGCCCCAATCAATACACAAGGATCCGTTCAAGTTATGTTATAAGCACATGAATACAGCTAAGATACGTGAACTCATGTAATGAGTAGTACATGAGGTACATGATAAGCACATGAAAGCACATGAAAGCACATAAAGCACATGAGAACATGTAAAAATATGAACTAGTACGAGTACAAGGAGTACCTGATGCACATGATAAAGTACATGAACATGAAATACCCGATGCAGCCGTAGAGGGATAACATCTCAGGAAAGGATCCATATAGTACTAATCCGTGAAGATACGTGTCAGCATCAAGTAGAGTAATCTAGAGCAAGAAAATAATCCAGGTAAGTATAAAAAGATCAGAGAATGTACTCGCCTGATATCTGAATGTCCAAGGTAAAGATACTGTCCGAGGAGAGGTGTCTGGCTCCTAATTAGAACAGCACAAGTCACAACATGTCCAGAAGGGTAATATAAAGCACTACAATGCATTCTACATGAATCTAGGTCAAACTAGACCAAAGTCACTTGGTCAACTCTGGTCAACTGCACTAGTCAAACTAGGTCAAACTAGGTCATGTCCTAACCCAACAAGTCTTACTAGGCCTAACCAAGACTATCCTAGCAAGCACACATCAATACAAGGCTATACAAGCCAACATACACCCAACTCTATATAGCATGCAATTATTCAATACTCAAATAGGCAAAAATTCACATTGGATATACACTAGGTAATCTATTACATTAAGCTATATATGTCTACACATATATACACATGCATATATTGGTATTCAACATTAGGTCTGTAATCATGGTATTTCAAATGGTTATATAAACTTATATATTATAACACAATATGCTAACATATATATAATATACATACATAGCTAAGTTAACTATATTCATAAATACTTATTTTAGAGGCTATGTGTGTGTATGTGAACATGGCAAAGGGGTAAGTAAGGGTTAAATGGGCATACATAGTGTATACATATCAAAGAGTGTCAAAGTGTAAGTGAACAAAGTGTCAAGTGTGATAGTGTCAACATAGTGTAAGGGGGTACATGAGGTAATATAGGATTTGTGTTAACATAGAAAATTATATCTCATTAAATTGTATATTGCATACATTACATCTATTATTACATTACATTCATGCTTGCATTCATTCATCATTCATTTATTCTCTTGCACTACTATATGCACCATACATTACATACTATGGAACCTACATATTCATTACAAGCCATACTTATACATGCTTATATTAGATATGATACTTATACCTCATACATCATGTATTTAACCATTTACTCATGCTTGCATTCTCTATTTAATTACATAATGTATATACATTAAAATGGGTTAAAATCAAATAGAACATTATATTACACACAAGGGTGCACAAAATGCATATGCCGAATAGTAACTCCTACTAATAATCAATACTGTACTATCTCAGTATGAATTAAAATCTAGGATTAAAGTATGTTATAGATCTATGTGTTAGCTTTCCGAAACTTCAAACGGATCGCATTTTCGTTTCCGGAAACTCCCGGAATCGCAAAAACACCGAGAACGTGTTTGTCTTTCGTACAGCTGACACTCAAATAATTCTCCAGAAAGTTACATAAAGAATTAGGCCTATTAATACATGTTTTTGGAAATCTAACTTCAATACGCTTCTTTTAAAAAAATGGGAGATTAAACCGAGCTTTGAGCTAGAAGTTATGACATTTCTAAGTTAGGGCTGAAATTAAAAACGTGGATAAAAATCATGACGGATTTAGATAGTTTGAGCCAAAAGAATACACAATATATATCCTAATTATCCACAACAATAATGACTATAATAATATGAGGAACCACACTCACAAACTTGATTATATAATCATCATGAACCATTTATTACCTATATAAATATAGATACACTCTCATTACAATATATATATATATATATATATATATATATATATATATATATATATATATATATATATATATATTATATATATATATATATATACATACACAAATCTATATATGTAACATGAACACATCTATAAGAGATACATGAATGAAATCTAAAGTACTCAAGAACACATCTCTACATATTCAAATCTGAGATTTAATATGAATTAATTCATTTAATCAATATTTTAAATATAAAGTGTGTCCAAGTTTGGATGTTTTCCCCATGAACACAAGACACAACAATAATACAATAGAAATCCCTGAAGGATACATAATGGACACAAGAGGACACAAAATAGGGACACAACAATGGGGGTCATTCCTATGGTTAAAACTTTCCTAAATGCAAAATGGAGAAATAAAAGAGAAGGAAATATTACCTAAAGGAGAGAAAATCCAAGGAGAAAGGCTTCTTCCTTGGGAGAGCTTGAGAGCACTTGGGGAAGAAGACTTCTCAAAGAAAGAAAATAAGATGAGAGTCCTATTAGGGCCGGCCACAATGGTTATATCCCCTCTTCATTGAATATTACAAGTTTGCCCCTTCCTTAGTTACAAGTGTTTAAAACAATTTTGGTTAGGATTTGGGGGTAAAAGGGTCAAAATAAAAACTCTAAATGGTTAACCTAATAATTAGGATTATGACTAATCTTTCTAACATGACTAATTAAAATATGGGCCATGGCTAACTAATGCATGGGTCCAACTAGAGTCTAAGTTACCCCTGGTCCCCGTTACAAGTCGGATTGAGATGAAATTCGAACCTGACTCAAATAATCCCAAAATAATATCATAAATAATAAAATAATATCAAAATAATTTAAAGAGGTCAAATGCAAAATATTCTTAGGCCAGAAATGACATTAAAATATCATAATCACATGGTTAGGCTCTTGGTCAAACAGTCTCTAGGGTTTCACTAGCAAAACGTCAAAACCACAAGTCATTGATTTAAATAATTTTAAAATAATTTAAAATCACCAAAAATTATATCATGAATTAAATATCATTATTAAAATAAGTATAAACACAAAATTTTGAAATTACCCTCATTTGTAAAACTGGGTGCTACAACTCTACCCACCTTAGAAAAATTTCGTCCTCGAAATTTAAGATCGATAGTACTCCATCTAGAGCCTCTAACCTACCCAATATCTAAGGTAACACTTCCTAACATTGGAATAATAAACGAACATCTAAATAGTATCAATCTAGGAATACCTCCAACACTGCTCTGCTGTACGGCGGTAATGGAACTTCAATAAAATATGGACTGGAACCTATATCCAAGGGATTGGACCTATTTTAAAGTAGTCTTAACTAAGGATGAAAAGGAACTGATCATAGGCTATAGGTATGCTCAAACTATTATCTTCCTATTAACCATCTATTAATACATTTTATTACCATAGGAACGATGCATTACTAAGACATATAGGCCCCTATCTCTCATAACACATTTATACTCACCAAAAGACTAGTATATCCTGTCAAGGCTGATACTATAATCTCTCATAAATCTCATAAGCTACATGTTTATAGACACACATCCCCATATCTAGGACTAACCTATATATATCTACAACTGATACTAATGGGATGACGTCCCTATTTCCCAACAATCAAGGTCTAAATTTTTTTATCTAAATCATGCAATTTGAAGGAATAGTATACAGGGTCAGGGCATACCGTAGCAGTTGGAAGTCTCACCTAGGTACACTAATCATTCTAGGTCAAAACAGTACTATGGTATCAACACACAAACAATCTAGGGTGTCCTAATTGGAAAGGTAAGAGAACAACAATCATCAAGGTTGTAGGGCTGTCTACCATCCTATATAAAAATTGGTCATTAACAAGCAACTAAGAATTATTAAAAGGTTACTATTCCATAAAATGGCAAAAATTGAAAATTTAGGCACAACAAATCACAAATAGATTTTTGTCTTGACACGATCTAAGTTGATCAATTTCAGGATAAAACGAGATTTGGACAAGAAGGGAAATCAATGAAATCAAAGTATGAGCACGAGAATCCAATGATGGAGGTTCAGGTCATGATTAAATTTAATTCGACTGAGTATGAATACGAGGTTCATAGGCGATGAAAAGATTTCTAGGAGAATTGTCAAAGCTGTCGCGAATGAGACTCTAGGGTCAAGTTTAACTATGTCTCCATTCTCGTAGATTGATACATGAAAAAGCGAACCAAAGTGCAATAGGTTGATCAGACCATCATGTACCGGTTCTGATTAGACAATATGTTAGTGGGTGGCCACCCAATAAAATATGTCATGACCAAGCTCGAAAATAGATAAGCTTACAAAACTAAGGCCAACTTAGCAGCACAAGATATAAGGGTGGTAATGATGAATGGAATTACATAGTCCAAGTTTCTTAACCAACGGGTTAAGTAATCAGATAAGGTACAAGGTTAAGCATCTAAGGAAACAAGCAGAACACCATCACATGTCGGGTCGAAAGAATTGAGTCAAGGCTGGATTTCTATTTGAAATAAGAAGAAATTTAGTATAATGGTAGAGGTTATAGTTTAGCCAGTTGACCAAAAAATTATATCAAGAAAATAGAGTACAAGAAGACGGGTTTTAGTAGGACATGATATACCTACACGAAGGTGAGCTCGTCTAGGTCTTGCATATAAGATTTGTTGGAGGGTAACAGCTAGTATTATATTCCGAATATCAAAGTCACGATAAGGAACGTCAAGGATCTCAATTAGAAAGTGGGAGTTCAAGAGGTGGTAATTAATGCACAAAAATAATGAAGATCGAGTTAGTCATCTGCTTTTGATACTCTTAAGTTCATCTGGTCATAACTTGCCAATCATATCTTTACCTCACCAGTCTCCATACGAAAATTTAACCTTTACTTAAACCCTTACCATGACTACCGTAGGCAATTTCCAATTTTCAAACATCACTCTTGAAGCACAGCCCTCACATTTAGGAATCAACATTAACCATTTATTTAAATTTCCAAGTTCTTTCACCTTGTCTTAAATTTGACCCAAAACCTCTAAATCCCGTTTACGAATTCCTTGAACTTGTTCAAATTGTTCTCCTCGTATTATTTAATTTAAATTTCTAGGCCTTACAAAACTTATCTTCCATCATAAAATCAACTTCCGTATTTTCTTCGACATACACCCTTGAATATTATTCTCCTAAAAATATTTCACAACAATCTCTAAACTTTCATAACTTTGTGTTCTCTCTATCCCTAGTCATTTCCTCGCAACATCTTGTTTAATATCCTTATTAAACACAATTAACTTCTCTTTTCCATTACTAACCTTCTACATAGTCTCAGAGTAAAAGTTTACCCCAGAATCAATAACCAAGATTTTCTAAGTTCTCAAAACTAGGTTGACCTCTGATATCCTCATTAGTTTTGAATACACCTATAAACTATCTCATAACCCCAAAATTTCTCTAAATGTAATTGTTTCCAGATTGGCAGTATACGTCTCTTTATTCTATTCGAGACCTTTACCACATTTCTATCTCAAATTTTCATATGGAACACTCCACATTTGATTTCCTTTAGATCATCATAAAATAACCAGTTACGTCTTCTCTGAGCTACATAATTTATGTCACTTCCTTAGCCTTCCCCATGCAAAAGATACGAAGATTCAAGGGTTTCGAAGTACATCTGGTAGGGACGACAAGATATGGGTAATTAATGTAATGAGACAGAGTTTAAGATAAGAGGTAAATAAGAATGCAAGGGAATAATGGCGAGAAAGAATAATGAAGATATGTTCCTTCTTATCGGTTCAAACGAGAGGAACCCATCAAGCTTAAATTCAATAGCAAGAAATGAGGGTGAATCCAAACAAGAGGAAAAGGAATTCCAATTGAAGTTCAAAATAAGTTTCTCAGGGGTCGTCCCAGAAATCTCTCAAAGAATCCTAAGTGTGATTGAGTACCTTGGATTTGAAAATATTAATCTTAATACAAAATTAAATCAACAACTACAAAATTTTATCAAAATCATCAACTAATACCAGGATTCAAAGTTCTACAATGAATCCACAAAATCAAATTCAAATCAAGGAAAAAGATGAATCAAAACAAGGAAAAGGAGTTTAAATCAGAATTCAAAATGAGATTCTCAAGGGTCATCCCAGGAATCTCTCAAGGAATCCTAACAGTGATTGAGTATCCTCTCATCCTAACATCTTAATTTATATAACCTATAGCAGGCTCGTAGTAGTACAACTAAGTCGTTGTGCTACTACGAGATTGTACTAATACGAATCTCGACCTGCATGGGCCACCACTAAAAATGTGTCACGACCCGCACCCTAGAATAAGGGCACGAGAAGTGGGTACGTCCAGCCTACGCCGCAGTGTCGGCGGTAGAACGCTGTCCTAGGTCTCATGCATCTAACAGTATAAGGCTAAACAACTCCCCGAATGGGGGTGACATAGCAGGTACAGACTCAATCACATCTAAGGTAGAGCATGATAAGGATAGATAAAACATGATATCCAAAAGAGGTACAACAGAGAGAAATCTAAGTGTCTAAGATACACAAATTCAGAAATACATCTCAAATTTCCAAACTCAGATACAGTAATCCATAAAGTAAATACAACTCCAGACAATTGAAATAACTATCTAAACAACCTCTAATGTGTCTCCTCTAGGCTAACATGCAACCTCCAAGCTATTTGTAAAATTTATCAACAGGTCCAGTCAAGACGGGAACGAGCACATATCTCTAAAAAGTTCATAGCAGGTTAGGAGTATAAATCATGCAATAGAGTAAAATACAGGAAGTGCTGAATAGGAAGTACGAGTAAACAAGAGATATTTTGTAACTGAAAGTAAATACATGATAGTAGTGACTGTAAGTGGCTACGTGATTTAGAGCACAATGGTTATGTAAACGGCTTGGGGGCACATGAATACAAATAAGGAGGCACATGAATACAGCTACTGGAGATAGTGATCACATAACCAATTCTACTCACCCCGCCCCAATCAATTATAAGCACATGAATACAGCTAAGATACGTAAACTCATGTAATGAGTAGTACATGAGGCATATGATAAGCACATAAAAGCATATGAAAGCACATGAAGCACATGAAGCACATGAGAACATGTAAAAACATGAACTAGTACGAGTACAAGGAGTACCTGATGCACATGATAAAGTACATGAACATGAAATATCCGATGCACCCGTAGAGGGATAACATCTCAGGAAAGGATCCATATAGTACTAATCCGTGAAGATACGTGTCAGCATCAAGTAGAGTAATCTAGAGCAAGAAAATAATCCAGGTAAGTATAAAAAGATCAGAGAATATACTCGCCTGATATCTGAATGTCCAAGGTAAAGATACTGTCCGAGGAGAGGTGTCTGGCTTGTAAGTAGAACAGCATAAGTCAAAACATGTCCAGAAGGGTAATATAAAGCACTACAATACATTCTATATGAATCTAGGTCAAACTAGGCCAAAGTCAACCTTTGGTCAACTCTGGTCAACTGCACTAGTCAAACTAGGTCAAAGTAGGTCTTGTCCTAATCCAATAAGTCTTACTAGGCCTAACCAAGACTATCCTAGCAAGCACACATCAATACAAGGCTATACAAGCCAACATACACCCAACTCTATATAACATGCAATTATTCAATACTCAAATAGGCAAGAATTCACATTGGATATACACTAGGTAATCTATTACTTTAAGCTATATATGTCTACACATATATACACATGCATATATTGGTATTCAACATTAGGTCTATAATCATGGCATTTCAAATGGTTATATAAACTTATATATTACAACACAATATGCTAACATATATATAATATACATACATAGCTAAGTTAACTAAATACATAAATACTTATTTTAGAGGCTATGTGTGTGTATGTGAACATGGCAAAGGGGCAAGTGAGGGTTAAATGGGCATACATAGTGTATACATATCAAAGAGTGTCAAAGTGTAAGTGAACAAAGTGTCAAGTGTGATAGTGTCAACATAGTGTAAGGGGGTACATGAGGTAATATAGGATTTGTGTTAACATAGAACATTACATCTCATTAACTTGTATATTGCATACATTACATCTATTATTACATTACATTCATGCTTGCATTCATTCATCGTTCATTTATTCTCTTGCACTACTATATGCACCATACATTACATACTATGGAACCTACATATTCATTACAAGTCATACTTATACATGCTTACATTAGATAGGATACTTATACCTCATACATCATTTATTTAACCATTTACTCATATATGCATTCTCTATTTAATTACATAATGTATATACATTAACATGGGTTAAAATCAAATAGAATATTATATTACACACAAGGGTACACAAAATGCATATGCCGAATAGTAACTCCTACTAATAATCAATACTGTACCATCTCAGCATGAATTAAAATCTAGGATTAAGGTATGTTATAGATCTATGTGTTAGCTTTCTAAAACTTCAAACGGATCGCGTTTTCGTTTCCGGAAACTCCCGGAATCGCGAAAACACCGAGAACGCGTTTGTCTTTCGTACAACTGACACTCAAATAATTCTCCAGAAAGTTACAGAAAGAATTAGTCCTGTTAATACATGTTTTTGGAAAGCTAATTTCAATACGCTTCTTTTAAAAAAAATGGAAGATTAAACCGAGCTTTGAGCTAGAAGTTATGACATTTCTAAGTTAGGGCTGAAATTAAAAACGTGGATAAAAATCATGACGGATTTAGATAGTTTGAGCCAAAAGAATACACAATATATATCCTAATTATCCACAACAATAATGACAATAATAATATGAGGAACCACACTCACAAACTTGATTATATAATCATCATGAACCATTTATTACATATATAAATATAGATACACTCTCATTACAATATATATATATATATATATATATATATATATATATATATATATATATATTATATATATATATATAACCTCACTAGCTGCGTCATTGCGCCAAAAAAAAAAAAAAAATATATATATATATATATATAATATATATATATATATCTATATATATATATATATATATATATATATATATATATATATATATATATATATATATATATATAAGAAAAAAAAATATATATATATATAAGAAAAATTATATATATAATATATATATATATATATATATATATATATATATATATATATATATATATAAGAAAAATTATATATATATATATATATATATTATATATATATATATATATTATATATATATAATTTTTCTTATATATATATATATATATATATATATATATATATATATATATATATATATATATATATATATATATATATATATATATATATATACATACTTAAATCTATATATGTAACCTGAACACATCTATAAGAGATACATGAATGAAATCTAAAGTACTCAAGAATACATCTCTACATATTCAAATCTGAGATTTAATATGAATTAATTCATTTAATCAATATTTTAAATATAAAGTGTGTCCAAGTTTGGGGGTTTTCCCCATGAACACAAGATACAACAATAATACAATAGAAATCCCTAAAGGACACATAATGGACACAAGAGGACACAAAATAGGGACACAACAATGGAGGTCATTCCTATGGTTAAAACTTTCCTAAATGTAAAATGGAGAAATAAAAGAGAAGGAAATATTACCTAAAGGAGAGAAAATCCAAGGAGAAATGCTTCTTCCTTGGGAGAGCTTGAGAGAACTTGGGGAAGAAGACTTCTCAAAGAAAGAAAATGAGATGGGAGTCCTATTAGGGCCGGCCACAATGGTTATATCCCCTCTTCATTGAATATTACAAGTTTGCCCCTCCCTTAGTTACAAGTGTTTAAAACAATTTTGGTTAGGGTTTGGGGGTAAAAGGGTCAAAATAAAACTCTAAATGGTTAACCTAATAATTAGGATTATGACTAATCTTTCTAACATGACTAATTAAAATATGGGCCATGGCTAACTAATGCATGGGTCCAACTAGAGTCTAAGTTACCCCGGGTCCCCGTTACAAGTCGGATTGAGATGAAATTCAAACCCGACTCAAATAATCCCAAAACAATATCATAAATAATAAAATAATATCAAAATAATTCAAAGAAGTCAAATGCAAAATATCTTTAGGCCAGAAATGACATTAAAATATTATAATCACATGGTTAGGCTCTGGGTCAAACAGTCTCTAGGGATACGATCCATCCCACAAGTCATTGATTTAAATAAGTTTAAAATGATTTAAAATTACCAAAAATTATATCATGAATTAAATATCATTATTAAAATAAGTATAAACACGAAATTTCGAAATTACCCTCATTTGGAAAATTGGGTGCTACACAAGTCAAAGGTAGACGGTTACCGTTATGTGATGATCCATTTTACCAAAAAACTCATCATAGGTTGGGATACGATCCATCCCACATGTTTAATGAAGATATACAAGAAGAATTTTCTTCCAGTTCTTCACAATCCTGAGATTCTGAAAAAATCTAGTTCATTGAATCTGATACATCCCTCATGTTTGATGAAGATATGGAAGACGAATTTTCTTCCAATTCTTTACAATCCTTATATTTCGAAGGAAACCAGTATGTTGAATCTGAGTGCGTCTTTTCATTTAACATGGTTCAAACTGATGGTGAATCTGAGCTATTTGAAAATGACCCTTGGACAAACAAATGGACACTCAATGGGAGCTTCGTTTTGAACAGCGATAGCCACCTACAGAAGATGAAATTTTCCAGATTGACGTTGGAGATGAAACTACATCTAAGACGATATTCATCAGTAAAAACTTTTATGAAGATAAAAAAGATGAGTTGATAAAGCTGATTAAAGAATATATTGATATCTTTGCATGGAGTTATGAGGATATGCCGGGTCTAGACCCTAAAGTAGCTACTCATAAACTCAATATTCTTCCTAATGCCAAACCTGTAAAACAACAGCAATGACATTTTCGACCAGATATGATGGATGCAATTGAAGCAGAAGTCAAAAAGCTGATCACATGTGGCCTTGTTCGTGAAGAACAACATCCAGACTGGGTTGCTAACGTTGTTCCTGTTATGAAGAAGAATAGAAAAGTCCAAGTTTGCATAGTTTTTTGAAATCTTAATGCAGCTTGTCCAAAAGATAAATTTTTACTTCCGATTACCGATGTCATGATAGATAATACATGTGGTTTTGAACGCATGTCTTTCATGGACGGCTTTTCAGGATACAATCAAATTAAGACGCATCCAGGAGATGAAAAGTATACCACTTTCTGTACATCCCTTGGAGTTTACTGCTATACGGTTATGCCGTTTGGTCTAAAAAATGCCGGTGCTACGTATCAACGGGCCATGAGCAATATCTTTTAAGAACATCTACGAAAAGTAGTTGAATGTTATGTGGATGATATTGCTGTCAAAAGTCGATTAAAAGATGATCACATTCAAGACTTGAAGACAGTATTTGAGTTGATGCATCAACATCAACTGAAGATGAATCCTACTAAGTCTTTCTTCGGGGTTTCTAGTGGCAAGTTTCTGGGATTTGTCATTACTTCTCAAGGTATCTATGTTGATCCTGATTAGGTCAAAGCAATTCTTGAAATGCGTCCTCCACGTAATCTGAAAGAACTCCGTGGCTTTCAAGGTCGCATTGCTTATATCAGGAGATTTATATCCAATCTTTCTGGGAGATGTCAACCTTTCTCTCGTCTATTAAAGAAAGATGTATCATTTGTTTGGGATGAAGCATGTCAAAGAGCCTTCAATGACATCAAGCAATACCTTACAAATCTACCTGTTTTGGTACCTCCAATAGTAGGAAGATCATTTTTGCTATATGTTCGAGCCTTAGATCATTCTCTTAGTGCTCTTCTTGCACAGAAAAGTGATAAAGGTAACAAGCAATTTATTATCTTAGTCGAATGATGGTTAGAGCTGAACACAGGTATACTCCTATGGAGAAAGAATGTTTGGCCTTGGTTTTTGCCGTTCAAAAGAAACAACATTATGTGTTAGGACAGACTATTCATGTCATCTCCAGAATAAATCCTATTCGAATATTGATGAGAAAGAGCATTCTTAATTCCAGGTTAGCCACCTGGACAATGTTGCTTACTCCTTATAATATGGTCTATGTACCTCAAAAATCAGTAAAGGGTCAAGCATTAGCTAATTTATTAGCAGCCCACCCTATATCTGAAACCTCTAAGCTATATGAGGACATTCTAGATGAAGTCGTGGATGGCAACATGACTTTGAGGGATAACATTTGATAATTATACTTTGATGAAGCATCGCGGGTTGGACCTAAAGGCAATATTATCTCCGGAGTAGGCATCGTCTTGGTCTCTCCTGATAAAATGGTCATATACCGTGCTTATTCTCTTAATGAACCATGTTCCAATAATATGGCAGAATATAATGCTCTACTAATTGGTCTTCAAGTAGCAAAACAATTGGACATTGAGTTCCTGGAAGCTTATGGAGACTCTCAACTTATTGTTAATTAGGTCAGAGGGACATATGAAGTCAGAAATCCTGACCTCATTCCTAATCATCAAATGGTAATCGAATTAGTTCTTTCATTCAAAGGATTCTTCATTGAATTCGTACCACGTTCTTAAAATTTGGAAGCTGATGCTCTCGCTAGTCTAGCTGCAGACTTAGCAGTTCTAATTAGAAGACAAAACACCATTACTTTGTTGGATAGAGATCTATTCTGTGTCAAGAATAATTTGCATATCGAACAGAGTTATACTACAGAATCAAATTCTCAGCAAAGGGATTGGAGAAGTCAATTTATTGATTATGCGATCCATAGAATTTTACCTGAAGATCCAAAAGAAGCTGCATCAATCAAAAGATGATTATTTCAATTCTACTATGATTCTTCTTTGCATATGTTGTATCGTCGTTCTTATGACGGACTTTTATTGCATTATCTTTCTGAAAGTGAAGCCAAACAAATACTATATAAAGCTCATGATGGAGTTTGTGGGGCGCATCAACCAGGTCCAAAACTACAGGACCGTATTCGAAGAATGGGTTATTATTGGCCTTCCATGATAGCAGACGCTGTAGATTATGCTAGACGGTGTAAAGCATGCCAGATTTATGCTGACTTTATTCACAACCTTCTGAATTCTTACATCCTACACCAGCTTCTTGGCCTTTCGAAGCTTGGGGCATGGATTTTATTGGTCCAATTAATCCTCCTTCTGGCAAGGGACATCGGTTTATCTTGGCTATAACCGATTACTTTTCTAAATGGACAGAAGCAATTCCTCTTGTGGAAATGAAAACGTCTAATGTGGTTAGCTTTATCAAACATCATGTCATTTATCATTTTGGAGTTCTCCGAAGGATAATCCATGATAATGGACCACAATTTGCCAGTCAGACGTTTTATCGATTTTGCGATAAGAATCGAATCCAGAACATAGCTTCTACGGCTTACAATCCAGCTGCTAATGGTTTGGCCGAAGCTTTCAACAAGACAATTATTAAACTTCTCAAAAAGTTTGTCTCTTCTAATAAACATGATTGGAATGAGAAACTTGGAGAATATTTATGGGCTTACCGAACAACAGTCTGAACTCCTACTGGTTTTACACCATTCTCTCTGGTTTACGGATGTGAGGCTGTTCTTCCACTTGAAATTCAGATTCTATCTCTTAGAATAGCCATTGCTAATGAGCTAACCTCAGAGAATAATGATCGCTTACGACTCCAAGAACTTGAAGGATTGGACGAGAAGCGTCGTCAAGCACAACAGCACATTGAGCTATATCAAGCCCGTATATCTCGAGCTTTCAATCGTAAAGTTAAAGAGAGGGTATTCAAAGTCAGTGAGCTAGTTCTAGCTGTCCGAAGACCTATGGTTATGACTCATAAGAGCAAAGGTAAATTCCAAGCTAAATAGGAAGGTCCTTATGTAGTCGAGACAGTATTCTCCAATGGTGCCTATAGGTTGTCTAAACCTAATGGAGATTTGCTCATGATGCCAATTAATGGCAAATTCTTGAAGAAATATTATGTCTGAATTTTTTCTTTATTCTCCAGCTACCAAGGTTTGGTTAAGCTTATTATTTGTTCTCCTAAAAGAGAATTTTGATCTTCTGTCTTACCAGCTGATTTTAGAAAGAAAAAAGATTTATTATTTATCATGTTCTCATGACCTCTGAATAAATATTAAGTTTACTTCTTTTCTTATCTATCATGTCCATATGGCCTCTGAATAGATATTAATCTATGTTTTTGAGTTGTTACGATCTATCACGTTGATATTACCTCTGATAGTATTGTATACTCTAAAAAGAAAATAAGGTTCATTATCTATCATATCCACATTACCTCTGGATAGATATAATCTACTTTTTAGAAGACTTATCATGTTCATATTACCTCTGATAAGTATTTTCTATCTCTTACCTATTATTTAAATTTAAAATAAATAATAGGGTCATAAAACAAATATTTCATTCACTTCTTGAAATATTACAGAATGGAAAAGACAGAAGAATACAAAATTCTTTATTGATGATATAAAAGAAGAATACAAAAATTCTTTATTTTCTAAGGTAGGGCAGATACATCTTCAAGCAGTTTCTACAGCTCTGCCAAACGCTTCTCACGAGAGCTCAATACGGTTGTAGTAGCTCTAGATCATCGAGCTTCTGGAGTACAGAGATGGGAGAGCTCGGCAAAAGCAGGTATCATCTTATCCTTATCAAGGGTTTTGATGGTAGCTTCAGCACCAAAGACTTTTTCCTCTAATATTGAGCTCTGTGCCAGATGTTTGTCTCGAGCTGCAATCATCTGCTCTTTTTCTGTCTTCAAGCGAGCTAAATCTGCCTCAACTTCACGGATTCTATCATTCTGTTGATGAATTCTAATATTTGAAGTTTCATAGTCTTCTTTGTGTGTCTCCAGCAGAGGTTTAGTTTCAGCCAAAAGAGCTCTCTCTGTGGCAACTTTGAGGCTGTATTCCTGGAGAGATTCCTTAAAAACAGTCTCCCGAGTGATGTATTCTACAGATAAAGCATCATACTCGATTTGGATAAGACTTTTAAGGGTTTCACTTGACAGCCTTAGATATTCTTTAACAGGCTGTTCAAGTCCTTCAACTACCTTCTCTAGCGCTGCTGCTCTCTCGGCGTAATTGAACATAGCAACGTTCCCAATGGTGGAAGCAATCGCAGCCTTCAAGCTTTCATAATTTAGGCCCTTCTTTAGGACCATCTTGATCAGTGCCGCCAAGGTTTTGTAGAAAGCTTCTGTATGAATCTCAACTAGAAGATTCATTTCTGCATTAGAGCTTGGTGTGGCAGCGAGCTCTATTAAATCCCTCTTTTGAAGACTGGGAGTAGATGTTGTTGTTGCCTTGGTAGCAGGCTGAGATAAAGTCATAGTTGTCGTTGCTACCAAGGCTAACTGATCTCCAGAAGTTCCAGAGACAATATCTTCAGCATGTGTATGAATTATTTCTCCAGCCGTTCCTGGAGCTGAAACTACTTGAGTTTCGGTGGCGGTGATTGTTGCGGGAGGAATGGTGATTGTGTCGGGTTCAGGTACTGTCTTCTCAAGAACTTGTGCCGGATCAGTAGCAACAACTGAAGAAGTTATTACTACGTATCCGATTTCGGTTGATGGGTTGACAATATCTTCATCACCTTCGTTGGCTGCAGGCTCCTCAAGTTCTGGGAGTATTTCAGTTGCAGTTAGTTCTTCTACAACTGTTTCTTCATCTGTAGGTGGTTCTTCTGCAGCTAATTCTTCTTCTCTATCTTCAGTAAGAGAAGGCAATTCTTGCTGAGCCTCTACTGCAGGCTCTTGTTGTACCTCTATAGATGGAGAACATTCTTTTTGAACAGTAACTTCTTTTGAAGAAGAACTCTCTCCTTCAGACTCTGTTTCTTCTTCATGGATAGTCTCTTGAGAAGGAGGAGGGGCAACAGGCTTTACTGCAACGATGACACCTACAGAGATTAAGCAAAATAAGTTAATATAAAAAATCATAATACATAATTTTTTATAGATTTTGTGTAATTTATATTTACCTGGAGTAGGTGCAGGACGTGCCAAGAGTGAGTCATAATCTTTATCCCAGTCATCATCGCCTAAATCAAGAGTCGGTTCATCCGAGGGGATGGGTTCCGGATCATTAACATGAGTCGTGGCGGTGTCTTCAACAACTTTTGCCTTTTGTGGCGAAGTCAGATGTAGTGAAGTGCTGAGGCGTCCGAGAGACAAGACTCCTACCACTTCTGTTGATGCTAAGGGCTGGGATACTGAAGACCCTTCTCCAGGTTGAGCTGAAGAAGATGTAATATTTTGAGGCTCCTCGACGGGAGTTTCGCTCTCTGGAGTAGCGGCTCTCTGTCTGGAAGGCCCTTTAACAGTGACTTTCTTCTTCTTCTCCTGGAGGGTAACAGCTGCACTTGATTTCCGCTTTCCGGTTTTGGAGATGATAATTGGTCCTGCAGCAGGTTCCCCAACTCCCGTAGGGATCACTTCCAGATACTCGTCTAGAACAACAACATCATCGGGTATGTCCGAAGGTACCCTAACTGGTTCTTCGATGTTTCCTTCCTTGGCCCATCGAAGACTCCCCTTCATGTTGTAGTCATTCGCGAAAGAACGAATGGATGCATAAAAATGAGCATACATATGATGCATTCGTAGCTCAGTTGTACTTCTAGCAGTTGATACCCGAAATCTAGCACCGATACATGCAATGATAAAGTACCTCCATGCTCTTGCACCATCAACTAATTTTCTATAATGGTGGAAGCTGGTGGAGGGATTACCAACGTGAAGTTAGTCATATCCAAACTGACGAGCGAACCGACTGGGTAGATACGGTTCGAACGTACAGTTGTCTTCATTCCTATACATCAGATGTGAGGGTCCGATGCACATTATCCATTTAAAAACTGGCACAGGTAATGAAGTCCTCCCTTCACCTATATCTTCAAATTGTATGCCGAAACAGTCAGCTGGGATTGGTGGTCTTATGCAGAAAAAGTTCCACCCGTAGGAATAGTTGAGTGTTGCCCGGGTGTCCGCCAATAAAGTTGCAGTCCACGTGGCTTTATTAAACTTTTAGAAGAATACCTCTGTATCATTTCCAGGGCCTGTGGCAACAAATTGTTGTTATGATGCAACAACCAGCCCATCAAATAAGTGTAGGGCATCTCAACCCTAGGGAAATCTTTTGGAGAGGAGCATTGTTGATCAGTTCATCACCAAATGCTCGTAAACCTGTATTTATCCGGCATACCATTGCCGATAATAGGTTGATTCTGACTTTAAATACCAAATGTACTGCTGGCTATAGTACGTTTCGATGAGTCATGTTGGCTGTGCCAATCCCTGGTACGACCCATTTTCGCAGCCACAGGGAAAGAAAGCCCGCTAGCAAAGCTTCTTTTGAGAGCTTTCGACTGGCATGTCTCAGAAAGCTCAATGCTTTGGTCCCAGCAGGGAATTCTCCAGCCTTGGTGGCCAAATATTTATCCGGAGACTTATAGGTGACCATCCAAGTGTTTATAGGGATGATTGAACAAGGGTTGATAGGTTGAGCCTTGTTATCTTAAAATTTCTTTTTGTCATCCTTGGATAACCTATTCTTATGATAGAATAGATATGTTGTCCATTTATTAATATATGCCAAATACGATCCACTTTCATATATAGTGGTGCAAGTCAGATAATGGCACATCAATTCTTGGTATACCTCAACTAACTGAGGATTTTTCTCCCTGATCTCTGCTAGTTTCCGGTTGGAGGGAACATATTCTTCATACGGAGCTTCACCCATTGGCAGCTTGGAGATAAACTGCATCTGATGCAGTATAAAACCCATTTCACCTATCAGAGTTGCAAAAGTCCCTGTTGAACTGTTATACAACTCCATTAAAGCCAAGAACAGGTTATTGTTCATTGGTATGCCCTGACTCGTGGAGGGTACTGCTTCATATAGTCCAATGGCTTGCAGTTCTGTTTTAAAGTTCTTCATGATCCAGGCACTAAGTTGAATCCAGTTCTGATTATGAGGGGTCATCCACCCTGGCAGCCTAGGGTTGGCCTAAGGATATAATACTGAGGCCTTCATAAGCCTATTTATGAACATTGGGATCTGTACTAGTTTAATCAAAGCTGAATCTTCACTTGGTGTGAATACAGGCAGTAGACAGGCGAAAGGAATGATACCACCACTGGGAGTACTGGTATGGTAGCCCATTTGGTTGGCCCCGTCCCTCTTGAAAATAATTCTGCCTGGTCTACCATTACTGCTGGGAGTCAGGTTCCATAGCATCTGTCACCCCCAGTTTTCATGAACAGGGGAATTTTGGTAAATTTTCACTTTAAAAATTATTTTAGAATTATTTATTTATTTATTGTATTATTTTGGGGATATTTGAGTCGGGTTCGAATTTCAACTCATACCGACTTGTTTTTACTTGTTTCGGGGACCCGGGGTAGTATTGACCTTAGCGGGCCCACACACTAGTTAGCCATGGGCCACAATATTGCCATCAAAAGTTAGAGGGATTAATCATGACCCCATGGATTAGGTTAGACCTAATTAGAACTTTAGATTTACATTTTTAACCCCCAAACCCTAAGCAACCTTGTATAGAGCTAATAAAACAATAGAGGGACAAACTTGTAATTAGTGAAAAAGGGGGTTTTGGACTATGTTGGCCGGCCACATGTAGGGGGTGGGAAGGAGAGAGAAATCACTTTCATTGTTCTCATCTACATTCTTCTTCTTCTTCTCCAAAGGTTCTTCCCATTTCTTGAGAGCTCCACCATTGTTCCATCTCCAAAAATAGGTAAACCCTTCTCTAAATTAGTTTTCCCTTTCATGTAGAATAGTTAGGAACCCTTAGGAATGTTTTCCATGGTTGTGTCTCCATTAGAGACTATTTTGTGTCCATTTGGACATTTTTAGAGGTGTCCAATATGTAGGATTGTGTCCTAATAGGAAAACCCCCTATTTGGACACATGGATATTGTTTTGTGCATTGATTTTGGTGAGTTCTATCTTTATTTCAGAATTTTCATGTGTGTGGGAATGGTTTCTCTTAATGTATCATTTCCTATAATCTATTTGTATATATATATATATATATATATATATATATATATATATATATATATATATATATATATATATATATATATATATATATATATATTTATATATATGTAAAAAAAAAAAAAAAATATGTATATATATATATATGGCTTATATATATATTAGTGAATATTATGTGGTGTGGTGTTTGTGTTGTGTTGGGAGAGGGCATGGGTTTGTGTGTGTGTTTGTTAGTGAGGGAGTGGTGTTTGTTGGAATGTTAGAGTGGTTAGTAAAGGAATTGGTAGAGTGGATATAGAGGAGATATAGAGAGGGGTAGAGGAGTGTTGTAGAGTGTTTTAGAGAGGGGAGAAACCAATCATGGCAGTCCCATTTCCTGGGAACAAACCCCCATCTGCTGCTGTCCAAAACAACCCCTAACAGTCCACCAAATCACCCTTTGAGCTGTCCTATATTGCCCACAAATCAGCCCCACTTTTCCCTTCCAAAATAGCCCTTGTACACCCCCATGGCTGTCCCCAAACTTCCCCCTTTCCTGCCGTCAAAACAGCCCACAACAGTCCACTTTTTCTCCCCCATTTCAGTCCAGTTTTGGACTATAGATGGCTGTCCACATTGGCCTAAAATTAGTCCCCCATTGCCTTCATTTCAGCCCACAAAACCTCCCATATGGCTGTCCTAGTTAGCCCCTAACACCACCACCCAACCACTTCAAATTCAGTCCACAAACACCATCTAAAATCAGTCCCCCAAGTCCACTACAAATCAGTCCATGTTTTGCCTTGTGTGTGTGTGAGTGTTGTGAGTTGTGTGTGTGTGTGTGAGAGAGCCATTTGTAAGTGTATCTAGTAACCTATAGTATATCCTATAGCTAAATCAATAGGAAACCTATGAGTGTGGTTAATATGAGTGTATATCATGAGAGTGGGTTGTGTGTAGATGAATGTGAGAGTGTGAGAGGGTAAATTCATGATATGGTAAGTAGGTAATAGGGTAAATCAATACCCCGTATCTTAACATAGCTTAGATACCTAGGATACCCATTTCCCTTGGTAGGTAAACCTTAGATAGGTTGATATCTAGCTACCCTAAGGAGCCTAGGCTAGTACCGTGGGTATTTGCGGGGTTTCCTTGGGATTAGGGGAGGTATCGGGATTTACCTTAGAAGGGTAAATACTACTTTTGTCTAGAAATAGGATATTGGTGTTAGAAGTCTAAGATAGAGTTAGAATTTGATTCCCGTGGTTGGTAATGATCAAATATGGTGCTCAATTTAGTCTTTAAGCGACCCGATTTGACCGAAACCAATCCAGAGTTGACCAGTTGACTGAAAGTCAACAGTTGGTCAACATTAGACTAGTTTAACCTAGGGTTGACCCAGAGTTGACCAGAGTTGACCAGAGTTGATCAGAGTTGACTTTTTGACCAAAAGTCAACTGTAAGTCAACCTTGACCCCGTTCGACCTAGTTTGACTTGGAATGACTCCCAGTATGGCCTAGTATGACTCAGTTTGACCTAGATTGACCTAGTTTTGACTTAGACTTGCATTCATGGATTATATTAGTTTCATTTTTCAGTATTAAGCCCTGTTTGACTCATAGTATCTTATTTTAGGTCTGTGATCACTCTGAGCGTCTGTTCACCTTATCAGCTCAGGACCACAGGCGAGTACATTTACTGATAGTTTTTATCGTCTTGATATCTACTATATCCGATTCAGTTGTAGTGTTTCACTTGATTCTCGATACGACAGTTCACGGACTAGTATACGTCGGATCCTGTCATGAGATGTTATTCCTAGACTCTCTTGGTATATGAGTATGTGATATTCCTGTGTTCCTGTACTTATATAGACACTGTTTTGGGAGTGGGCTGGCCCCCTGCTCTTGAATCCTGTGTCATGACGTGCCATGTCTGGATCCGTGATACTATTCGGGGATGGAGGAATTATTAGGGGTTATGTGATCAAGCCTTCCTGTAACTATATTTTGCTAGCGCCACCCTCACCTCACGTAGGGTGTAGCAGACACCCCATTACCAGTTATCCAAGTTGGACGGCATGACTCTCCGTTGAGTACACCGCGGATTGCCGGGCAAAGTGGATAACCATCTATTGCTTCCCTAGCCGATCACATATCACTCTAATAGTTTAAATTACCTTTTTACATTTATTGTCATATCTTATATTTCTAGTTCAGCTTTACTTACTGTACTTTCACCATGCTATAATTCATTTCTCACATGCTCTATCTGTTTTTATACTGTACCATGATTTGAGACTAAGTTATATTTGGAAGAAGGGTTACAACTCCGGTCCTTGTTTGGTTCAAGGGTTGTAACTCGGCTTTCAAATGATTCCCAAGTCGCATATATCTTTTGTCTTATATTTCATTATTGCTGTCTCTTATAGTATTTCTCAATTCATATGGAATTGTTGTTGGTGTTTGTACTTGCTCATTTTCCTGACAGGATACCGTTGACAAATTTTACAGATGACTCTGAGACTGACTGCCCGACCTACTATGGGGTTGAGTCTGATGGACTAGATTTAGACCGTGGCTTATTGGTAGAGCCACTGGACTTTGCTCACCCTGAGTAGCCTAGTTTAGTTAGGTTTGTCTGGCCTGCGAGCCAGCTAGTACATTTTCAGTTTGTAGTATCTTTATACTTATATTATCTGAGACTCTGGATGTTGTGTTTAGCTCTAACTTGTGGATTTTGGACTCGTTCCTGTTTTATCTATCATATCTCTTTTCATGCTATCTTCCTTAGTTTTGATTATATGATTGAGACTGTATTGCTATATTACCTCCATTCGGAGTGTATATACTATACAGGTACATTTATCTGTTTTAGTCGTAGTATTTACAGACCTTATATATAGCGTTCTACCGCCGATTCTGCGACGTAGGCTGGACGTAACCACGTGCTCGTGCCCCTCTTCAGGGTACGGGTCGTGACACATTTTTGTGGTGGCCCATGCAGGTCAGTGTCGCAACTAGTGCGAACTCGTAATGGTGCTCGACTTAGAGTGCTAATTAGGAGCCTGCAATTAGGACATAGGATTAGGGTATGATAGGAGTTACTCAATCACATGCTAGAAAATTTCTGATCTTTTGATTACCATGACAAATTCTTTTTACATTGAATTTAATTGTCCGTCTTTGATATTCCTATCATGTGCCATATTGATTCCTTGTTTCAACCTATCCTCAGGATGACGATCACTCGCTCTCAGGCAGCGGGTTCTAGCGCTGTATCGGAGAGGCCCGATCCGGCAGGTCTTCCACCTCCGACTGCGGGAGTAACAGTGGCAGTTCCAAGAGGTCTTCCACCTCCGGCTGCAGGAGCAGCAGTGGCAGATCCGGCAGTTCTTCCACCTCCGGCTGAGGGAGCTGCTATCTCAGTTCCTGCCCCTCCGGCGGGAGCAGCAGCAGCGACGGTTCCAGGAGGTCTTCCACCTCCAGCAGCGGGACCGTCTATGGTTATTCCTGATGTTCTTCCACCGCCGCCTCCGATACCGACAGATGCTCAAGGGATGTTGGTCCTACTGCAGCAGATGCTGTAGACGCAGAGAGCACATACAGAGGCACAACACCGTCAGGCAGAGGTGCTGCGACAGACGATGGAGAACTTGCACCAGTTAGCTATGGCTGCAGTGGAGAGAGGTGTACCGGCTACAGTTCAGGGAGCACCAGCACAGCAGCAGGGCCAGGAGAGGCCCGGTACGCATCTCGACTTCAGGAAGATGAACCCGCAGGATTTTAAGGGTACCGAGGGTATCCTATACGTGGACGACTGGCTAGAGGTTGTCCAGTGGAGTCTGGAGTTGGCAGAGGTTCCGAGAGCTCTGTAGGTGACTTTTGTAGCGAGCCAGTTCTTTGACATAGCGTTGACTTGGTATCGTACGGATCCGCGTGCGTCAGTGAGAGGTATATCTTGGGAGGACTTCAGGAAACTCTTTAAGGAGAAGTTCTACCCAGATGTAGCCTTGACAGCCTTGGAGGGGCAGTTTGCCAGTCTGGTGCAGGGGAACTCGTCGGTGGACGAGTACGCAGTGGAGTTCTTCCGCCTGAGCAGGTTTGCACCCAGTTTGGTTCAGGATGAGGGGTGCAAGGCCCGGAAGTTCAAGAGGGGTCTCATTCATGCAGTGCGCACTCGCACATCTGGGCGACGAGACGCGACATTTAAGCAGATCTTGATGGAGGCTCAGATTGCGGAGGAGGACTTCGGCCTCAAGCCGAAGAGGAGCAGTGACGCTATTGGAGCTAGTTCGAGTACAGGGCCAGCGAAGCGCTCACATTTCTAGCAGAGGCAGTTCCAGCAGCAGCAGCCTCAGTTACAAATCCAGCAGGCACCGACGCGTGTCCAGTAGCATCAGGGTCAGGGTCAGGGCCAGAGGCCAGCTACACAGTGCAACTTCTGCGGGAAGCCAGGGCACACTAGAGAGGTGTGCAGGAAGATATTGGGCGTCTGCTTATACTGTGGGGCGTCTGATCACCAGCTGAAGGACTGCCGTATTCACGGAGTCAGAGGAGTTCAGGACAGAGCACAGCCGGCCAGAGGACCAGCGGTTCAGCAGAGAGGTCCTCCACTTCAGACGCAGCAGTAGCATTTTCAGCAGCACCAGAGGGAAGCCCCTGCGGGCAGAGTGTTTACCCTGACAGCAGAGGAGGAGGCAAAGCCAGTAGGCGATGTAGTGGCAGGTCATGTTCTTCTCGATTCATTTCCTGCATTTACCTTATTTGATTCCGGTGCCTCGTATAGCTTTGTGTCTGTCTCCTTTGCTCTGAGACACAATATTATTGCTGAACCCTTGGGTAGGACTTGCAAGATATTTACCAGGGGAGGCATCATCCTGGTCAACAATATCTACAAGGGGCGGAGAGTTACTGTAGGAGGCCGAGTTTTGGGTGCGTGCTTGCTCGTAATGCCCCTTCTGAGGTACGATATGGTACTCGGAATGGATTGGTTGAGCATGCACCATGCTACTATAGATTGTAGAGGTGGTAGGATTTTGTTTAGGCCGCCGGGAGAGCCAGAGGTTGTGTTTTCCAGAGGAGCAGCTGAGCCGGTAGATGGGTTCTGCGGAGCTTTACTGGCGGGGCAGGCATTGCCACATCCATTGATTGCTGACTTCATGGATGTTTTCCCCGAGGAGTTGCCTGGGATGCCGCCGGATAGAGACGATGAGTTCTCTATAGACTTAGTGCCAGGTGCTGAGCCCATTTCACAGCACGTCTATAGGGTCAACAACAGCGAGTTGGCGGAGCTGAAGAAGCAGGTCGACGAGCTACAGGACAAGGGATTCATTAGATCCAGTTCATCGCATTGGGGAGCGCCAGTCCTGTTTGTGCTGAAGAAGGATGGTACGATACGTATGTGTATCGATTACAGGGCGCTCAACAACCTTACTATCAAGAATAAGTACCCATTTTCGAGGATCGACGACTTGTTCGATCAGCTGAGCGGCGCCAAGGTATTTTCAAAGATAGATCTGAGATCCGGCTATCATCAGCTGAAGGTGAAGAAGGAAGACGTTCCGAAGACAGCTTTTCGGACTCGGTACGGCTAGTACGAGTTCACAGTGATGCCTTTTGGGTTGATCAACGCCCCAGCTGTGTTCATGAACTTGATGAACAAGGTATTCCATCAGTACCTTGACAAGTTCATGGTGCTCTTCATAGACGACATCTTGGTTTACTCGAAGATGTCGGAGGAGCACGAGGAGCATCTGAGGATTGTGCTCGAGACTTTGAGAAAGGAGCAGTTGTATGGGAAGTTGTCAAAGTGTGAGTTTTTTCTGGACCAGGTCGAGTTCCTGGGTCATGTTGTGACCGAGCACGGGATCTCAGTAGACCAGAGGAAGATTGCTGCGATAGAGTCTTGGTCTACGCCCAGTATAGTTGCCAAGATTCGGAGCTTTCTGGGATTGGCGGGCTACTATTGGAAGTTCGTCCAAGATTTCTCGCGGATCGCGGAGCCGATGACTAGACTCACCAGGAAGGACGTGGAGTTCATCTGGACTGAGGAGTGTCAGGCCGCCTTCGATGAGCTGAAGAAGAGGTTAACATCAGATCCTATCTTGACATTGCCGTCTGAGACCGGTGGTTTCTCGATTTACAGCGATGCTTCTGGTCGGGGTCTGGGTTGTGTACTTCAGCAGCACGGGAAGGTGATTGCCTACACATCTAGACAGTTACGTCCTCATGAGAAGAACTACCCGACTTACGATCTGGAGTTAGCCGCTGTCATCTTTGTCCTAAAGTTGTGGAAACACTATCTGTATGGAGAGCAGATTGAGATCTTTACTGATCACAAGAGCTTGAAGTACGTATTCACTCAGAAGGAGCTGAACATGAGGCAGAGACGCTGGCTTGAGCTGATAAAGGATTTCGATATCGCCTTGCAGTACCATTCAGGGAAGGCCAACATAGTCGCAGATGCCTTGAGCAGGTATCCAGTGGATATGTATCTGACAAAAGACCGTCATCTTTTAGCCGACCTGGATAGTTTAGGAATCGAGGTGATCATTCCAGGCATAGAGGTACAAATATGGGGTTTACAGATTCAGTCTAAGTTGATGGACAGAGTCAGATCAGCGCAGTTTGATGATGTTGCTCTGAGGTGCATCAGGAAGCAGGTGCAGAGAGGGCTGCTTGATGATTTCTCCATTGCCGAAGATGGGTCGTTGTGGCACGGTGCTAGACTGTACGTTCCGAGTGGAGAGCTTCGGGAGGAGGTTCTTCAGGAGGCTCATCGCTCTCAGTACTCTATGCATCCTGGTGCCAACAAGATGTACAGAGATCTGAGAGAGCACGTTTGGTGGTACGGCATGAAGCGCGAGGTGGCTCAGTTCGTATCTCGCTGCTTGGTTTGTTAGCAGGTGAAGGCCGAGAGGCAGAGGCCTGGTGGATTGCTACAGCCACTACCCATTCCAGAGTGGAAGTGGAAGCACATCACCATGGACTTTGTGTCCGGACTTCCATGATCTCCAGGAGGAAAAGACGTGATTTGGGTCATAGTTGACAGATTGACCAAATCGGCCCACTTTTTGCCTTTCAAGGTGGGATTGTCTACGGAGAGGTTGGCAGAGCTGTATGTTCGTCAGATCGTGCGATTGTATGGGGTTCCTGTGAGCATAGTTTCAGATCGAGATAGCCGTTTCACTTCCCACTTCTGGAGGAGTTTGCAGGCTAGCTTGGGCACCTCGCTTAAGTTCAGTACTGCTTATCACCCCCAGACAGACGGACAGTCGGAGAGGACTATCCAGACTTTGGAGGATATGCTTTGCACGTGTGTGCTAGATCTCGGGGGTTCTTGGGAGGATCATCTTCACCTGGTAGAGTTTGCTTACAACAACAGCTACCAGGCCAGTATAGAGATGTCGCCATTCGAGGCTCTATACGGACGGAGATGCCGTACTCCCTTATCTTGAGACGATGTTGGCGAGAGGGTGCTGCTTGGACCAGAGATGGTAGTGGATGCAGCTGAAAAGGTCCGACTTATTAGAGACAGACTTCGGGTGACTCAGGATAGGCAACGGCATTGGGCCGATAGCCACCGGAGACCGTTAGAGTTCGAGGTTAGTTTCAGTTCCTGTTTGTGCTTGTTTGTGTTTTGTCTGTCCTGTGTGCTGAGTTTGTTTTATGTCTAGGCTGGCGCTTTGGTGTTCCTGAAGATTTCTCCGACACGGGGTACGATTCGCTTTGGCGGGGGTGGGAAGCTTAGTCCGTGCTACATCTGGCCTTTCA
The DNA here is from genome assembly GCA_029216955.1 of Iris pallida. Taxonomy (NCBI): domain Eukaryota; kingdom Viridiplantae; phylum Streptophyta; class Magnoliopsida; order Asparagales; family Iridaceae; genus Iris; species Iris pallida. Next base: position 4,901,990 of record JANAVB010044817.1, on the reverse strand, counting down.
ATATCGTTGAGAGGGTCGGTGCAGTAGCTTACCGGCTAGACTTGCCGCCTAAGCTAGAGGGGGTGCACAATGTGTTCCACGTGTCGCAGCTGAGACGGTACATGGCGGACCCCAGCCATGTATTGGATCATTCAGCGATCGAGGTAGGGCCTACTCTTCACTATCCTGAGCAGCCAGTTGAGATTCTGGATCGTAGGGAGAAGGTGCTCCGGAACCAGGTTATACCCTTGGTTCGCGTTGCATGGAGGCATCACTCTCCAGGCGAGTCTACCTGGGAGAGAGAGGACGACATGCGGGAGCATTTCCCTTATCTTTTCGAGCCCTGGGTTATAATTTCTGTTTCTGCATTGTGATTCATTGTATGTTTGTTTTAATTTTGAGGACAAAATTTTTCTTAAGCTGGATAGATTTGTCACATCCAGTTTTCATGAACAGGGGTATTTTGGTAATTTTCCACTTTAAAAATTATTTTGGAATTATTTATTTATTTATTGTATTATTTTGGGGATATTTGAGTCGGGTTCGAATTTCAACTCATCCCGACTTGTTTTGACTTGTTTCGGGGACCCGGGGTAGTGTTGACCTTAGCGGGCCCACACACTAGTTAGCCATGGCCCACAATATTACCATCAAAAGTTAGAGGAATTAATCATGACCCCATGGATTAGGTTAGACCTAATTAGAACTTTAGATTTACATTTTTAATCCCCAAATCCTAAGCAACCTTGTATAGAGCTAATAAAACAATAGAGGGGCAAACTTGTAATTAGTGAAAAAGTGGGTTTTGGACTATGTTGGCCGGCCACATGTAGGGGGTGCGGAGGAGAGAGAAATCACTTTCATTGTTCTCATCCACATTCTTCTTCTTCTTCTCCAAAGGTTCTTCCCATTTCTTGAGAGCTCCACCATTGTTCCGTCTCCAAAAATAGGTAAACCCTTCTCTAAATTAGTTTTTCCTTTCATGTAGAATGGTTAGGAACCCATAGGAATGTTTCCCATGGTTGTGTCTCCATTAGAGACTATTTTGTGTCCATTTGGACATTTTTAGAGGTGTCCAATATGTAGGATTGTGTCCTAATAGGAAAACCCCCTATTTGGACACATGGATATTGTTTGTGCATTGATTTTGGTGAGTTCTATCTTTATTTCAGAATTTTCATGTGTGTGGGAATGGTTTCTCTTAATGTATCAATTCCTATAATATATTTGTATATATATATGGTTATATATATCATTCTCTCTCTCTCTCTCTCTCTCTCTCTCTCTCTCTCTCTCTCTATATATATATATATATATATATATATATATATATATATATATATATATATATATTTTAAAAAAATATATATATATATATATATATATATATATATATATATATATATATATATATATATATATATATATATATATATATATATATGTATATATATTTTATATATATATATATATATATATATATATATATATATATATATATATATATATATGGCTTATATATATATTAGTGAATATTATGTGGTGTGGTGTTTGTGTTGTGTTGGGAGAGGGCATGGGTTTGTGTGTGTGTTTGTTAGTGAGGGAGTAATGTTTGTTGGAATGTTAGAGTGGTTAGTGAAGGAATTGGTAGAGTGGATATAGAGGAGATATAGAGAGGGGTAGAGGAGTGTTGTTGAGTGTTTTAGAGAGGGGAGAAACCAATCATGGCTGTCCCATTTCCTGGGAACAAACCCCCATCTGCTGCTGTCCAAAACAGCCCCTAACAGTCCACCAAATCACCCTTTGAGCTGTCCTATATTGTCCACAAATCAGCCCCACTTTTCCCTTCCAAAATAGCCCTTGTACACCCCCATGGCTGTCCCCAAACTTTCCCCATTCCTGTCGTCAAAACAGCCCACAACAGTCCACTTTTTCTCCCCCATTTCAGTCCAGTTTTGGACTATAGATGGCTGTCCACATTGGCCTAAAATTAGTCCCCCATTACCTTCATTTCAGCCCACAATACCTCCCATATGGCTGTCCTAGTAAGCCCCTAACACCACCACCCAACCACTTTAAATTCAGTCCACAAACACCATCTAAAATCAGTCCCCCAAGTCCACTACAAATCAGTCCATGTTTTGCCTTGTGTGTGTGTGAGTGTTGTGAGTTGTGTGTGTGTGTGTGAGAGAGCCATTTGTGAGTGTATCTAGTAACCTATAGTATATCCTATAGCTAAATCAATAGAAAACCTTTGAGTGTGGTTAATATGAGTGTATATCATGAGAGTGGGTTGTGTGTAGATGAATGTGAGAGTGTGAGAGGGTAAATTCATGATATGGTAAGTAGGTAATAGGGTAAATCAATACCCCGTATCCTAACATAGCTTAGATACCTAGGATACCCATTTCCCTTGGTAGGTAAACCTTAGATAGGTTGATATCTAGCTACCCTAAGGAGCCTAGGCTAGTACCGTGGATATTTGCGGGGTTTCCTTGGGATTGGGCAAGGTATCGGAATTTACCTTAGAAGGGTAAATAATAGTTTTGCCTAAAAATAGGATATTGGTGTTAGAAGTCTAAGATAGAGTTAGAACTTGATTCCCGTGGTTGGTAATGATCAAATATTGTGCTCATAGACTAGTTTTGACGTCGGTTGACCTTTTTGACCAAAAGTCAACAAAAGTCAACCAAGAGTCAAACTTAGTCTTTAAGGGACCCGATTTGACCGAAACCAATCCAGAGTTGACCAGTTGACTGAAAGTCAACAGTTGGTCAACATTAGACTAGTTTGACCTAGGGTTGACCCAGAGTTGACCAGAGTTGACTTTTTGACCAAAAGTCAACCTTGACCCCGTTCGACCTAGTTTGACTTGGAATGACTCCCAATATGGACTAGTATGACTCAGTTTGACCTAGATTGACCTAGTTTTGACTTAGACTTGCATTCATGGATTATATTAGTTTTCTTTTTCAGTATTAAGCCCTGTTTGACTCATAGTATCTTATTTTAGGTCTGTGATCACTCTGAGCGTCTGTTCACCTTATCAGCTCAGGACCACAGGCGAGTACATTTACTGATAGTTTTTATCGTCTTGATATCTACTATATCCGATTCAGTTGTAGTGTTTTACTTGATTCTCGATACGACAGTTCACGGAGTAGTATACGTCGGATCCTGTCATGAGATGTTATTCCTAGACTCTCTTGGTATATGAGTATGTGATATTCCTATGTTCCTGTACTTATATAGACACTGTTTTGGGAGTGGGCTGGCCCCCTGCTCTTGAACCCCATGTCATGACGTGCCATGTTCGGATCCGTGATACTATTTGAAGATGGGAAAATTATTAGGGGTTATGTGATCAAGCCTTCCTGTAACTATATTTTGCTAGCGCCACCCTCATCTCACGTAGGGTGTAGCAGACACCCCATTACCAGTTATCCAGGTTGGACGGCATGACTCTCCGTTGAGTACACCGTGGATTGTCGGGCCAAGTGGATAACCATCTCTTGCTTCCCTAGCCGATCACATATCGCTCTAATAGTTCAAATCATATTTTTACATTTATTGTCATATCTTATATTTCCAGTTCAGCTTTACTTACTGTACTTTCACCATGCTATGATTCATTTCTCACATGCTCTATCTGTCTTTTATACTGTACCATGATTTGAGACCAAGTTCTGTTTGGAAGAAGGGTTACAACTCCGGTCCTTGTTTGGTTCAAGGGTTGTAACTCGGCTTTCAAATCGTTCCCAAGTCGCATATATCTTTTGTCTTTTATTTTATTATTGCTGTCTCTTATAGTATTTTTCAATTCATATAGAACTGCTGTTGGTGTTTGTACTTGCTGATTTTCCTGACAGGATACCGTTGACAAATTTTACAGATGACTCTGAGACTGACTGCCCGACCTACTATGGGGTTGAGTCTGATGGACTAGATTTAGACCGTGGCTTATTGGTAGAGCCACTGGACTTTGCTCACCCTGAGTAGCCTAGTTTAGTTAGGTTTGCCTGGCCTGCGAGCCAGCTAGTACATTTTTAGTTTGTAGTATCTTTATACTTATATTATCTGAGACTCTGGATGTTGTGTTTAGCTCTGACTTGTGGATTTTGGACTCGTTCCTGTTTTATCTATCATATCTCTTTTCATGCTATCTACCTTAGTTTTGATTATGTGATTGAGACTGTATTGCTATGTCACCTCCATTCGGAGTGTATATACTGTACATGTACATTTATCTGTTTTAGTCGTAGTATTTACAGACCTTATATACAGCGTTCTACCGCTGATTCTGCGGCGTAGACTGGACGTAACCACGTGCTCGTGCCCCTCTTCAGGGGGTGGGTCATGACAGCAACTGCCTTGGATGGGTGGCGTGAACAAATGAAGATAGAGGATAATCCCTTGCCATGTCTGGGAGATACATCGCCCTCTCTTCAAACTTAAACACCCAAGCCTCCTTCTTGGGGTTCGTTTGTGATTGAAAATCAATATCATCCCCAAACATGAAGGCAGGCTTCAAAAATTGCTGGCCATCTAGTGACACCAACAATTCTCCATTCATCAATGACAGCAGCATTCTGTCTCCCTGAGCAGCTATCAGTTGCTTATCGCTTTGTGGAAACTCAATATGAGACAGATTTTCCAAATAGTTTGAGCCTACAATACCAGCTGGTGAGCCGAATACCTCTGCGAGAGAATGAATTTGCAAGTTCATTGCCAAAAGAAAAAGAAGAATCAAGTTAGTAAAAATCTAATTTGAATTTTACACAGATGACTTATTCACACAGATCTTTATACAAGTGAATTTTACGCGTAAAAATTAAGACTCGGTATTAGTGGGCTTGACTATGCAAACTTTACGCTTACGCGTAGAAGTTAAGTTGAATAAAAATTTTAAGTACAAAAGTTGTCGGTTTTCAGAATAGACTTTTACGTAAAGTCTTATCACTTGTGTATTTACGCTGGCACATATGAATGTGGGCATATTTTTCATATTTTTTACGCTGACACGTATAACATGAGCGTATTTTGTTGTTTATATTTTACGCTGGCATGTATTGACGTGAGCGTATTTTGTTTTTTACATTTTATGCGGGCACGTATTGACATGAGCGTATTCTGTTGTTTACATTTTACGCTGGCACGTATTGACGTGAGCGTATTTTGTTGTTTACATTTTACGCTGGCACGTATATACGTGAGCGTATGTTATTTTTTTACGCTGGCATGTATTGATGTGAGCGTATTTTGTTGTTTACATTTTACGCTGTCACTTATAGACGTGAGCGTATGTTATTTTTTTTACGTAGGCACGTATAGACGTGAGCGTATGTTTTTTTATGCTGGCACGTATAAACGTGGGCGTATTTGGTGATTCTTATTCTACGCTGACACGTATAAATGTGGGCGTGAAGTTTAGGGTTCGGTTCTTCTTCTTCTCCGACGAACCCATGGCCAGATTAGGTAGGGTTCTACCTATCATGGTCGGAGCCACAGCGGGGTTGGTTCTTCGGGTTGCCTCCGATGATGCGACGGCGGTTTTCGTACGCTCCCTCCTTGACGAAGCAGCGGTGGGCATCTTGCCCTTGGCGCCGGCGGTGGTCTTGCTCTTGGGGCCATTGATTTGAACTGAGATTTCGAAGGAGAGAATAAAGAAGATAGAGATTGCAAGAATGAGTAAAGATTTTCTCTCTACTAGTAAAGCTCTATTTATAGAGAATTTTGAAATCGGTTCAAATTCCCGAAATTTACGCTGACTGTTGGGTATTCCGAACTTTACGCAGACTGTTGGGTATCCGAACTCTACGCGGATGACTGTTGGGTATCCCGAGTTCTACGTGGATGACTGTTGGATATTCCGGATTTTATGCTTATGTTCAAAGTATTTCAAATTTTAAAAAAATTTGAAAACTTTGAAGGGGGTCTTATAGAAGCATAAAATAAACTTCATTACGCTCAAAAGACCACTTCCTTTACGCATGAAAGCTATTTGAGTCTTTACGCTCAAGGCTTTCGTGTGCTAGAGTTTATTTGAGCTAATTATACGCTCAAGGCTACTTTTCAGCCACTTAACGCAGGAAGTCTATTTTGAGTTATTTTACGTCCGGTCTGCTATTTTACGCAGGAAGTCTATTTTGGATTATTTTTACGCCCAATCTTTTCTGGCTATATGAGAACGTGGTCTGCATACGTGGCTTTCATGCCACACTTATCGAGGAACGTGTGTACGTGCTCTCCCCATATTGTTGAAGTTGTGGGACACGTGTTACCATGCGTAGAGATCACTACTCTATATGGGACACGTGCCATCACACGTAAAGGTTGATTTTCAATTGTAGGTGACAGTTACTTGCGTAGAGACCCAATTTTGTTGCTTTTTATGCACAGAGGGTCTAGTCTATAAATAGACTATTTTTAACACAAGAAGACATCAAGAGAAATACAAAGGAGGAGATTCTGAGAAAATTCATACTTTCATAGTGATATTCCCAGAAGCATTTCTTCAACTTTTTCTCAAGAAGAGGGTGAAGCAAAGCAGGAAAGCATTCGACTGTGCCATCAGTGTCGTTGTGTCGATACCTTTCTAGTGACTTAGTTCTTCCGATTATTCATCTTTTTCAAGCAGTTTTCTTCATCATCATCGTGTGGTCCAAGGAACAAAGTGATCGCTCTCAGATCAGACTTCCATAGCAATACTTCCCAGAAATAATATGTACTTTTGTACTTTTTCTTATTTTCTTTCAAAAGTCAATTTTAGGCATTTTGTTAAGTGAAACATGCACCTGAAGACTGGTCAATTGGCCATCTATTCCTAGAAGTAAAACTTCTATCCCCAACTTCTGTAAGTCCTCTAATTGATGTAGCTGAGTAGTCAAGAAAAATGTCATAGACCTCATACTCAAAGCATCGGCTACTACATTCGCCTTCCTTGGATGATACTACAAGTCAATCTCAAAATCCTTCTTCAATTTGAACCATCTTCTTTGCCTCGTATTCAAGTCTTTCTGAGTGAAGACATATTTCAAGCTTTTATGTTCTGTAAAGATCTTTACTCGCTCCCCATACAAATAATGCCTCCAAAGCTTCAATTCAAAGATCACTGTGGCAAGCTCCAAGTCATGAGTAGGATAATTCTTCTCATGAGTCCTCAATTACCTTGAAGCATAAGCTACAACCTTTCCATGCTACATCAAAACACTACTGGTCCAGATGGTATTGTCAAGATGGGTGTAGTGGTCAATTGCTTCATTAACTCATCAGATGCTACCTGACACTCTTCAGTCCACACGAACTCATGCACTTTGCGGGTCGACCGAGTCATCGATTCTGTAATCCTCATGAAGTTCTCTATAAAACTCCGATAGTACCCGGCAAGTCCAAGAAAACTTCTCACCTCAGAGGCGTTGGTCGGAACAAGCCACGTCTGTCACACCCCGATCCCGCAGGATAGTTCGTCCTCGCTTTGATCTCTACGGAATCGATCATCCTCGCTTGGGCGTAGTACCGTGCAAGCCTAAGTTGTGCTTGCATAAGGCAGTACCTGCACAATACAACTAGACTAAATAAACATAACACAAGTAGAACATTTAAATATAGAAAATCAAATTTGATAAAAAGATTTGAGACAAAAAATACTTTTTTTATTAATAACTGTAGAAACATGAAAAATATGGAGTTCATGCGGATTACAAATTGTTGCATAGATACTTCAGGCCAAACAGGCCCGCATAAAGGACAGTCGCATAACTGTTCAAAGCCGCATGCGGCCCATCGATGAATAGTTGTAGAAGAAAAATATGCGACCAAGGAGGATCAGTTCGACTGAAAAAGCTGACGAGTACTGGAAAAAAATATGATAGTTCTGACACTTTGACAAGAAAGATAAGACGTGAGACGTCGCCCAAAAGTAGGGTTTGTACGCCTCCATGCGGCCAAAGGAGCGTCATCCAGGCTGCATGAACCTCATGCGGCCCAGCTTATACGGCCCCAAAGTTTCCAAACTCCATGTAACTGTGATCCGGGCCACATGAGTCTCATATGACCCCACAAGATCAAAGACTGAGAACACCATACGCAATGGGACACGTGGCAATCTGACCGATTCTTTAATCACCCAGATTTGCTGCAACAAAATCCCAACAAACCGACAGATGGCAGCCCAAGAGCGGGTCCTTGTGTACCAACCAGCCACGTGGTAGCAAACCGACAATGCGGCTCAAAATCCATTCTATTATAAATAGCAGGGTGCCACTCCCCTGCAAAGGCGGGCAACCTTCAAGAGAAAAGCAATATCTTCACGAGCTAGAGACTGCATCAGATAGTCCACGGAGTAAGGCAGAGTTTATAGCACTTTCCCGAGCCTCCACCGTCACCCCCAGAATCAAAACTAAACAATTGTACTTAGATTATTTCCTAGGCTTTCTTTCTAGGCTCTTCTTTGTACAAGCGAGTTTGTAATCAATGCCAGTGTTCTGTAATACCTATTAATTTTCATAGCAAACACGATGGCGACTCTGTTGGGGACATCCTTCTCTTTCGATGAGAAGTTGGTGACGCAATCTGACGCGTCCAAGCTCGGCTCTACACAGCAGATGCTTGTGGTCCGCTTCGACCAACAAGCCTTCGAAGAATTGCTCTCTGAAGGGAGCGCCAGCCCATCTCAGAAGTGAGCCAACCCGAAGAGGACTCGCAAGGCGTCGATGCACAAAATTGTTGTCTCTGACTAAGTTCTCGAAGAAGCTCCTTCTGCAACTCAAGACGGTGACCAGAACTCTCCTGTGGCTTTGTTTTCGACCGCAGAGGACCCCATTGTCCCCAAATCCAGCAGAGAAAAACACTATGATGCTGAGTTTTTGGGGCCACAAGGAAACTCTATGTGGACGAAGAGGAGGCCGCGGAGAGAAGATGGGCAGTCTGTCCATGCAACAGCCAACTCTGGCCGCAGGCAGACAACTCATACGACAACCAACACCCGCCGCAGAAAGATGATTGATGCGGCAACCAGCTTTAGCCGCAAGAAGATGGGCCGTACGGCGACCAATCCTACCCACAGACAGGACGTCTCATGCGGCCCTGTCAGAAGCTCTGTGTTCGACTGCCTCTCATGCGGGCCCGATGCCATACGACCCATTAAAGAAGCGGGATGTATCAGTCTGGACTATTTTTACTATGCGCTTTCGGGCGCTAAGTCAAAAAAGTTTAGGACAGTGCGTGCTCAACCAGCCCAGTAAACTGTCCAAGTTGCTGACTGTCAGTGGGCCCCGTTAACTGTTACACGGGCTCCTGATGGAAAGTCTCCCTCTAAAGATCCAGAGCAAGTGCTTTTACTAGCCACGGATCAGGGAGCAAACATGATGCCTAAGCACCCGTGCATTCGGGATTCTCGAGTTCACAAGTTTGGTGCAAAGGCAGAGCAGCTTCCTACCGACTTATATGATGTGATTACTCACAAGCGGAAGACGGCGGCGTCAGCATGCAGCGAGTCCCACTTGGGGTGTCATTACACTCAAGTCATCATCAACTGCTGTTGTAACAAATCAGCAGTACCAGAAGATCGACAGCCAATTTTCCAGCGACTGCAGCAGCCAGCACCTGTCCGACAGGTGCAAATTCCAGGGGACGAAGAGTTTTCTTTCGCCTCCTGTAACTCAACTCAAATGGTTCCTCCTGGCAAGAGAGAAAAAAAGACATGCTCTTCCAGCCCGGCTACCTCGGCCAGTATTGCAAGAAGACCCTCATCTGGGTGGTTTCGTTCAACTACAGGGGGTGTCTATTTAGGCACTCGATCCAAGAAGAAGCTTCCGGCACTCGGGGGTGCACCTTCAGCCACCTTGAAAGTAGATGAAGCTGGGGGTAGCAGCCCCCTCAATGAATGCAACAACCCGGTGTACCAAGAGCACGTGCAGGGGGGTAGAGATCCACCAGAACTCTGCAACAGAACTAGACTTCCCTGAAGTTCACCTCCCTTACCAAGACGATACGGCTTCTAGCACAGGGGGTAGCACCCCTTTCGAGTCTGACGAAGATGACATTCTGACGTTTTCTGACGATTTCTCTATACAAGTGTACGGCACCGAAAGTACCTCTGCTACAATCTCTTTCACCTCTACCCACGTGAGGACAGTCTTTATAACCGATGAAAATCATGAAGTACCTTCCAACCGACAACGGCTAGAGGTGCTCGAAGCTATGCTCTTGCCCTTAGTAAAGTCGGTGGGCGAGATCAAAGCCGCCTTGCCAGCTCAACCAGCAAGGACATCGGGACAAACAAGCTTGGGACCCGCAGTCAACGTGGACTCCAACACGATCACCCCTCCTTTGGGTGATGACCCCATAGCACCATCCGTTCCTTCAGTTGCAGATGAAGCCAAGGAGGCTAGGAGGGAAGTCCAGGAGCTTCGGGCGATGTTCAATGCCCGAGACTCCTCTCGGGATCTCAGAATACGAGAGCCATATCCAGTCGCATGGAGGAACGTACCTTTTCCACCACGGTACAAGCCGTTCCATATCGATTTTTATGATGGAAATACCTCTGCTAGTCGGTATATGACTTACTTTGAAGTCACCACCGACCACTTGTCGCATAGTGACGCCATCCTCATACAATTATTCATCGGAGCATTGGAGGGGATCGCGTTCGGCTGGTACCACAATCTCCCCGACAACTGTATCCATTCTTTCGACGGCTTCAAGCATATGTTCCTGGAGAGATTCTACGAAGTGGGGCGTGATGCACAATAAGAAAATTGGTTTTTACCAACATTTTATAAACGTCGGGAAAAGATCAAAAAACGTCGGCATATGTTTTACCAACGTTTGATCAACGTTTCTTACAAACGTCGTCGTTGTCGTAGTTTGGAATTTACGACGTTCACAATAAACGTTGGCAAAAGCAAAGCCAACGTTTGCAGCAACGTTTAATAAACGTCAGAAATATGTGTCCATGGTTGACAATTTTTCAACATTTTAACAAAAATGTCGGAGAACTTAACAGTTTTTCCCAACCTTTTTTCTAAAAGGTTGGGTTTTGTCTTGATCAGTGAAAATTTTCCAACGTTTACCAAAAACGCCGGTAAAGGTAAAGCCCTTTAAAAAAATGAATATATTTGCCATGCACACTCCAATTAACATTATAAATTCAAGAAAAGTTGTTAAATTGAACATTATAATTTAAATAACATACGACAACAGTTGATCTTTATAACAAAAATACATAAAGTAATTGTTTTTACAAATAATATATAAATTATAAACTAGACTTTGGTTCTCCAAAGATGATCCCACCAAACGAAAGATGGAGATTTGAACAACAACTATCAACACATGCATGCAACAATAAAAAAACAAGTTTAATGACATATTTTGAAGATATCGAAATCAAAACTATCACAAGAAAAATAATAAAATGAATTGATCACTATAATTTGTGCAAATGGCATTTTTCCCCTTCAAACAAGAAATCCATTTATAATGGAACTACATCATCTTAAATATGTACAAAAAAACTAGAATTTTTTCCTTAGTGTTCATCATAGGGTGCAATCGAGATGAGTTGAGATTGACATGCAAGCTCAATTTATTCATCATTCAGTTCACTTCTACTGTTAGCATGCTACATTTTTGTGCTTTCCAGAAAACAAAGTAAGTTGTATCTCTTAGCAAAAGTAGATTCAGCATATAAATGAGTATTATTACTACTATACAAATGTAAGTCAACAATAGATGAACAACATAACTGCATTTTAAGTCATTCTGCTAGCCTGAACTGAATCTCGACAACACCAGTTGTTCACAGTGGCATAAAAAACATCTTCCTGTAACATTCAAAACGGGCAACAAGATAAATATTAAAAAAATATGTAAAACTGCAATCATCAATTGCCCAGAAACATACATTTTATTTATCTAGAGATAACCTTTTGAGCAAAAATACTTTTTCTAAACAGAAAATTTTCCTACTTTAGTTTATAATAGTTGATATGTCTGTTGATCTGCTGATTGCAAGTCATTTTAATCGAGAGACACTAATCAAACACAAAACATTTCATTAATCACAGTAAGCACTGACATAATAAACAAAAAACAACAGATTTAGTAATCCCAGCTATAATTAGTATAAAAGGTAAGAAAAAACAAGCAAAAACCATAAAATAATCATACACCTAGCTACTTCAAATAAATAAAATAATTAGAAAACGACAAGCATCAGGTTATCAGATTAAGGAGAAGAATGGGAAGGTTATAGCAATCATAAAATCCTTAGACTTGTGCAACTAACGTGGTTCTCTTATATTGCGATCTGAACAGAATTTTGTCAACACTATAGCTGAGATATGTTTAACTAAATCAACCTACACTGGGCCTTGCATCAGTACCTTATCTTTGAGAAAGACGATGGACAACTCAACTTCTTTGCTCTTGGAAAATTATAATTCCTCAAAATTCTATGATGCTACACAATAATGGATGACTATTCCCCACCCTAAATCATTACTACCAAAGGATGCTTTTGACAATATACTCTCATCAATTGAATTCAACATAGATGCATATTGACACAAGATTCTTTGGGGACTACTAAACCTAGCCATGTTGTGACCATGTAAGCTACTTCATAATAGTCAGCTAACAATTAAGATTATTTTTTCAGGTGATGGAATTCAAGCAACATTCGCTGGCACTCTTAGAAGGGGACGGTGACACGACAATTACAAGAATTCTGGGTGACACGACAATTACATGAATTCTGGCCTACTTATTAGTGTTACTCTTTTAACTTGTAAAACATGTCAGATAAAAACAAACCACTATCCATATACTCATAATCTGTATTGCACAGACACATGATATTTTACGACACAATACATTGCGACACATACAAGGCACCTATTTTGGTGCATCTTAGTATAGTTTGGAGTGTCCATGTTGTGACCGATACGTTTCCGTTATGACGCGGTAGAGATACGACAACACATAACATGGCACCTATTTTGGTGCCATAATGTATTTTCGACTATTTGAGTTGTGTTGGATAAGTGTCAGACACATTATGGGTCATATTCTCAGTGGGTCATATTCTCAGTGTTGTGCTTCCTAACTCAGAATAAAAATTCATGTATACATAGCTGAGCAAAAATGTCAGGCACAATCATAATACATGTCCACACAACACGGGTCATATTCTCAATGTCTTGCTTCATAACTCAAAATAAAAATACATGTATGCATAGGTAAGCAGATATGTCAGGCATAATCATAATACAAACTGTTACTTTTACAATTAGGCACTAGTCACAATCCAAGCATCAATATTCTCTGCAGATAGAAAAGTGCAAGTATGCAACTTACTCCTACATCCGTCTAGATTGATTCCTAGTACAAAATGACTTGTAAAACATGTTAACTGTGCAACAAAGAAAGAAGATGCTTCAGGCTCAAATAATCACTACATGCACTTAAAGGGATGAAAGAACAGACTGGCACGAAGCAACAAAGTTATGGAAGAGAATGCGAAAATGCAGAGGCATGGCACCATTAAGAATATGAAGAGCTCTCTCTACATTAATGGTGAAATCTACGTAACTTGGAGTTATTATCGTGGAAAATATGTATTCTTTTTTTAAAAAATTATGAGAAAGAATATACTTTTATCAATGTTCCTCAATATAATAAGCATTAGAATGATACAAAAAAACAAGGTTGGGAACATATTCGCAGAATCTTAGACATTTAAAACATGAAAAATTATAAATTCCCATGACATTTTGTTACTTTATTTCCTCAACCAGATACATATACTTGTTAGACAAGTATTACTAAATACTGAACGATTATCCAGCACAAGCAAACATAAGGCCACCTACCTGGAATACCATGTGAAAATTGCTCCATCTTAAGTCCCAATAAAAGATCATTGAGGCAATCGATGCTTAAACAGTTCGAGCCTCACTAATTATCGGAATGTAGGGACTATAAGTTTTGTCGAACTCCCTTTATACTGCCACCGACACAAACGAAAAGAAAAAAAATATTTGACTCATTTGAGTATTTTCTCACACAGTTTGCATGCCATATGTTATAATCTAGAGATTGAAGTGACTAACCTGTAGAGACCGAAGTAAAAAACCTAGAAAGTGAGGCTGAAGCAGTTCTTGACCTCGCGCTTGGGGAGTCTCAACCACGATGGGGTTAATCGACCATATGGCCTTCTCCCCCTTGTGGCCCCTCCCGAGCCCGATCCCTCGCCCCTTCCTCATATTCTTTTCTTGGGCCCTATTCTTGTCCCGGAGGTCGTTCAGACGCAAAAGGCTTCCATCTGCCAGCACTGGAAGGTCGAGCGTGGTGGCAGAACGAGCAAGATTAGGATTTTATTATAGGGAAGGGTTAGGGTTAGAGTTTTAGGGAGGAAGAAAGGAGGGGGTGGTGAGGGTTGGAGTCTAAGTCTACTGGAGGGAGGGAGAGTTATTACAAATAAAACCAAATAGAAAACATAGAGTAATTTTAAATTTTGGAAAATATTTGGGTGGCAAAAACCCAACTCTGAGAGTTTTCTCCTTAAATCAATAAACCAACATTTTTTCTTCTCCTGACTAAAAATTAATCAGGTTTGCATTCCCAAAATGATCAGATGTTTATACAAATCAGTCATATATTTTTTATGTTTACATTCAAACGTCAGCTAATTTCTCAACATTTATTGTAAAACGTTAGCATATCATGTCTATGCCAACTTATTGATAAATGCCAGGAAATAAATGTCAGAAATTCCCAACCTTTACGAGAAAACATCAATATTTTTTGACGTTTACGGCAGAACGTCGGTATATCATACATAAGACGACTTTAATATAAACGTTGGAACAATAAACGTCGGGAAAACCCTATTTTTTGTAGTTACGTGACAATGTCATCTCTCATGGACGTCGTTCAGGGAGAACGGAAGCTGACGAGGAACTATATCGAGCGGTTTCGCCAAACCGCGATGAGATTGCCTCAGGGCAATCCCGAGAGTTCTCTAATTGAAATCTGCCAGAAGAAGCTGCTCCCTGCAATTAGCCTCTGGATGGGAGACGATCAGTTCAGAGACTGGACGACTTTCATCATAAGTGCTACCAACGTGGAGGCAAAATTGAAGAAGGCTCGTCAGCTGGGGTTACATATTCCAGACGGAGAAGATAAGGGCAGTCGTCCTGGTCCCACATCCAGTAACAACAACAGCGGCACCACCACCAACCGGGAGAACAAGGACAAGCATGCCATGGTCACTGATGCGACCCAGAAGCCTGAACAAAAACAAGTGGAAGGTCAGTAGCCCAAGATCAACTACTCATTCGAAGATGGTCATGTCAAACCTATCTTCGATATGCTCTTGGAAGGGGGTAGGATCCAACTCTCGCAACCAAGATGCAAGCCCCGAGCAGTAGAAATGGAGGACCTGAAGTACTGTCACTTCTACCGCTATGTCCATCATGCCAACCAGGATTGCTTCCAATTAAAGCGGTACATCCAGAGTCTTATCGATTCCAAAGCTTTGTCGATAGACTTTGAAGAGGTTACTGTGGCGGCGAACATGGTATCTATTAAGTTCGGTGACTTCCCTACAATAAGCACTCTAGACGGGGTAATTCAAGTCCCCCGAGCAACGATGGAGGTTACTAATCTTCTACATGTCCAGAACCAGACATCTGGACTGGTACCTCTCACTATATCGCGAGGAGAGATCATGTGGGTGCATTCAGACTTGGTACCCGAAGTTACCCAGGGGGTGTCATCCCCTCCGAGCAAGAAGAAGGACAGGAAGTCTAGAGCCTGCCACACAATTTTAGCTGAAGCTGAAGAAGCTGCAGATATTGTTACCCGGTCTGGAGCGCAAGTCCAACTCGTACGGGGTAGTCCAACCGAAGATCCTCAGCCAGCAACGTTGCCTCCCACTGATGTTCCAAGGCCATCTCAGCCTCCACTGGCGGACAAGTCTAAGACAAAGGAAACCCGCTTCGATAGGCCACTCCGTAATGATAAACCTCAGGGACTGGAGAAACCTTACAACTTTGACAAATTAGCACAATTGGCTAATACGCCAGCAAAGTTGTCGCTATACGAGCTCCTAAGGCTCTCCAAGGATCTTTGTGTCGCATTAAGCGAAGCCCTCCAGAATGCTGATGCCTACTTAGCCCAGGTCAAGCCTCCAAGGGAAGATTCGCCAGCAGATCTACAGGACGACGGTAGCACAGATGCAATGCCCAGCATCATATTTACTCTACAGGACATGTTGATTAAGACCAACTTGTATGATCGCCACTTATACTACACTGGATACATCAGCGACGTCAAGGTGGATCGGATGCATATCGACCCGAGATCGTCAATAAGCATCATCCCAAAAAGTCTGCTCCAACTTCTTGGCATCCCTATGTACTGGCTAGCAGCAACCAACACAGCCATTAGTGGGTTTAACTCAGGGAGAAGCTATCCCCTAGGGAAAATCCGGTTGAACTGCCAGATTGGTGGCTTGAGGACGAAAGTTACCTACTACGTTATAGAGGTAGACACACCTTACAATATCCTCTTGGGGCGCCAGTGGATACATGACTATATGATCGTGCCGTCCACCCTCCACCAATGCTTCAAGTATGTCAATAGACACGGCTTCATGAGGACCGAATTTGCCGACATCGATCCCTTCAAAGGAGTTGAGCCTGGTTATTCTTCGGAGGCTTGTTTATACAAAGAATCCAAGAAGTACATAACCAACAAATTGGAGACTATCACAGGGCCCAAAGAATCCTTGATAGTTTACCCCTAGGCCCGTAGATCAAACAAAGCAACACCGCTTGTTGCAACCATACATGAAGAGGTGCCCAGCTCTCTCGTTCAAGCTGTGCAGTCGGAACCAATAGTCAGTCGACTCCCAAATTCAAAAGCCAGGGCCCATCACAAGGCCGATGGTGATCCAATTACCAAAATCCATCCGATGACCATCGGAGGACTCAGAATCCCTTGTCGAGCTAATTGTCACCCGTCTTCCCAAGGAGGGTCGGGAACTAAATGCCGACCCGACATACTCAAACAAACGAATCCCCAAGATGGCATCCCAACCTTTGGGATCGCAAGGGGTATCCAAGGAGGATGTAGAACTCGTCGAATACTTGGTGGCACAGGTAGAGGGTACCTCTCCTGATGACGTAATGAACAGAGTTCCTTGTCTCATCAATAAGAGTAAAAAAAGAGAATATATATTTACCTAGAGTGTCGAGTTATGTACATCAGGTACCTCTGAACTTACACTCTGTTCCCCCTCCTTCGAGGGGACTCACATTGCACCTCTACAAGTGACAAGTCACGTATATTGATACCTCTGAACTTTCGCTTTAATATTTCGACCACCATTTATCACGCCCATATCTCCATTGTTGGGCTTAGTTTCAAATCTATTACCCGTACCACCAGTGCGCAGAAGGAT
Organism: Iris pallida; assembly: GCA_029216955.1. Taxonomy (NCBI): domain Eukaryota; kingdom Viridiplantae; phylum Streptophyta; class Magnoliopsida; order Asparagales; family Iridaceae; genus Iris; species Iris pallida. Next base: position 4,884,541 of record JANAVB010044817.1, on the reverse strand, counting down.
AATAGGTCCACAAAACTTATCCTAATCTATTACTCGTACCATCAGTGCACAAAAAGGGTAATAGATCCACAAAATTCCTCGAACGGGAAAGACAACCATGTCCATATTACCTCTGAGTTGTTTTCCTATCCATCACTGACAAATCACCCAATACATAGAATTTCCACGTTGATAGCACCTCTGAGTTGTTCTGTGTATCTCTATTTGGCCTACTCCTACCACGTCCTCATTACCTCTGAGTAGGAAGGCTATGCTTCAGACCCATATTTACCACGTCCTCACTACCTCTGAGTAAATATGTCGGTCTTCTCTTCACTCGTTATCAGTACTCGCCTCGCCAGTACACTAAAAATGGTAATGAGTCCCCAAAAAACCATCCTATTACTCACACCATCGGTGTATCAAAAGAGTAATAAGTCTACAAAATATCTTGTTAAATCTATTTGCTCGTATTTTCAAAAAAAATGCACCCAAGGGCAATAGGTCCACAAAAAGTTCCCTCCCGGGGATATTCTTCAAACAAAATGTCATTACAAGTTCATCAGAGCGGAGTGAATCTATTCTGCTCTGTCAAAAAAAGGAGAGAGACGAAGAGCAAAGTCTATTACTCATCAGCGTCACACAACTTGTTAAGGGTGTCCTCCAGCTTTGCAGTTGAGCGCTCAATTCTCAGTTTAACTCAGCGTTCAGCTATCTGGGATAACCTCTCGGCATCCTCCAGATGCGCATGAGCCTGCTAATTTTCTTCCAGTTTCTTTCATGCTCTCTCTAAAGCAGCAGAGGTTCGGGTGACCTCATCAGTCTTCTTCCATATCTTCTCACCCTCTTGATGGGTGACTTGGAGCTCGGTCTCCATAGATGTTAACCTAGCCTGGAGCTGGAGGAGCTGCTCGTTGATTTCGGCCATAGCTCGAGTAATGGTGTCCTCACAAGTAAAGAAAATCTCTCCCTCCCGACACTGCTTGTCATACCTAAGGGACAACTCCTGGAGGTCCTTCTCCAAAGAAGGTTTGGTTGTCTCTTGAACAGCCTTCACCTTTTCTACGGCGGATACAAGAAAAAGCATGCTCCTGCTCCACCATGGAAGACGCGTCTACTTGCCGTAGTTTCTGCAACTGGATTAGGCATTGATGAGCCACTGCTAGTTTGTGCTCCAGATGGATGGCCACCCCTTCTCTACCTGGGAGCGTCTTTAGCAGGGCAATTTGGCCTTGGACGCAGTGGTGGGCCACAGCAAATGAAGTCCCTCTCTTTAAAGCAGCCTCGACCCTCCGTTTCAAATGGCGTAAAAGCTCTCGTCAACGTCCCTTGACGACTCGTCCAAATTCTCCAGAGAGGATGGCGTCGACCGGATAGCATCTAAGGAAGGTGAGGGCTTCTGGGAAGGGGGTACACTTGAACTTGAAGATCCTGTTATAAGGGAAGTAAACTCCGAGCGACGAGACTCCCATACGGCAGCAATTTTCTTTTCTGCAGCCCGAAGGAGCTGAAGGCTAGGCAGGGCAGAAGGTTCAGGTTCCGAGAAAGAGGCAGCTCCAACCGATCCTGCATGCACTAAAGAGGTGGAAGGACCTAGGATGTCTGTACTCAACATGGTGGAAGGTGCCACAACTCGAGCCGGTAAGGGAGAAGGTATGTTTCTTGCTCGTATCAGGTTGGCCCCTGGATCCTCTGCTATTTCCGCCTCCGCAGCCACATCCGCCACCGGTAGCGGCGAGGCAGGTCCGGTAGTTCCGACAAAACCGGCAATCAGCTTGACACGAAAAGGATGGAGTTGAAGCAAAAATTCTCCTCATTGGTGAGAAAGTGGTATAGCTTACCAGAGGAAAAAGGCAACGGCTGAGGCTCGGCAGGAGTTGTCTTAACACCTCCCACCATTTCTAAAACTCCGGTGGGGTCAGCGACTGCATCCGAACCATCAAGGCCTGTTCTTTCTGCCCATGTTGCTTCAGGTACAGACGTAATGATATCAGCACCAACCTGTGAGGACCCCGCAACTTTGGGGTCGGCACCCAATGAGGAAGCCGCAAGGGAGGCAGCGGGTGATAAAAGGTTTGTCTCCTCCGAGGCCTGTAAAGGAGAGCCTTCATATAACATTCCAAGGACAACATGGGGACTTGTCGTGAAAGAACTTACCCTCATATCAACTTCAGAGCCACTACATGTTTCCTCCATGCCAAGCCTACGGAACCTAGCCGCGGTCCGCTTTTGAGATAAGGTCTACCAGCGACAAGAGATTCGGGTCCGCTTGGTGCACATGGAGGATTCGACACAGGTGAAGGCACACGTATAGCCAAAGGACTTGTAGAGGGCTGGAGACCCTCGGAGTCATCTTCCTCCTCCTCCGTACTGTCAGAGTCAGAATCAGAAACTTTTTTCTTTCCCTTCTTCGTCCTCTTTCGAGAATCCCTCATTCGCTCCTCCAATTTTATACCGACAATAAAGCTGGTACAAGGATCAAAGTCATTGGGAGGCACATTCACAGATACGTGGCGAAGAGCCGCCATATAGGCAATACGCCCCGAAGTCTCGGTATCAGGTAAGACGAAACTGGCCCAGGTATGGATCGCCGAATAATAGCACCAGGCTCGGATACCATCCAAGACACTCCCCTTGAAACCCAGGCAAGGGTTAGGGTTATCCAAATATAATTGGTTGTACCCAAATTGCCGAGAATACCGGCTAGGTAAATATGGCTCTAGGTATACAACATTACAGTTGCGGTACACCAGATGGGAAGGACGGATACTCTGCAACCAGTGAAATAGTTTTTCAGATAAAGACTCGGGCGCAACATCACTATCAAAACGAACGCGTCCCATCTCCTCCTCGATAAAAGGTGGGACCGACACAAAAAAAGAGTATCTATCCACTCGCACGAGAGCGACTCGGCAATCAGGAAAGCCGGTACAGTTCCAGGGCATGTCACGATAAAGGTAGATGAAGGCATCATCACTTGTCGTATTGCCCTCCGGACCAGGTCGCATCAGAGAGGTATAATGCATCAGTAACCACCCCAATAAATAATGATACGGTAGTTCGATTCTATTGAAGGGTTTCGTAAGATTACGAGCAATAACTTTCGACGTAAAGGAACGAAGACCCCTATAGATGCTACATACCATCGCAGGAAGCAGAGCCAACTTGGCCCCAAAAACCAGCTTCACCGCGGGAAGGATCAGGTTGCGACTAATCCTCTCGATCGCACCGGAACCTGCCGAAACAACACAAACCCTCAACCAAATCATCAGGTACCCAGCCAAAATAGCTTTAGCAGACAGAGGTTGAGTATCATGATAAAAATAGATAAAGGTGACACTCAGGCTCCCAAATCTGTCACCAGCAGCGTGGGACCTTTTAGTATTTCGCACCTGCACATCCACCTGCGTCAGAGATTGGGGGCTCCTAACCGCAACTCGATCGGATGCGCTAAGGTTAAAAAGATAGCCAATCCAGGTCATGATGTGAGGAAGGTTCCCTTCTGAACTATCATCCTTCTTCTTAGATATTGTTGACAGGTACTGTGGTGGCATAGCAATTCCTGATATACGGCTAGGAACCCAGGATATCGTCATTCTAATTCTTCGAATTCTTTGTTTGTCGGGGTATACTCTTTATAAGCCTCATCGCCCCAGGGCCATCTGGACACACTATGCATTTCGTAGAGAACGAGCCCTATCTCTCCACCTGGAGCAAAAAATGTCCCCATTTGGCAATTGTACATCTCAAACAAAGCCATAAATAACTTCGAATTCATAAACAAGCCACAACAGGAGCCCCTGATGGCATTATAGAGGCCAGTCTGTCGAAGGGTGCCCTCATACTGTGCTAGGATCCAAGAAGTCAGGTTAACCCAGGGCAGGGAACGATGCTGCCAGTTTAGTAAGGACAGTTTTCCCACAGCGTATGATCCCTTATGAGCAATCTAATTCAAAAAGGTGTCAGCTTCAGTAAAAAACATATTAGACTTCAAATCGTTGATGAGACTGCCAGGAGCCAGCCCAATAACGGAGTAGCTCATTGATTCCTTCACTGCGACCACTGACCTCGAGAGGTTGTTGAAACGGATATGGCCCACAAAGATCCTCTGCTGATCCAAAGTTAGAGAACTCGACATCTTCCTCTCGAAAGATACTATATTGAAACCAGATAAGGAAAAGTGGTGCTCCATCAAGGGTACGTGGATTGCTTCCCCCTAAAAATAAAAATCCTAACTCTCAAGAGTCTCTATGATGCTCGGATCTGAAATAGCCAGGGCATCCTCGAATAAAAATAGAGGCTTCGGATGAATGTCATTCAGTTGCCCGGAGTTCATCATGCCAAGTAAGAAAGAGAAAGACTGATTTCTGATCTCCCTCAGCCGGTCTTCAGGTTGATTTCGGTTAATCTGAATCGACACACTTTTGACTATCTCATCAAAAGTTACACCCGACGCAGATTAAGAATATTCTATCAAGAGTTCTTCCGAGGGAGCTAAGGGCAAGTCTACTACAAAAGACAGAGAAGAAGCAAAAGTTAGAAGTTTATTCTTCAAAACCTAGCAAAAAAACAAGACCTATGCGGCATGAGACATATGCTTATATGGCTCGGACATAAGATACTTATGCAGCTCAGTTACAAAATGTTCACACGACTCGATAATAAGGCACTTAGGCGGCTTGAAGCGCTCCTGCGGCTCGAGACATGAAACACCCATGAGGCCCAGTCAGGAGACACTTATCCGACACAACTATGCGGCATCGATGAAGATCAATCCTAAGTCATTTATGCAGCACTTATGTGACTCAGCTTATACGGCCCCATCATACAGAACACATGTAGTTCAACTGAGATAGGGCACGCATCGACCAAAGCTTATTGCACACAGAAAGCGATATAGCACGACATAGCCATCGTCTCCCTACTGTCCTTACCTTTGATTGGAGGGTGCACGTCGGAGTGAATGGAAGAGGAGTCCGCCGCCCTCGAGGGAGAAGCAAGCCCATTTCCTTTGGCCGCAGTCGACTTGGAAGCTTTGGGAGCCATTGAAGACAGGAAGACGAAGATGAAAGAGAAGGAAGTAGAAAAAGAAAATTTCCTCTTCAAAGTCACTCATATTTATAGAATTTCCAGAGAGGATGTCGCTTCGATTCTCGAGATCATAAAGATAATGATGACGCTTAGGGATTTTATCCCTAGTAACCGTCAGTTTTATCTCGAAAAAAGGAACCAAATCCGAAATTGAATCAAGGGCATTAAATGCAGCAGTGACAGCTGGCAGACTCACTGCGGCTCAAAGCGTCCCTGCGACTCAAGATTTGTTCTGCGACTCCGAATCCTCCTGCAGCTCAGTATTTCTCTGCAACTCAAGTTCGAAAATCACTGCTAGCAAACATGAATACTCCCCACGACTTGGCATATTTTTCATGCTTCTTATTCAAAGTATTCCAAATTTGCAATTTGGAAACTTTGAAGGGGGTCATGTAGAAACATAAAAAATATGGAGTTCATGCGGATTACAAATTGCCGCATAGATACTTCGGGCCAAACAGACCCGCATGAAGGACAGCTGCATAACTGTTCAAATTTGCATGCGGCCCATCGATGAAGCTGCTGTAGAAGGAAAATATGTGACCAAGGAGGAGCAATTCGACTGACAAAGCTGACAAGTACTGGCAGAAATATGACAGTTCTGATACTTTGACAAGAAAGATAAGACGCGAGACGTCGCCCAAAAGCAGGGTTCTTACGCCTCCATGCGGCCAAATGAGCATCATCCAAGCCGTATGAAGCTCATACGGCCCAGCTTATGCGGCCCCAAAGTTTCCAAACACCATGTAACTGTGATTCGGGCCGCATGAGTCTCATGCGACCCCACAAGATCAAAGACTGAGAACACCATACGCAACGGGACACGTGGCAATCTGACCGATTCCTTAACGATCCAGATTTGATGCAACAAAATTCCAACAAACCGACAGATGGCAGCCCGAGAGCGGATCTTTACGTACCAACCAGCCACATGGCAGCAAACCGACCATGTTGCTCAAAATCGATCCTATTATAAATAGCAGGGTGCCACTCCCCTACAAAGGCGGGCAACCTTCAAGAGAAAAGCAATATCTTCACTTGCTAGAGACTGCATCGGATAGTCCACGGAGTAAGGCAGAGTTTATAGCACTTTCCTGAGCCTCCACCGTCACCCCCCAGAATCAAAACTAAACAATTGTACTTAGATTATTTTCTAGGCTTTCTTTCTAGGCTCTTCTTTGTACAAGCAAGTTTGTAATCAATTCCAGTATTCTGTAATACCTGTTATTGATTTTCATGGCAAATAATAACTTGATAGAATATAAAATATAATACCTACGACATAAAATGCCCTGACTAGCTTACATATTTATCTTTGAACTCTTTTTGAAAATAGCCACAATGTCCATACATCATATTCCTTTATTTAAACAAAACATAAAAACACATTCAGAATGAAAACTATTAGACTTGAATTGAAAACAGCTTCGAGGCGATCAACAAGCTCCACTGGGATGGATGAGCTTCAGTGCCTTACCTAAGATCCTACTGTCTCGTGCTTACCTAAAATAGTGCCCACAACGTGGATCAGTACATAACACGTACTAGCGAACGACTATGGCCAAACTCACATAAATATGCACTAAGTAGACTATGAGGCTAGCATCTATTATTAGTGATCTTTCTACTTGTCTAGGTTCTTTTTAATAATTCATAAGAAACATAAACAGTAAAAGACTTGGCACTTATATATAAAGCCTACCCACGGACGATGATCCATCCCTGTACAAGACAAGGATTAGCATAATTTGCATATATATATAATAATACTTACGTTTCATCTCTACATTCAGTTTAGGTTTGCAATAAATCTCAGTATATACATGAACATAACTATATGTCGGTCCATGGGTCATTTTCCATGATCAAAAGTTGGGACATACAAATCCATCTTACTGATAGACATAACACCCCCTAATTGCGAGATTTTTTTTTACCTCAGGGTGCCCAATCTCTCTTAGGCCGAACGACTCCCAGTGGCCCAAGAACCGATCAAGAGACTATACCTTGTGCACAAGTTGTCCTAGACCGATGCATGAGATGCATTCTATCAGATAAAAATATTTCATTATGTAGGGAACAACAAATAGCTTACTTCGATAATTCTTTTGATAGGGTCATAATTCCATTCTTTCATATTGATCGATCTTAAACCATTAAGGTCATCTATAACATATCTTGTGTAAAGCATACCATGGAAACAACTAAACAATCATATTGAGCAAGAAAAGCAGCAGCTCTATAATCTAAGAAGTGATTTAATTCATTTATCTTTTCTTATCTTTTGTTGTTATGGTATCATTGATCACAGGAATGCAACAAAAAGTGGACTAGAGATATTTTGTTAAGGCATGGAGATAAATAGTAGCTCGGTCAAGGTGACTCACTAAAATAAATCTACTTGGAGAAGGAGGAACTTCATACACCGATTACGCTATGCCTATGCATCCTACATTGGCACCAATATTTGATTTGTTTACTTCGATCTCTTTCTCTCAAGATTCAGAATAAATGTGAAATGCGATAAAAATGAACAATAAAAACCAACACAAAAATGTATTCATCAAAATAAAGTAGCAAAAACATCCAACAAAAAATGTTGGACTCGTTTCAATAGAAGCCGATCCATTAGTTAGAAACACTTTCATGCATTTCGTCAATGATCCAACGATACCAGCAAAGGTTTCCCCATTGACTCATTCGAGACTGAGTCAACAAGCCATAGGTATTACATAGTGAACCGCGAGGAGTGGGGCACTACAACGTCTCTATTGCAGATATCTTGGTCAGATCAACTAAGATACCTTCCCCCGAGATAACGGGTCCAAGAAAAGAGACATGGTCTAAGAAGAGTTCGTATTTGCTCAATTTAGCATATAGCATCTCGCTCCTCCCGGCTCTTCAAATATACCAAAATGTCATCTATAAAGACAACCACAAACTTTTCCAAATATCGATGGAACACCCTATTCATCAAATTCATGAATAATGCTGGTGCATTCGTTAATCCGAAAGGCATCACTAAGAAATTGTAATGACCATAACGAGTCCTGAATTTGTCTTTGGAATGTCTTATCTACGCACGTTCACTTGGTGGTATCCCAACCTCAAATCAATCTTTGAAAACACCTTCACTCCCGTCAGCTGGTTGAATAAGTCATCAATCTTGTGTCAAGAGTGTTACCAATATTTTTTGAGTAGTTGAAGTGCTTCGCAAGTCGCCAAAAACTCACATGCGACAAAATTGGTTCAACCTAGACACATGTTCATAAACCGGACGCCACAAACAAACCATACGAAACCACATGGATAATCAATTAAAGATCAAAGTAGACACGTAGATCTAAAGTTAGTTTTGATTTTACGGCAAACGGACAACAAAAAGTAGATGAAAACTTGTTTACAAATCAGCATACCTGCTGTGACATTTCAGAATTGGGTTCGCCAACCAGGGCTTAGGATTTTGGCTTCCACCACCCTCCAAATCGCCATAGCCGTACTGCGGCTTGCTGGGATGGAAGAGGAAGATTTTAGGGCTGAGATGGTAAAAGAGGTGGAAGGATCAAAATAGGGTTTTGTTCGGTTTTACAGAAACTTGTGCGCGAGTTCTCCTTTGGGGTGCGCTCGATTTCTGCATAAAGGGGGAAGCTGTGGATACAATTTTATGGGTTTAATATAAGATATGAGAGCTTAAAGGGTTGAGGTTTGTTAGGAGTTGGTTTGGTACGATTTGATGGAGATTTGTTAGCCCAATTAAAAGATACACCAAAATATATCTCAAAGGATTTAAATAGAATCCAAATTAGGAAAGTGAATATTGAGTTTAAAAAAAATTAATTAATATGGTTGCATATTATTCCATAAAAATCAATCTAAAATGGTTCTATTAGATTAGGTTACCCTATAATAGGCTCTTTTAAATTGTGTTAGGCTACGTTTGGGTCAATAGATTTAATCAAGTCGAAATAGGACCCGAAAGCCTATTAAATATGGGTATTGTGTGCCATTTAAAAATAATGAGCACATGAGAACACAATTGAGTGGGACACTATTAGCATGTGTATAGTAGGCTCAAAATAGGTCAAAATTATATATTGAGTCGAAACATTTGGATCAGGATTGGATCTCAAAATGGAATTGGAAAATACATTAAATTTTACGGTGAAGGCTAAAATGACTATTTTGACCCTAAAGTTGTGCAAGAAAAATTTAATGCAGGAAAACATGTTCGAGTTGGACATGATATACCAAAATGAAGGTGGACTCGTCTAGAACACAAATATAGAACTTGTTTCGAGGAATTTGCTAATGCTATACTTCAAAAAATCAAAGCTACGACAAAGTTTATTTATAGTCAAAATTTAAAATAGAATATGATTTAATAAATAATATTAAAAAAAGATATTTTATTGAACCATTGATCGTGTGGCCCGATCCTGCAGAACGAGAGAGGCGCCTGAAGGCTCAAAAGCCCACTCCGTGGTGACCGTGCTGGGAGGTAATGGCTGTTAAGCCCTCTTATTTTGGCACAGCCTAAAGGCCTACTTCACACTTACCCTCCTTATGTGCGCATCGATCGACTGTCGTAGTGATTTGCATGGGGCATTGCACGTCGCGTCGGAGATTGTCTACAGCTTCTTTTTTATGTATTATCCCACCTTTTATTTCTGATTTTGATTTATGGTCTTCCAATTGATACAAGTGCTCCCTTGTGTTATATATCATTTTGAGCTATTATCAACTTTCATATTGAGAATGGTATGTGTATCGAAGATATAAGATCCGATCGTGGGGTAAAAAATTCTAAAAATCAGAGGGCTTACGCATACAAAGCATGAGGGGCTTGTTTGAGGCCATATAGAGCTTTATGTAGCTTGAAAACATGGCCTGGAAAACGAAAATCCTCATAGCCAGGAGGTTGTTTAACCTAAACTTCCTCCTTGATAAACACATTTAGAAAAGCACTTTTAACATCCATTTGAAAGATTGTAAAATTCAAATGCACAAAGCATTCTAATATACTCTAAACGAATGATGGGTGCATACATTTCTCCATAATCAATACCTTCCTTTTGGTTATAGTGTTGTGCAACTAATTGAGCTTTCTTACGAGTCACAAATCCGTCTTCATCAAGTTTATTTTGAAACACCCATTTAGCCCCAATAATATGATAGTTATTGGGCCTAGTAACTAATTCCTAAACTTGGTTTCTCTCAAATTGATTCAATTCATCTTGCATAACAACATCCAAAATTCATCATTAAAATCATCTTTAATATACGCTATGAAGCTCTCCATAGAGAAGAATAGCATCAATGTCAACATGGCATGCCATGAAAGTTCCAGACTGTCAGTGTTATAAGAAATATGCCTTGCTTAATTGCTAACTCTTCGCATAAGAGTACTCTACGCGAAGATGGCATTTCTTATTCCCCAAATAATGACATGTAATTAATTAAGATGACCTTTCAAATTATGAAGCATGTGCTGCTTTTAATGGGATATGTTGGAAATTCGAAGCGTCGGTCATGATTACACCTAATCAGGAGAATTAGTAATATTCCATGTAACTTATGACACGTGGCATGATGACAATAATCTACGCGTGCGTTCAGAATTAGAATTTATGTCAAATGATGTTAGTAGTTTCTGTACGAAGGTATTCTATGCGAAAATGGGTGAAGCAGTGCAACCTTGCTCATTTTTGCTCAAAAGATTATAAAATAGCCTTTATAGCACATGTCTATAAATACCATTGTTTTTGTGTTGTCAAGGCTTCGAAGAGCAACGATTCCTGAGCACTTGAGTTGTCTTATTGCTGAACTATGCTTATATAGTATTTGTGAGTCCAGAGACTTTGTAAGTCCAAGACACACATCTGCTTTTCCTCATCTTGACATCGGATAGTGTCACGACACACATCCGCTTTTCAGATGCAAGTACGTGTGCAAGTCCAGCCCACAAAATCACATAAAATATAACTTTATTGCTCATTCATATCGCTACATTAATTACAACATTTATAAGATTTATATTTAAAGAATTTATAAGTCTCACAAAATAAAATGAGACAACTAGTCTATCTAATTAGTCTTCTAGGTTGGCCTTCCAATATACCCATGTCTTCCCCAACAATCTAAAGCGTGATGTAGTCGGTGATTATCTGAAAAATGTTATTTTTCAATCAGGAATGGAACGAGTACATTTTAACAGCATTTCCAATAATTTGACAAAATCTATAAAACAATAAATAATACTGAAATACATGATGGGTGTGTAAATAGAGAATCATGGTATGAAACATGTGAGTAAAAGCAGAAGAGCATGGTAACAATGACAAGAAAGTAACAGTAATAGATGACTGAAACAGAAACAACAAAATATAGCAAGACTGTATCTAACTAGTGAGTTGAAATACCACTTTCGACATATAAACGGCTAAGGGATAAATCCGGCACCCCGCATGTGAAGTGTGCGACTGCTATCAAACACGAATAAACCAATAGGATATTTCTGGATATATTTACATGTCTACTAGAGTGTTTCTCCACCATACTAGTACTTATAGAATCAAATAGGTCATGAACACGGTAATACATCAGTCACAAAAAACAACATGTAAAGAAACCATAACTACTACATCATGTAACAATCGTGTCAAGAATCAACAGAAGATCAATGTAAGACAATACTAAATACACGAATTATCGAAGTCATAAAATATGAAAAATATCAGAAATATACTCACGTATGGTCCTTTGCTGGTGAAACTGATAATACAATTTTGTTTGAAATATTTTAGTTGGCTTAGGGGTAGCACACAAAATCAACAATACCCAACCACTCAGTGAGCCATGAAAGTCAACTCCTGTAAATGTCTCCGGATGCTGAAACAGACATCATCAATGTGTTTGGCATAAAAAAATCTAAGTTCGACTATCCACAAGTCAAATTCAGGACAAAGTGGCAAAATCGTAATTTTGGATCAAAACGATATCCGTCGTTGGACCCGCATTGCACCGAAAAACGTGCTAGAACATACGGTCTCTAAAGTCATCAAACTATATGTCTACGGGTCCGGTTTGACGATACTAACCCAATCGTATGTCCAAAATTGGATTCTGGAGGGCCGTGAATAAATTTGCAGTTGGATCGGATCGCGGGCCGCCAAAATAGTGTTTTGGTAAACCTTATCAGAATCAGACTAAACTTGGCTCACAGGACCAAAAAATTGATACGATTCCAGTGGCATAAGTTTCATATCGACATGAGAAACGTGCACAAAGTTATGGTCTAGTTTACAAAAAGGCAGATATGGGGTATCTCGATAGATACGCCTCGATTTTGTCGTACACACATAATAAAATTATGTTCTTTCGAATTTCACACGTCGACAACATCCATATGCATCTTTTGATGCTCATGGGTTGCGACCACATCGTCCGGTTTGTCGGGGTGCACGTCGTATCGGTGATTTTTGTAACAAACTTTTAGTTTTTAGAAAACTATTTTTAGGAATTTTCTAGGCAATTTACCTATAATTTTAATGCAGAATAGAACAAACTATTCACTGGGTTTTCTAGAGGGTCAGTTAATCTATGGGTACAAGGAATAGATTCATAGATCGATCGACTGTGCAAGGAAATACGATTCTTCAAACAGGTATTCAGGGTAGAGCCTGTGCTCTGTTTTTTGAACAAATTTCCTTGACTTTAAGTCAATTTTTCTCGACAATTTAAAACTTTCAAATTCAATATATTTGAAGAGTTTTGAAGCTGTATAGATTGGGTACATACCTGTGAAATTGGCTTACAAAACGGTTGAACGATCGCAGAGAAATGGCACAAAAGATTGGGCTTCGAAACACTGCTGCTTGCTACTTGTCTGCTTGTATTCGCTACTGTTCAAGTAGTCGGGCGTGCACAGCGTGCGGTAGCAGGTGATGCAGTAGATCAAGGGTGTTCGACCAAGCTAGGCGGCGAACAGGTCTAGGGTTAATTTGAGTTTTCGAAGATTTCTTAAGGGTTTTCCCAAAATCTATATCGATCGTACCTATCCATACTCATACAGAGATTTCAAATTTGAATCTTGATATAATTTGGATAGGATTTGGGTCCTATCTGTAGAGAACTAGATAAGGTTCAAGTAGGAAAATATTTGGTTGAAAAAGAATTTGAATTGATTAAGTTTGAAATTTTCGAACTCATGAATACTCCTTTTCCCTGCAGGCTCAACTCGGTTGAGGGGTTGAAGGTGCACTGTTCATAACTCTCTTTTTTTACAAAAAACTAAATACACACACACACACACACACACACACACACACACACACGCACACACACACACACACACACACACACACACACACACACATATATATATATATATATATATATATATATATATAAAATATATATATATATATATATATATATATATATATATACTTCTAAAATAATCTAAAAATAGTTTAGATAAATTATTATAATTAATAAAAAAATTATTTGTATCTAGAAAGAACATTTACATATATATCTTCATTAAATAAAATTATCCAAAAGTAAAATATTTTTCTAAAATATTTTTATAAATATTTTCTTATACAAAATATATATAATACAGAAGTTTTGCCACACTTGATTAGTAAAATCCTAAATTAATCTAAAGCTTATTTAAAAATAAAATAAAAATACTATAATAACATAATAAAAATTTCTAAAATGCTCGTAATTCAAATAATGCTTACAAGTGTTTTTAGTAAAAATAATTTGCAGGCTACTTAAGAATTAATACTTCACTTGCTAGTTTTTTCATATAGGAAAAATCATATATTTATTTACTAACTATATAATTAATAGACAAATACCATAAGGTATTAATAAATAAATAAATAATATTAAAAGTATATAAATAGGGGGTTTATATCCTACCTAACCTATAAAAAATTTATCTTCAAAATTAAAAATAATCTTAATATCAAGAATACGAAATTTAATAGGAAGGGAGAGCAGGTACATCGAATCGTAACTCAGTTTTCGAAAGGATGGCAGAGGTAATTAATAAAAGGAATCCAAATTGACGTCATATTCTATAAGATGGGGTATTCTTGGTTCAAGACTCTACCTAACTTATAGAAGTTGGTTAATCGTGGAAAGCACATCAATAGGACTTCTAAGAAGGTCATATTCCAAGGAGATGTATAAAAATATAAGGTACTTCTGATTGTAGCCACAGAATCTATAAGAAGCTTAGGTATTACTTATTTAACATTATCCATATATTGACCATATTTCATCAGGGCAGTAGGAGAGGTCATGATCAAGCACAACCGAAAACAAGTTGGGATAGTAAAATTCCGTTCATGGCAAACATGGGCTACGAAGGGGGTACGGTTAAAGGATTTATGGCAGGCGAATTAGTGGATCGAGAGGTAGGGACTACATAATAGGTGTAGGGATCTATTTCATAAAGTTTTGTTTTATAGTCCAAGTATGGCGATATGCAATGAATGGGTTTAACTGGGTTTTACTGGGTTCCCTAATTGGACATCAATCCATGATTGAATGAATGTTGGTTTTTAAATCTATATTGACTGGACTAGATCCCATAAGTCAACCTGAACCATTCCTATTAGATTAGGGTAACCTAGAATAGGTTCCAACTCAAACGGTTGTGCAAATTGCCAGTCGGGTTGGTTAACTAGGCCTCTTAAGCCCAAAAATGCTCCTTCTGTGGTTTTTTGTGTTTAAGTAGCACATGGGGCATTAATTTAGTAGCACACTAGTGGCATGTACGTTGTGTGCTATGAGTAGATCACAACCATATATTGGATCGAAAGATATGAGCCGAGATTGGATCACTAATTGAAGTCGAAAAGTACATCAGTATTACGGTAAGGGTTATAGTTAGCCTTTTTGACCCGAAAGTCGTATCATCAAAATAGAGTACAAGAGAACATGTTTAAGTGGGACATAATATGCCTAAATGAAGGTGGACTCGTCTAGGTCTTGCATATAAAATTTGTTGGAAGTTAACAACTAGTATTGTGCCACAAATATCAGTATCATGGTAGGGGATTTCAATTGATCTAAATAGAAAGTGGGTGTTCATAAGGTACTGATTTAATATCCTACTGGGAACCAACTTATCCTACTTAATCGGTAATCCTAGTAAGTCCTAAAATTTAGAGGGGCTTACAATCTATACTCTCCAAAAATTTATTTCTCAAAAAATTCAAGTTGTGATATCGTACATTGGCTTTTGATTATACAAGAATAGTACACGGTGCAATAGATAAGGTGATACGGTAGATATGAATTAAGTTGAAGATCGTTCTTCGATTTCGAATAGATGGAAGATGATCGTGTATATATAGCCTTAATGGCCATAGGTGGTATGGCGAACTAAGGGAGACATTCTGTATCTACCTTCCTTCAGATACGAGCATTTGTTTTTTTCGAAATAAGTATAGACAAGAAAATAAATAGTTCAAAGGAGAGGGGACCGAATACAATTACGGGGTTCCAAAGGTGATTGAATAATTCAAAGAGAGTTGTCAAGGCAGTTGCCGATGAGATCCTAGGGGACAGGTATATTTGTCAATTATATCTCAATCCATGTGTAATAATCATATGGAGAGCGAACCAAGTGTACTATGATTGATCAGACCATAATACACCGATTCTAATTAGACAATATATTAGTGAGCGTCCCCAATAAACATATGTCCTGAATAAGCTCGATAAAGAATAAGCTTGCAAAATTAGGCTATAATAGCAGCATTGGTCAAGGTATTCCAAAAATATAAGTACACGAGATTTATGATTGAAAGAAGACCCAAGTAGTTCAAGTTCATCAAAATCTAAGACTTGTCCAGTGTTGGTGCCTCTATAGTGGTCCTACTTGTTTTTTTGTCTAAGGCCTTGGTCGACCAATGGGTTAGGGACCTCTAAACTCTATAGTCTATGTACACCTATTAGTTTCAGTCAATTACCTCGTTAATAGGTCATAAGGACAAATGGATGCTAGGTTGGGAGGCATGCTACCCAACTTATAAAAATTTCTACTAGTACTGCTTTGAATCAATATGACATACAGGTCATTTTCCTAACCTCTATAGTATCTGAAAACTATAATCATGTTTGAAGTCATTTTACCGAAAATTTATGCATCAGCAGTGTACACCTGGCTACACTAAACCCTTGGTTTCGTGACTCAAATATGATATAATATCGAATATTTTATTAAATCTATCCAATATTGACATAGAGATAACTAAGATCAAAAGAGAATAACTAAGACATAGTTTTAACAATATTCGATAACCTGCGTTTACTGGAAATAATTTTAACTTTGGGGGTCATGCCTCATCAGTGCGCTGCTGGCTGCAGTAAACCCCGTAATCTCCATAACTCAAATAAATGGCAACAATACGCTTCTATCTTGCCAGTAAGTCATCAAAAATTGTTCCAACTACATCCATAAGAATTTCGAAGGAGCTTCTAAAAAGTCAAATAAGTTGATCATGATAGGAATATATGTAAGTATCAGTCCTTGATGTAAAATTATCAATTTTGAAAATCAAACGATTGGTTAGGAAGAAATTGATTGAAGACAAGAGAAATTTTAATTTATATTTCTTTAACATTCAAGGATCAGGGGAAAACTTATATATAACTTGAATTTTCAAAAAAACTAAATTGGAATAAATTTATGGATAATCGAATCGAGTTAGGTTCAAACTCATTAGATGGAAATAAAATGTAGACTCTTAGGGAAAACAATTACTTATGGCCAATAGGAAATAACTAAGTGATATGAGTAATGATGATAATGTTGAAGGGGACAGAAAGATAATTTGAACAAATTATCAAGGTTAGGGATTGAATTCTAGGAAGGCCTAAGTTACTAAATGAATAGTCTACCCACCTTTGATCCTATTATCGTATCATAACACCATAGTATATCTATAAAAATTCCTCAAGTTTTTCTAATAGGGGTCTACTTAAATCACATGGCCCAATGTAGCAACCTTAATTACCCATGGTCAATTTGAATACGGGACCCCTAGTCCTAGTCATTCTTCTAAATCAATTCAATCTTAATTGTGAATGAGAACTTTCTAGTCACAAGCTCCCAGTAGTACGACTAACATAGGTACTATCACGAGTTTGCATAATTTAGCAAAAATAGACCTGCATGGGCCACCAAAGATTGTCAATGGAGCATAGTGATCATGCGTCGATCGAGTTCTCTACCGCTATACTCTCTAAATCTCTTATTGTACTTGGAATTATTGTTATAATTACAAGAGTTTTCTAATTATGAATTTTTTGCACTTCAGATTTTTTTTACAAAAGAAATTACACTTTTTTCAAACAAAAATAGTAATCAAGTCCAGGTTCCACGCTTGCACGTCCATCAGGATCAATGTTAAACAAACATTAAAGTCTATAAATAAAAAATTACATAAACACATGAATTAAAAGAACATGGACATGATTATACGCTTATGGGTCTTAGATGCGATATAACAACAAAAGGATGAAAATTAAGATGTACGGTAAATTGAGGTATGTACGTAAAATAAGGCGCATACCAATATTACATACTCGTGAACCGACACCACGTGTCAGCCCCATTGGTCGGAAATGTTTAACTAAAAATTGCATGAAATTGGTCTTATGGGTCCTACGTTTCGATCAACACGAGACGTCGATTTCGCAACGACGATCGTCCCCAACAGGGTCTGTCCGAAGGGTTGGATTGCTCTATTCTAGAGCTAATTTTGGTTGCCACTTGACCCTTATTGTCAGCTATTTATGGTCATCCATGACCTTGACCTTTGGTGGGATCATGCTGAGCCTCGGGGTTGCCCTAGCAGAGGGAGGGATTGCCCAAGTCCCAAGTCTTGTCCGGCTTATCCCATGGCCAGTCTTGGTCCCCAACGTTTGTTTGAACTTTTTTAAAAATTGAGCCACACAAAATTCGAGGCAACGCACGCAACGAGAGACACGTTGCCCTAGGCAGCATGGACTATGACTGTCCAACAAAGCACGGGGTTCGAGGATGCTCCTGTTCGAGGACACGTAACCCATGGACACACAACCAGAAGGAAAGAGGGGAATCGATCTCGATGCCAACGAGGCCCAGACAGAGGCTCGGATCAGCGATGCTTGATGGGTCCATGCGGGAAGCGTCGACAGAGTGGAGAGGGTCATTGGGTCCGGTCCCGGTAAAGCTCGACAACCAAAGGGGCTCCTAGATCGGGCTCGACCTCTTGGCCAATGGATCAGTAGAGAAAGAGATCGAGGCTCGGGGTCACCACAAGCGGTGAGTATAGGAGCATGAAGGAGGAGAGCTCAGAGGAGAATGTGCAGTGATAGCTTTGGGTCGGGAAGGAGAGACAACTCTGTTGGAAAATCTTAAAGGACCTCGAGAGATGCAAAAATATGATGGGGGTTCTGGGTTGGGGCGTTAGAGGCTGGGTCTGGAGTCTACTGCTGCTTAAAATGAAAGAATGGAGGAGGAGAAGAACCACTAGAGGAAGAAAGAAAAAGATGAGTTAGCTGAGAGAGAGAAATAGTTATAAAGAGGTTCTGGGTGGCTTACGAGAGAGGAGAGAAGGAAAAATAATTTAAATTATAGTAATAATTTATAATAATAGTAACTAAACAACAATAATGATAACTAATATTATTAATATTAATATTAATATTATTATAGTAATAATAATAAATAATATTATGTATAATAATTATAATAATAATTTAAATTATAGTTATCGATGAGAGGTATAAGTCCCTTGCTGGGTGGCAAAAAGATCAGTAGATCAAGCCATGGGGGTGTATTGTTCCTTCCATTTATCTGGTAGGAGTTTAGGAGGCTTTGGGCCCAACAGGCATACAATACAGTATGCACAAAGTCCCATGCGTATCATCGGGCCCAACAGGCATACAATACAGTATGCACAAATGTCGATATTTTTTCGTCCTTAATTCGCCACTATATAAGGTTAATGTTGGATTGTTGCTAAATAGCAACTAATTGTTTCATCGTTATTTTGGTATTTTTTGTAATGAAACATCTGTTTCTTCTCATTTCCGACTCTCCAAAATAGGATACTCAAAGAACATATCAAGGATGTGTCAAGCGTGTATAGCATATCCGACACTCTCGAAAACAAATATGTTCCTTTTGTTCAAGTATATGTGCTTATATGTTAAATGTCAAAGAAACATACCATAAACATTTAAACAAAAGAAGTCTGTATTGTCACTCCATGTTCCCGGTATACGTATTTTCCTACATTATTCATATATATGGTATCTGGTATTTGTAACATGTGCACCTGTATTTACACCTGATCATGACATATAACAGTGTCTCGTCATGGAGAAGTGTGCTGTGAGCACCCTAAAATTTAGGATTTATTTTTAAAATTTTCTAAATCAATTATTTTCAATAAATATTGTTATTTGAGTTTTTTATTTAATATTATTTTCTGTGACTTTGATTTCTGGAGCGTCAGAGATGTCAATCTCTGGAAACTTTCTTCATAAGTTTGTAATAGACAAGATTATCATCATTTTGATATATCATGTCCCTCTCAAACTTGTTTCCTTATACTCTTTTTATATCGCACAACTTTGGATCAATTTAGGCCATTTGATCGTTGAATAATTATTAATAATTTTCCACTTTTATCTTTGATCATCATATGCATGTTACCGTGACTTTTAGTTTAGGAGCACATGACTAGTCATTTTCTCAAAACCAACTTCTCGTGCATGATATAGTCGAGACACCCTACATCCATGACCTTCATAATCTACGCAGACACACCATCTTGTGCTTCATTTGCATCGCACAACTTTTCTAGCACGAGACCCAATCTTAATTCATCCCACGGAGTCACATTTATTTTTGACTTAAATTGGGGACACCATTTCGACCTAAACTTTTCGATCCAAAATATGGACACAGCCCACATTAAGCCTATTACCCACACGACTCTTGTGTCCCATTCAATTGAGGCCCCGTATGCTACTTATTTACCCGTGATCATAAATGACTAAATTAATTCATTTATCGTGCCAAACCCAATTTTGACCTGACCCGACTCCTTGGAACCAAACCCACGCTCCATGTTATCCCCTCATGGATACCAACACTCTCATTTCCCTACAAAACACCGAACACCTAGTGTTACCCACTAAAAATATTGTCACTCCATGTTCCCGGTATACATATTTTTCTATATTGTTCATATATATGGTATCTGGTATTTGTAACATGTGCACCTGTATTTACACCTGATCATGACATATAACAGTGTCTCGTCATGGAGAAGTGTGCTGTGAGCACCCTAAAATTTAGGATTTATTTTTAAAATTTTCTAAATCAATTATTTTCAATAAATATTGTTATTTGATTTTTTATTTAATGTTATTTTCTGTGACTTTGATTTCTGGAGCGTCAGAGATGTCAATCTCTGAAAACTTTCTTCATAAATTTGTAATAGACAAGATTATCATTATTTTGATATATTATGTCCCTCTCAAACTTGTTCCCTTGTACTCTTTTTACATCGCACAACTTCGGATCAATTTAGGCCATTTGATCATTGAATAATTATTAATAATTTTCCACTTTTATCTTTGATCATCATATGCACGTTACCGTGACTTTTAGTTTAGGAGCACATGACTAGTTATTTTCTCAAAACCAACTTTTTGTGCATAATATAGTTGAGACACCCTACAACCATGACCTTCATGACCCACGCAGACACACCATCTTGTGCTTCATTTGCATCGTACAACTTTTCTGGCACGAGACCCAATCTTAATTCATCCCACGGAGTCACATTTATTTTCGACTTAAATTGGGCACACCATTTCGACCCAAACTTTTCGATCTAAAATATGGACACAGCTCACATTAAGCCTATTACCCACATGACTCTTGTGTCCCATTCAATTAAGGCCCTGCATGCTACTTATTTACCCGTGATCATAAATGACTAAATTAATCCATTTATCGTGCCAAGCCCGATTTTGACCTGACCCGACTCCTTGGAACCAAACCCAAGCTCCATGTTATCCCCTCATGGATAGCAACACTCTCATTTCCCTATAAAATACCGAACACCGAGTGTTACAGACTCAAAATATTTAATGACAACTCGAATGATTAAAATCCTAAAGAATGACCTAATATAGCTACACTTAATCCTAGCCTTTATTCCACTACAACTCATCTCAACCCTTAATCTCTTCAAGGCAGAAATACTCCCCCTTTTACTAGCCGGCCAATCTCCAAACTTCTTTCTACTTTTGTAGAGATATTTCGCTATTATACCACAGCAAACCATATCTCTCTCATTCAACTCTCTTTCTCTTCCCAAACATCCCAACTCTCTCTCCTCCTTACCCCTACAGCCGACAACCACATTTTCTTCTTCCCCAAGCTGACAGCAACGCCCCTGTCCTCTAAACTTCACCTCCTTTCTCCTTCTCCATGGACGAACATCTCCACCTCTTCCACCTTCTTCTTCTTCTTCTTCTTCTTCAAACCATCATCATCTTCCTCACCAACATTACCAACTCTATCACTAGCCGCGGCCATGAAAGTGTACTCGTGCGCGCGTGCAAGGCACAGCAGTAGCAGCTGCAGCTGCAACCACGATAGGGCCACCGCGTCGTCGTGCTGTCACCATCGTGCACGTACCGGCGAGCAACAGCAGCTGTGAGCAGTGCTGCAGCAGCCGTGGTGGCAGCACCACCGTACGGCCACGACGAACGCCCTTGTCCAGTGAACCCCAGGGCGAACTCCCCGTGGCCGTCGTCGACCTCCTAGATGCAAATAGGCGATAAATGCGTTTGGCACGAGATTCCGTCATGACGCGCGAAATGCCGAAGTCAGAATCTTATTTCGGGACAGCGACTTCGTGCACATTTTTCGAGAAATTTGATCGTTGGATCGACGAACTCTTTGATCCATCACAATCTCGGTATATACCCCTTCACCCCTTCAAGTTTTAATCATTAATTCAATGGTTTGATAGATCAAAACCGGCCGCCAAGTTAACCATTTAAATTATGTTATTTTTGGACAGTTTTCTGGAGCCAACTTCATCAATTCGTATCTTGGCCGTTGCAGCTCTGTTTGATGCCCCACTAGTTCCTATGAATAGCTGGTATAACCATCTTTTTATTCCTCAAGTTTCATTTTATTGTGAGCTTGTTTGATTGGTTGAATTTGATGCAAAAGTTGGCCGTCCAAATTTATAATTTCTAACTTGTAAAATTCTAATTTTGGACTCGGGACACCGGATTCCAATTCTGACACCACCAGTAGACTTGTGGCATCGTTCTGGCACAAATTAGTATAAAATTTGTTAGATTTGGAGGACGTGAGCCCCGACACGTATTTAGGTACAAAGTAGGACCCACAGTCCGAGCCAACGGACCATTTTAAGATCGGCTCATCGGAATCCAATTTCGGATATATCATTGAGTTCATATCGTCATTATAGACTCGTTGACATATACTTTGCTATATTTAGTGGACATTGGCTCCGACACGTATTTCTATGCAAACCAAAATTTCAATGTCCTGGTCAACGGACCTTTTTGAGATCCGGTCAACGGAATGCAATTTCGGATATACCGTTGGGTTCATATTGTCATTCCGGATTCGTGAACGTATAATTTGTTAGGTTTAGTAGATTTGTATTATTGCACATTTTTTGGTGCAAAGTGGGTCCAACACGGACACTGTTTTGACCTGAAATTACCTTTTTACCCATGTGTCCAAACTGGACTTATGGTAGGCTATCCTATCTGATTTGACCATTCAGGACATTTTGGCGATGTTTTTTCATCATCCGATAACGTCTGTAGATATTTATCTACATATCACCATTAGTTATAATTAATTCTTATTATGTTCGTATTTCAAAATTAGTGCAACAAAACTGATATTAGTCGATTCCAGTAATCTCATATCGCTGAAATTGATAAAAAGACCATCTGGATCACTATTATTAACCTTACGGTTGATCATCTTATCTCGATTTGTGTGTCGTAGGTTTCTATGTACGAATAACGAGGTACAACTTGATATTTTAATACTTAGAATAGAGTTGACCCTGTTTGACCAAGGTTGACTGTTTTGACTCAAGGTCAACTACAAGTCAACATTTGACCTAGATTGGACTAGGAGTTGACCAGAGTTGACCAGTTGACCAAAAGTTAACTGTAAGTCAAAACTTGACCTAGTTTAACTTACTTTGACTTGGTTTGAGTTTATGTGACCTTGTTTGACCTAGTGTGCCTTGTTTGACAGAGTTTGACTGAGTTTGACCTAGTTTGACTGAGTTTGACCTAGATTTCTTAGCATACATTAGAAAATCATGTCTAACACTGTTAAACCCTAATTAACTCATGTATATCTCATCTTTAGGTCTGTAACATCGCTCTGAGCATCGATTCCTATTGACAGCTCATGACTGAAGGCGAGTACATTGTCTGATAGTTTTTATTGTCTTTATATCTGCTATATCCGATTCAGTTATAGTATTTTACTTGATTCCCGACACGATGGTGCACGGACTAGTATACGTCAGATCCTATCATGAGATGTTAGCCTTGGACTTTCCTGGTATATTGGTACATTGTTCGATCTTGTTTTTCTTGTACTTGTATAGACACCGATTTGTGAGTGGGCTGGCTCCTTGCTTTTGTATCCCGTGTCATGACGTGACATATCTGGATCTATTATACTACTCAGGGATGGAGAGTTATTAGTGGTTATGTGATCAATACCCCTCATGTATTTCTATTACTTGTTCATAGCTCCACCCTCACCGCACGTAAGGTGTAGCCTAACCTGATACTACTTGTTCATAGCTTTCTATTATGGTCGGCCTGATTCTGTTCTCTCGTATTTCATGTTCATAGTTGATCAAATAGAACAGCCTAATCTGAATCCAAGCCGATCATATATCGTACTAATATCTCAAGGCACCGTTTATATTTACATTATACATTAGATTTTTCGGTACTGTTCTGCTTTCATGTACGTTACACCCTGACATGATTTCCAGTTTACATATCATGTTTTACTTACAGTCTTGATATATCGTCTTGTATTCCATTATGATTGTCTCTTATAGCATTTGTCAATACTATGGAACTGTTGTTGGTGTTTGTACTTGCTTATTTTTCTGACAGGATAACCCCGTTGATGCTTACAGAGGATTTAGATGCTGACTGCTCGACCTATTATGGTTATGGAGCCGACGATGACTATTACCATGATCTTCCTCTTATACCAGTGTCCGTAGAGGACATACTACCAGTAGTGACCTAGACTAGTTAGGTTTGACTGGACTGCATTCCAGATGGGTATTAAGACTTGTAGTACTTATTTGGATATTGTGTTATGTCTTAAACTCTGATCTTGTGTGGTGACTTGCATCTATTTCAGTTTATATATTTCCATCATATTTTTATGATATTCGTGCTTATCTTCCTTAGATGTCTTGTAATTGAGTTGAGATTATATACCTCCGTGTGGAGATGACAGGCACATATATATTGTGTCTAGATGCTATACTTTCTAGTAGACCTATACAGCATTCTACCACCGATTCTGCGGCGTAGGCTGGACGTACCTACGTGCTCATGCCCCTAATCAGGGTACGGGTCGTGACACATTTTTGTGGTGGCACATGCAGGCCAGTCTTTGCAACTAATACGAAGTCGTGGTAGTACATAGGCTTAGTTGTACTATTGTGAGCCTACCCTAGGATTGGATTTGAATCATGATATATTTTAGGATTATGGTACTCAATCACATATTAGAATCTCTTGATAGATTCCTGGGATGACCCCTGAGAATATTATTTTGAAACTATATTGAGTCTATTTTTACTCGTTTTTGCTTATCTTGATTTTCAAAGCACATGTCTGTTGCCGAACCCTATTCTTACATAAAGATAAGTTTATGGACTCTAGAAGGAACAAAAGAGGACAAGTTGAACTTCTAACCATTTGGATTGGTAAGAGGGGATGATTAGTCAATCCTATATATGAAGGTTAACATCGATTTTAGAAAATTTGAATTTTAACCAAGATATTACGTTGGGACTTGAGGGTTTGATGAAATAGGTTGAGAAATAAATGGAAGATAACAATCTAGAGAACACATGGATTATATAGTCAGGCCAAGAATGATTTATAGATGTGGGTTATAAGTTTAAAAGGAATAGAGAATAACGTTGAATGGACTTGCGACAAAGAAAATGTTAAAGAGACGTTGTATATGATTTTATAGTGGTAGAAGCTATTTAAGAGAACGTTGGATTATCTTTCTTACTTGAGTAGCCAAGAAAGTGGCACGAGATGTGATTATTATATACGGATGGGATTTCCTAAATTTTAAGGAATTACCAAGACAAAAATAGTAGGAGAATTAGAATGAATTTACATGAGTGATGACTAAAAATTGAACTTGGGATACTTAGAGTTTACAACTTATTCAGTAGGAGATTTGACAAGTCTAGAAGGTCATACAACTTGGATAAGTTATTTATACATGGAATTTGAAGAACTGTTACAAATATAGGGATTACGATTCCTAGGTGTTTGCCAACAGATTTGTTTGATTATGAGAAAAAAAGAAGAAAAAAAAAGAGGTGGAATAAATAGGGTGAATGATGAATTTTGCGACTAGATTTCTATGACATTATCTTTAGAAAGTTTCAATGATATACATTATGGAAAAAAATTCATATTAGAAGATTTCGACAAATTAGACGTGAATTTATATGGATAAGTGACCCAAGGTATGGGGTTAGACAAGGCTATTAGCAGTGGATTATTAGTGACTTGGAGTCACGAATAGGAAATAGTGAGGGAGAGTGATTTTTAGACAAGGTGAACATCTTAGAGGTTAAAATTTTATTTTTGTGATTTTGGACAAGTGCAAGAAAAGAAAAGGACAACGACTTTGTTATGACCAGATGAGCAAGAACAAATTCTTATCATCATTCCTTCCCATCTTGATTAACTCTGTCATATCTACATCCACAACTAGGATTATAGGTTCTCTAGAACTCTCCAAGCTCTCATATTATCTTTCTCGACAAAATTGTTTTTTGTATTTCATCTTTCCTGTAATATGTTGTGTGATTGTGATGAATGATTTTCCTAGAAGTTGATTAGGTTAAGCTTATAGGACAGATATGAGTGACTATAGTGGACTTAGAAAGCATTAAGAAGGATTGGTTTGATAGTATAAATTGATGATAGGGTATCTAAGATGGAGTAATAAAATATTATATTGTTGTGACTACGGATTAAGGATTAGAATCTTGTGCTTAGGTTCGAGGGTTGAGCATTGTAGGACTTTGATGACCAAGTGATTATTGGTTATCTACAAGCTATTTACGTACGATTGAAGGGTAGATCGATATATGGAATGGTATAGGATAAGTTAGAAGGAGATATAACATTGCATACAAGATCGAAAGATAGCGGTTAAAGTAACAACGAACAAAGCAAGGACATATATACATTATAGTAAATAAATCGGTAAATGTATCAGGAGTTTGAAATTAAGGGTTTATATGCAGGAGTTGTTGAGTAAAAAGGAGAGAAGGCTCAATGCCAAGAATAGATTTTGAATGTATAATTTCAAGGAGCTTGTGTTTAATAGGATAAAGATACCTAGGATAGGATAAGGGAACAAACTATTTGCTATTGAGATTCGGAATTATGGTTGATGGCCAAGCATTGTTAATATATATATACGTATCTCGATGATGACCTATATTTTAGAGTATACGTAAAGGTTCTTATTGATATAAAGACTCTAAAGGGTAACATGATATAGTTTTTATGGAAGAAGCTTGTTGAACCTGAACCAAAATATTTGTTGAGAGAAACAGAATAGATGATCACAAGGATAGCAGATTGAGTATTGTGCCTTAGCGGCTACATAACTTAGCTTGATCTATTGGATGATTTTAATTTCGAGGACGAAATTCTTATAAGGTGGGTAGGATGTGAGCACCCTAAAATTTAGGGTTTATTTTTAAAATTTTCTAAATCAATTATTTTCAATAAATATTTTTATTTAATTTTTTATTATTTAATGTTCTTTTTCGTGACTTTGATTTCTGGAGCGTCAGAGATGCCAATCTCTGGAAACTTTTTTTATGAGTTTGTAGTAGACAAGATTATCTTCATTTTGATATATCATGTTCCACTCAAATTTGTTCGCTTGTACTTTTTTTGCATCGCACAACTTCGGGTCAATTTAGGTCATTTGATCGTTGAATAATTATTAATAATTTCCCACTTTTATCTTTGATCATCATATGCACGTTGTCGTGACTTTTAATTTAGGAGCACAAGACTAGTCATTTTCTCAAAACCAACTTCTCATGCATGATTTAGTCGAGACACCCTACATCCATAACCTTTGTGTCCCACTCAGACACACCATCTTGTGCTTCATTTGCATCACACAACTTTTCTGACACGAGACCCAATCTTAATTCATCCCACGGAGTCACATTTATTTTTGACTTGAATTGGGGACACCATTTCGACCCAAACTTGTCGACCTAAAATATGGACACGGCCCACATTAAGCCTACTACCCATACGACTCTTGTGTCCCTTTCAATTGAGCCCTTGCATGCTACTTATTTACATCATAAATGACTAAATTAATCCATTTATCCCGCCAAGTCCGATTTTGACCCGACTCGACTCCTTGGAACCAAACCCAAGCTCCATGTTACCCCCTCATGGATACCAACACTCTCATTCCCCTACAAAACACAAAATACCTAGTGTTCCCCACTCAAAATATTCAATGACAACTCCAATGATTAAATTCCTAAAGAATGACCTAATACAGCTACACTTAATCCTAGCCTTCATTCCACTACAACTCATCTCAAACCCTCATCTCTTCAAGGCAAAAACACCCCCCTCTTTATACTAGCCGGCCCTACTCTCCAAACTTCTCTCTACTTTTCTAGAGATATTTCTCTCTCTCTTACACCATAGCCAACCATATCTCTCTCATTCAACTCTTTCTCTCCTCCCAAACATCCCAACTCTCTTTCTCCTTCCTACCCCTACAGCCGGCAGCCACATTTCCTTCTTCCCCAAGCCGACAGCATTTCCCCTCCCCTTTTAATTTCACCTCCTTTCTCCTCCTCCATGGCCGAATATCCCCACCTCTTCCACCTTCTTCTTCTTCTTCTTCTTCTTCTTCTTCTTCTTCTTCTTCTTCTTCTTCACACCATCATCATCTTCTTCACCAATATTACCAACTCCATCACCACCCGTGGCCATAATAGTGCACTCACGTATGCATGCAAGGTGCAGCAACAGCTGCTGTAGCTGCGACCACGGCGGAGCCACCGGTACCGTCGGGCCATCGCCGTCATGCGCGCACCGACGAGAAGCAGCAGCTGCAAGCAAAGCTGCAGCAGCCGTGGTGGCACCACCACCGTGCAACATGGCAAACGCCCTTGTCCGACAAACCCCCGGGCTACCTCTCCGTGGCGGTCTTCGACCTCCTCGACTCCAATAGGCGATTCGTGCGTTTGGCACGAGATTCCGTCGTGACACACGAAATGGCAAAGTCAGAATCTTTTTTGGGACAACAACTTCGTGCATGTTTTTTAAGAAATTTGACTGTTGGATCGATGAAATCTTTGCTCCATCACAATCTCGGTATATACCCCTTCGGCTCTGTCAAGTTTCAATCGTTAATTCGATCGTTTGATAGATCAAAACCGGCCGCCAAGTTGACCATTTAAATTGTGTTATTTTTTGACAGTTTTATGGAGCCAGTTTTATCGACTCGTATCTTCGTCGTTGCCGCTTCGTTTGATGTGCCACCAGTTCCTATGCACAGCTGGTATAACCATCTTTTTGCCCCTCAAGTTTTGTTTTATTATGAGCTTGTTTGATCGGTTGAATTTGGCGCCAAAGTTAGCCGTCCGAATTTATAATTTTCAACTACTAAAATTCTAATTTTGGATCCGGGATTCTGGATTCCAATTCTGACACCACCAGTAGACTCGTGGCATCATTTTGGTACAAATTCATATAAAATTTATTAGATTTAGAGGACGTGGGCCCTGGCATACATTTCAGTGTAAAGTAGGCCCCACAATCCGAGTCAACGGACCATTTTGAGATCGGCTAATCGGAATCTAATTCTGAATATACCGTTGAGTTTTATCGTCATTCTGGACTCATTGACATATACTTTGCTAGATTTATTGGGCATTGTCTCCGACACTCATTTTCGTACAAACCGAAATTTTAATGTCCTGGTCAACGGACCATTTTGAGATCCGGTCAACGGAATCCAATTTCGGATATACCGTTGGGTTCGTATCGTCATTCTAGATTCGTGGACATATAATTTGTTAGGTTTAGTGGACTTGTATCCTTGCACATTTTTGGTACAAAGTGGGTCCAATATGGACACTATTTTGACCCGAAATTACCTTTTTGCTCTTGTGTCCAAACTGGACTTATGGGTAGGCTACCCTAGCTAATTTGAACATTCTGTACATGTTGGCGATTTTTGTTTCATCATCCAATAATGCATGTTGATATTTTTCTATGTATCACCATTAGTTATAATTAATTCTTATTATGTTCGTATTTCGGAATTAGTGCAACAAAACTGAGATCAGTCGATTCCAGTGATCTCACATCGCTGAAATTGACAAGATGGACATATGGATCACTATGATAAGGTTATTAACCTTACGGTTGATCATCTTATCTCGATTTGCGTGTCGTAGGTTTTGATGTACGAATAACGAGGTGCAACTTGATATTTTAATACTTAGACTAGAGTTGACCATGTTTGACCAAGGTTGACTGTTTTAACTCAAGGTCAACTACAAGTCAACACTTGACCTAGTTTGGAATAGGAGTTGACCAGAGTTGACCAGTTGACCAAAAGTCAACTATAAGTCAACACTTGACCTAGTTTGACTTGGTTTGACTTATATGACCTAGTTTGACCTAGTGTGACCTAGTTTGACTGAGTTTGACTTAGTTTGACCTAGTTTAACTGAGTTTGACCTAAATTTCTTAGCATACATTAGAAAATCATGTCTAACACTGTTAAACCCTAATTAACTAATGTATATCTCATCTTTAGGTATGTAACATCGCTATGAGCATCGATTCCCATTGACAACTCAGGACCGCAAACGAGTACATTCTCTGATAGTTTTTATTATCTTGATATCAGCTATATCCGATTCAGTTATTGTGTTTTACTTGATTCCCGACACGATGGTACATGGACTAGTATACGCAGATCCTGTCATGAGATGTTATTCCTAGACTTTTCTAGTATATTGGTACATTATTCGATCTTATTTTTCTTGTACTTGTATAGACACCGATTTGGGAGTAGGCTGGCCCTCTGCTTTTGAATCCCGTGTTATAACGTGACATGTCCAGATCCATTATTCTATTCAGGGTTGGAGAGTTATTAGTGGTTATATGGTCAATACTACTCATGTATTCCTATTACTTGTTCATAGCTCCACCCTCACCGCACGTAGGGTGTAGCCTGACTTGATACTACTTGTTCCTAGCTTTCCATTGTGGTCGGCCTGATCCTGTTCTTTCGTATTTTCTGTTTATAGCTGGTCAAATAGGACAGCCTGATCCGGACCCAAGCCGATCACATAATGCACTAATATCTCAAGGCACCGTTTATGTTTACATTATACATCAGATTTTCCTGTACTGTTCTACTTTCCTGTACGTTACACCCTGACATGATTTTCTGTTTACATATCCTATTTTACTTATAGTCATGATATATCATCTTGTATTCCATTATGATTGTCCCTTATAGAATTTGTCAATACGATAGAACTATTGTTGTTGTTTGTACTTGCTTATTTTCCTGACAGGATAACCCCGTTGATGTTTACAGAGGATTTAGATGTTGACTGCTCGACCTATTATGTTTATGGCACCGACGATGACTATTACCATGATCTCCCTCTTATACCAGTGTCCGTAGATGACATACTACCAGTAGTGACCTAGACTAGTTAGGTTTGACTGGACTGCATTCCAGATGGGTATTGAGACTTGTAGTACTTATTTAGATATTGTGTTATGTCTTAAACTCTGATCTTGTGTGGTGACTTGCATCTATTTTAGTTTATCAATTTCCATCATATCTTTATGATATTCGTGCTTATCTTTCTTACATGTTTTGTGATTGAGTTGAGATTATATACCTCCATGCGGAGATGACAGGTACATATATATTGTGTCTAGATGCTATACTTTCTAGTAGACCTATACAGCATTCTACCGTCGATTTTGCGACGTAGGCTGGATGTACCCTCGTGCTCGTGACCCTAATCAGGATGCGGGTCGTGACATGTGCCACCCCTTGTCCTTGTCTGGTTGTAGGTGTGGTTCACTATTTCGATGATGAAATACTGGACCGTGTTATGATCCAAATTATTTATTTTATTTTGTTTATTTACTTATGACTATGTGGCATGGCTTATTAGATATTGGTATTAGAGTTAGGGTTAGGGAATAGAGAGTCACCCCTTTTCCCTACCCTCCATATAAATATTCTCTTCCCCTTCCTCTTCTCATTCACTCTCATTAATTTTCCTCAACTACCTAAGCAAGTACACCTTGCACTAATGGAGAGACCACATTGATCATTTTACTTCTTTGATTTCTTTTATATTTTTAGTCCATATTATGCACCATTTCATTCTCTACATGTTTAGTTATTGGTGTTTTCAGATTTAATGGATGATTTGGAGTAGATCTAAGTTTTCAAAAATAGGGTTTTATGGATTTTTGTGAAAATGATCTATTAAAACTTATTATTTTCAAAAACAAGTTATTTCATGTTGCAGAGAATTCAATTTTATGCAGTTTTTGGTTTTGTTTCGATGGATTTTGGGTTATAGAGAGGAAGTTATGACCATGGCAAGTTTCAAGAATTTTCACGACTAAACTTGATGTTTTGGGACGACATTCTTCTATGCGCGCAGATGGACATGTGGCAGAAATGTCAAGGGGCCATAGAACCTGTCGTATATACCCCCTAACAACATGCGCGCTATACGCACAGACTTACTATGCGCATGTGTTGAAGGTGCATGCTTGTCTTGCATATGCACTTGTTGGTGCTATGCGCATGTCTTGCATATGCACCTGGCCATGCCATACACCAGGATAGACTTGCCTGCCTTTCTGTGCTCAAGGTACTTATGCGCTCATCTTGTTTATTCGCCTATCTATCATATGCGCCTGAAATGCTTATAGTGTGTCTTTTTTTGCTGGATTTATATTTTAAGTGGTTTTTACTATTTTTCTTGATGACTTGATCTTCGGTAATGATACTTGTGTACTATGAGTAACTTAGACTATGTGACTTATGCCCCTATGTAACCTATGTACTAAGAGATTTTTATGCGATTACTTGACTTGACCATATTTCTGACTTGATTACCTGTACATGTATTGGTACATTTGTATATGAGTACTTAGTTTACAAGACTGACACTCTACCACTGAGCTATAGGAACCTGACCAATAAATTTGATATCCTCGCTTCTGAGCAGGGAGATACTGACACAGATTCTGTATAAGCCGGCAACCAACTGATGATCCAGATCCCCAAGGAACCAGTGGTCAATACGGCTGATACGGCCGCTTTCTACACCAATATTACGGAGACCAGTATCCAGGAAGAGGCAACCCAACCAGAGGCGAACTACATTATGGACGACCTTCAGGTGCCCTAAAGTAGAGTTCAGGAGATGCCACCCATCGGAGAGCCCTCAGGGGATGGTCTTCTGGACACCTCAGAGACCTCTCCCTCTAAAAAAATAGGAATAATGCCCAGGGTGCGGAACCACTGCCGCTCGTGCACAGTCCGAGCCCCCCCCCCCCTCCAACCAACCAATGGGGATCTCTACCGCAGTCCTAGAAGGTGAATTTGTTCGTGAACACAGTCGATACAGTATTCCTGCTACTGTTGACGAGTTCAAGACCGACCTGGCAGGCCGACAATCTCCGGAACCCGGGGAACCCACAGACACAGAGATCAATAGTATCATGGCATTCAAATCCAGAGGAAAGCTATAGGATAAAATTGAATCGGATGGATCAGATTATGACCCGATGTCAGACCAGGAGGATGATATCACCGTTGGTTCCAGCTTCCTGGATCGTATGGCGGACGAGAAAATAGCTTTGGCTAATCAACAGGTGAACTTATACGGTGAGGAGGTTGCCCGGTCAAAGCAACAGAAAAAACAGGCTAGGAGGAAAGCTGTTGGACATGAGGCTTATAGCTCGGCAAAATACCTCAAGGACCAGGCTGAGCTTGATAAGTTATCGATCCCCGCCAGGTCGACCAGAAATAAGCCCACTTACCTCAATTCTACGACCAAAACTATACAAACCAGGCGACGGAAGGACGCCAACAATACCACACTAAACTGAATGGGTATTAAGGCCATCTGCTGGAACGCTCAGGGCATCAGGAATCAACCTACCAGAACCTACCTCAAATCTTTCAACAATAAATACTCACCTAATTTAATAGCCATTTTCGAACCTAAGATCGATGGAGAGAACATCCAAGAGCTTGCCAGAGATAATCATATGCCTCTCTACTTCCTAACACATATATATGGATATTCTGGAACAGTGATATCAATATGGTGGTGAAGGAGACTAACAAGCAGTTTATCCACTGTAACATCTGGAACAATATGTCGGGGTATATCTTGGACCTTTCAGTTTTTATGCTAGTTGTGTGGCTAATACTAGAAGGAAGTTGTGGCATGATCTTACTTCTATATCTAATAATATGAACCGTCCAACCGAAAAATGGGAGGATTCTTCCATTCTGCTAGAGGTCTGAGACAGGGTGACCCTATTTCTTCTTTCTTATTTAATATAGCTCATGATGCCCTCAGCAAAAAAAATTCTAATCTTTGAACCCACGGCCACATCAACTACTTCTCTAGGCATAGAGATAGCCTCCCCATTTCCCATCTCTTCTATGCGGACGACAACCTCATATTCCTTAACGGAGGCAGTGACAGTATCGACAACCTTCTGAAGATGCTTCAAGACTACTCGAGCACTTCGGGTCAGGAGATAAATATGGGTAAGTCGACGCTTATCGTCTTCCATAAGGATCACATTTTCGTCCAGGCAGAGGAGATTGCTAGGAGAGACGGGTTTTACGATCACGTATTTGCCGATCCACTACCTGGGGGTGCCTCTCTTTAAAGGTAGAGCTAAACAGGAATACTTCTTCAACATGATTGAGAAATTTAAGAAAAGGATCTCGGGTTGGAGAGGGAGACTTCTTTCCTTCGGAGGGAAGATTACCCTCCTCAAAAGTGTGCTTATTGCACTTCCTATTCATGCCCTGTCGGTGATCAAAGCCCCCAACAAACTACTCAAGAATCTAGAGAAACTGATGGCAGCCTTCCTCTAGAACTCTAAAGATCAACATCGGACCAGATGGATTTCATAGAGCAAAGTGTATCGCCTGATGGATAAGGGAGGGCTTGGCATTAGATCACTTGACCAAGTGATGACTGCTTTACATGCTAAAAGATGCTCATTGATTCAAGGCGAGTCAGTGTGGGCCCAATATATGATCAGGAAGTATGGAGATCTGGCCGATCCCGGATACTCCCTTCCTTACTCCCCCTCTCCGCTATGGCGATCAATGATGAAGATTTTTTGTAATGTTTACTCCAACTGCCAGTGGGTTCTGGGCCGTGACAACATACCCATCTGGGGTCAGAACTAGTGCGGTACCTCTATCCCCAAACTGCCCGAGTTCATCTACAACCCTTCAATCCGTCAGGTGATGGCCTCACCGATGGTGCGTAGATCCTTGGAGGAGGACGTTAATATTTGGAATTTCCTGACTGTTGAAGCCAATGCTTGCTTGGACAAGATTATTCTCAACAATAAGAAGGACAGGAAGGTTTGGACTCCTGACTGCCACGGAGAGTTCTCTACTAAATCTTACTGGGACCACCACCGCAGGAGAAACCCGATCGATTCCTGGAGTAACTTTTGCTGGAACAAGTATATTCAGCCGTGCATAGGCGCCTTTCTTTGTCGTCTTCACAGAAATACTATTCCTGTAGAGGCCAGACTTATTTTCATGGAGATCATTCTTGCCTTGAGATGTGTGTGTTGTGCTAACCCGGACGCTGAAATGAATGATCACCTATTCATCTTGGAAGAGACGGCTCAGATCGTTTGGCTCCAGTTCGATACCAAGTTCAATCTCCTCACCTCGCATGCCTCGATTGATCAACTTGCTCAGGTATAGCTTCTGAACTCTTCTCCCTCTTCCCTCTCCATCCCGACGGTCATCAGCAGGAATATTATCTTCGTATCTGGCTTGTGAGAGATCTGGAAGCAAAGGAACTCAATTATATTTGGTGATGGGCAGAGAAATTACCAGGACATCATCCAACAGGTTACCACTCAGCTTCAACATACCTTCTCGGTTCATAATCTGGGTACGGACGGCTTGGGCCATTCGGTCACGCCTATGCGGCCTGTCGTCCGGAGGATCAATGCGAGATGGGTGGCTCCGGAGACGGGTCGGAAACTGAACATGGCGGCGAAGATAGAAGATTCGACGGGGATTGCATGTGGTGGTATCATCAGAGACACCCAAGGCTCCCTTATCTATGCATTCTCCCTTTTTATGACAAATACCACCAGCCCTCTTCCGAAAATCAACGCTCTTCTCAAGACGATTCACTGGTGTATTGATCAGAATATCCAGTATAGTGAAATTGAAACATCCTCCAAACTTCTCACCAACCGCATTGCCTATAAATCCAAACCTCCAAGGGCTCTTAGATACAAGACCTACAGCATCCAACAATTGAT
Source organism: Iris pallida (assembly GCA_029216955.1). NCBI lineage: Eukaryota > Viridiplantae > Streptophyta > Magnoliopsida > Asparagales > Iridaceae > Iris > Iris pallida. Next base: position 4,848,469 of record JANAVB010044817.1, on the reverse strand, counting down.
AGGTTCGAACACCGCCATCATACATATACCTCTTACTGCTAATGGCGTGGCCAAAGCTCTGGCATCTCTGTCACATGATTCCAGAATTGTCATGACCCACACCTACTTTTCGGACGCGAGCTCGTGAGCAAGCCAGCTACGTATCGAGCGGACTCCAGCCCGACTCGAGTACGTATAAGCTGTCATGGTCATGGGTATCATGTCTAATCAAAACTATATCTCAATCCACAAGAATCATATAAAACAAGAATGAACAAGTATGGGTCATGGTCTGCAGCACATTAGCATATTGTTCGATTAGACTCCAAGAATTATATGAGTCTATAAATAAGAAGAGTATATCATGGTACTGAATATAAAGCACGAAAGGATAATAAAGGAATATCACAAACAAATACCTGTATCATAGATCGTGATCCTCCACCATCCTGCTCTACTAACTAACTCCATGCAATCGCTAAACCTGAAGAGATCATCAGGTCCTCAGAGGACTAGCAAGATACATAAAACATGCCTATCTAACAGTTTAATCATGCAATAATATATACCGGGTATAAACAAGAACTAGACAGGAAACTGACATGTGGCTACTGACAGGTAACTATGAACACGGATACGGGATCAAATATGCATTAATGAACTGCTGGTAGATTAACGGATACCAACCCTCGCCCTGAATGTAGACTCGCAGGTCAGTTTCAAGACAAGTCACCCTCGCCCCGTATGTGGACTCGCAGGTGCAAAGGACAACCCTCGTCCCGTGTGTGGACTCGCAGGTTGTGGAAAAGACAAGAGATAGCAGTTCACTTACACATACTTGCAGACATGACTCAGTCAAGACACAGGTAAAGACACGACACGACCCAATCA